>JASJUZ010000832.1:0-433190 GCA_037159825.1 Tupiocoris notatus
AAGTGAATAGGAGTCATGAAAATTCAAACATCCCTCCTCTCACTTTTTATTCCGCATTGCTGAACTAAAAGTAACCGAACTTAGCTAAGCTCCAACTTTCTACTTGGGCTTCACGTAGTCGAAGTGATGAGAACGAGCGGTGCGTGACGGACTTGATAAACCTGTTGCGACCAACTGTTACCAACTAGGGTAACTCACGCATCCTTTCTCGCCCTGTCACACCCGATAACATCTTTTCCGGCGAATTTGCCCCCATACGAATTGACATGTATGAACGCTTTCGCACTGATAATGCTGCCTAATTACGAGAAGTGCGGCAAAGTTGAAACAGATGCAGACAGACAAAACGAAGATAAATTAAGAGGAATACTTGAAGAGTCCAATAACTTTTTTTTAAATGATTAAATTTTATAATTATAAAATAAAATTATATACATAAATTTCCATAATTAGAGAAAATGTTTATATCGACTTCAAAATCATTTCTAACATTATTCAGTTCATTATATAGTTGTTATATAGTTGTTTCTTCATTATATAGTTGGCATGTATAACGTTTTCTCACAAACTAAGCTCCTATTAGTATGCCGTCCTATGTAAAAATACTGGCAACCCTAAAATACAGAACTTTCTTACCTTGGAATTCGTAAGTATTTCGTACCAGGGACGAATGAGAAATAACGCAATCCAATTCCTGAAATAGATAGCTCCCATTTCCATGACTAGCCCGATAACGTAAATAGAGCCAATCAATATCTGTATCGAAAGACTGGCGTGTTAAAGGAATAAATTACTTTGACCCCGAAATATTCTTTCTCCGATTCTGATTCCATGTAATTACAAATGTCGTCAGGTGCATTAATGATAAGCGCGATATTGACTCGTTTCGTGACAGTTCGATGACATTGGATTTTCCGTCACCAGCTTTTATAAATTAAAAAGAAAAAGGTTTGATTGCAGAAACGTCTCGTATTTATTAACGCATTTTTCGGTTCGCCAAAAAAAGTACCGGAGAATATAAGCGACTTTTTTTAGATATTATAAATCTTCATTAGCTGAATAAAAAAGCTATGGAAAGATAAAAGGCTCGAAATAGTCAAACCACTCAACGGTAGTCTCGTCTCGGACTGAAAACTGTCAAATGAAAATAATGAACTAAAAGTGTGGGTTTCATTTTTTCCTTCGAACGGAAAGTTTTTGTTCAGCGGGAAAAAAAGACGAGCGAACTTTCGAATCTGATGACTTTCGACGAAAAAGTTTTAAATTAAGTTCGAAATTGATACGAGCTAATTTTACCCAATGAACGCATAACAAATCATATTCAAAACGAGGCGGCTAGAGTGAATAAATAAACCCGAAAATTAGAAAAAAAATAGACAAGAAAATAAATTTTCCAACTGCTAAGCCCAGTTTCAAATTTGAGCAATATGACCACCGATTATATTTGTTTTGTAAAATAATGTTAAGTATTTTGAGAGTATTTATCCATATTATTTCACTTATTTATCTATAATTTTTCCATTTATTTTTATCTATAATTTTTTCCATTTATTTTGTTAGTATATTTTTCTTATTTTTTTTCTTTTTTTGTGAATGCAAGACGATATTTTTGCTTCCACGTTCTTTATAATTTTTTGAACAGTTACCAATTTGTATCGCATTTTTCAATCATTTTTACTATTACTTCCCTTCGTAATTATCCTATCTGTGAGGCTAAATTTATTCACACGTATTTTTCAGTGAAAATCTGGACGTTCTTGGCTGCTCACCCCAAAACAGAATGTATCAGCCAACCCTCGATAAACACCGAATGACAGCTCAGGGAGGGATGAAATGTACACACCTGCGTCGGGTGTACAATGTTGGGAAAATTGCCTTGCTCCACGTTAGGAGTTAAAGGGTTACGAAAAACGAATTATAAAGACCCTACTTCGTATTCTCACCTGGCCCGACACATACATCGGCGGTCCAAAAACGACCATGTTTTAATCTAATCTATACGCTGAGGGGAAATAATTTTTACGACATTATCCAGATTAACGAAGTATTCGAGAGACCGGTGGAAATACCTAATTTTCTAACACAGCGAGCGGAAGATTCAACCCTGAAATACAGCAGCAGCTGTCACCGGAGTTATAATAGCTTATTAATGACTGAGTGCACCGAGCATTGAGCCTTTTCAACGTTCTCCATTCAAAGCGAGGATTACATTTGAATTCGCATTATTCATTCCCTGATGAAAACGAGTTATTCAATAGTCGGCGGCTTAAATGTGGAATAAACGTGAAGAATAATATGGTAAAGAATGATTTTATCGATGCGGCACGACAAAATTATTATTTAGGCATGAGAGGATAATTCGTTTAGCAGGGAAACGCAGATGACGTTATGGTATTTAATCTAAAATACACACCAGGAGGACTCGAAAAAAACCAGGGGTAAAATCAAATGTTGCAAGGGGCAAAACAATTTGCAGAATAGCTCAATCACTACAGAAAGTCGAGTTTCAAGGTGTTTTGTTCCTCCTCTGGCTTCGAAGACCTTGATTTGACCTTCATTCGACCTCCAATCGACCTTGTCCGAAGGATGACTTGACCTTTACTTGGACCTTATTCGACCTTGACTAGATTTTCTCTTGATTTTTAGTTGACATTGATTAGACCTTCATTTTACCTTCACAAGACATTCATTTGACCTTGACTTAAACTTCACTAGGCCTTCATTTGTCCTTCCTATGGACTTGACTCGAAGTTGATGAGTCCTTCACTTGACCTTTATTTGACTTGGCTCGAGCTTCATTTGATCATCGCTTGTTCTTTTGTTTTCGACTCGACCTAGACAAGTTCTTCTTTTGAACTCTATTCCACGTTGACATGAACTTCATTTGACCTCTACAAGCTCTTTCTCTGACCTTGACATAATGTCGGCTTGTCCTTCACTTCACCTTAATTTAACCTTGGTTTAAGCTTTGATATACCGTCACTTCCTTAGAGCTTAGCATCCTTAGACCGTCATGTCCTTAATTTGACTTTGGCTCGACCTTGAAAAATAATTTCACTTGAGTTTTATTTCACCTTGGATTGAGCGTTATTGGACGTTCAGTTGCCATTACTTTGACCTTAACTCAACCTAAAAGTTCTTGATTTGTCCTTGATTACATTTTAACTCAACCATCACTCAACCTTGACTTAACCTTGACTTGACTATGACTATGACCTTGATCATGGGTTTAACCTTGGCCAGCAGACCTGTAAATCCTGTACCACAGTTAACCTAGCTAAGCCGAATGACTCAGCACGTTGACACGGTTTTGCTAGTTTTCATCGAGAAATTCAAGCGATTTTGAGAGCAATTCTCGTTAGTAAAGTCATCCTCAAGTCGAGTCAATCTATTCCGACTGTGTTTAATTGCTAATCCTGAAGGACGCGGCGTTTGCCCGTCACTCGATTCTTGCCATTTCCCTTTCCGAATTCTTTCAAGTGACGGGGAAAAACGAATAGGAGGATGGGACGTTTCTAAAGTGAAAGCCAATCAAACGTTATCCCAATATTTATCCTACTTTGCAGGCTTCCGAGCGTTCGGCAGGGATATTACTGTCGACTCAGATATTTGCAATTCAATTACCAGCGCCATTACCCCGACCATTTCAGTCGCCCAACCTCTTTTTTCGTCAATCTCGAAGGGCTCTTTTTTTCAAATTTTCTTCCACCCAACTCCCTAAGCCGGGAGCATAAGAAGGGCCGGATCTTTCGCCCATTATCATCGCCTTTTCGGATCCTTCCACCTGTTTAACTTCATCCTCGAAAGCGAATACATTATTTTTTTCCCACCCGCAAGCAATTATGCGACTGATCCGTCTATAACAAGTTTTTCTTTTATTTTGTGGAGTGATAATATTGCATTGGATAGCAGCAAAATTGGAGACTTGAGTGTGTGTAAAAAATATTTTAACTTACTTTACTCGAGGAGAAAACAGAGAAAAAAACTGTCCAAAGCGGTCTTAACGATGATGGAAAAAACACTCGTCGGTAAATCAAACAAGGGTGGCGACTCGGAGCAAACATGGATCCATTGTCAGATAACCCTCTAGGTCGTTAAAGCTTACATGATACGAAAGTGAAACCTAATCGAACCATCGCATTTCGCGAGCATTTCAAACAATTCATTTGGAGAAACGGAAAAACTGCTATTCTAATGAGAACCGGAAAGATAAAGTGTATAGCGTGCGATGGAGTCGACAGTCACGCAACAGGGAAATATCTCAGTTGCGATCAGGGCCGGTCAGAACGGTTTAGATGGCGGATTCGAGTTTGATCCTCGCCTTATTGGAGTTTACAAGGCTAGACGCGCTGATTCAACAAAAATCGTGTCTACCAATGCTCGTCATGTATACAACAGCACAGAGTAAGGTGAATTTCATTCAGATAAATACTACAGCCCAGCGTGAACTTATAAATTAAATCAGCGGCATAATTATTCGCACAGCAGTGAATTAGGGAAGTTCGATAAAACTGTTCGCTGCTGCAACGGAGAGATAAGAAAGCCGACCTGGGATTCGGTGAACGTGAACTCTAGCCGCAGGCGCATGCTTGGAAGGTTTGTATAAGCTATAAAAGTAAGTGCCAACGATAAACTTCGGAGATAACCTTTTCCCACATCTTCAAACCGCGCCAAAACTGCCTTTGGCCGTCCAACTTTTTATCTGCCGTCTGCTCTTTCCATTCGCGTCTCTCTCATTTTCATGTGCGAACCATTTGACGTCTTCTGACTTTGACGCAATTCGCATTCATGTATTCAACTTTTCTTTTCCGCCGTTTTTATTCATTATTTTCCGACGGCCGGCGAGGATTGCGAAAGTCGAAGGGGGAAAAGTTGTGAGAGTTAATACCAGATTTTGGCAGAGGCGTGAAATCTTGAATTCACCATTGAAACTGGAACTTTGAGAGCGCTTTTAGTCCATTAGTTTCAAAGAAAAGCTGAGGGAAACGTATTCAGGGTCATTTCTCTTCAGATGAGTTCTTAGTAGAATAAGTCTAACGATGCCCAGATGGGCGAAAGACCTCGGCCTGATAAAATGGAAATTCAGGGACGCCTGGTCAGCTTCGAAAGTTTTCAATGCGAACTGATGAAAATGGAAAGAATGCGTCCACTACGAAAATATTATTAATTTTATTAACGATTCAACAGATGGTCATGCGGGCGGGACGAGAGCTGCGACTTTTCCACGCCCTATTCGCCCCAATGTACCCACTTGCCTTAGTTCTACATGATTTTCCTTCTACATAGTACAAAGTTCTGACCATAAAATGCCACTCCAATTCCAAATTTACCTATTCCAATTGAAAATTTTTCACAAAAAGATATTAGGTGAAAATAAGATAGCTTTGACTTAAGCTCAAGGGTGCTTTATTGCTCTGGTGCTAACAATAGCGGCCATTGCTCTGGAGCTAAAAATGGCGCCCACTGTGGCCAATCAAATCGCTCGAAGCTCCTCTAACTACAAGAGTTTTTCAACTCCTTACCTTTATTGTTGAGATTGAACCTACGAATTTACTATACAACGGGAAAATCGCTCCAATTGCAATTCAGGTTAGTATATATTACAAATTGTCTCGCCAAGTCCGTGTTGAGCATATTTTTCCTTCTCGTCAGTCGCCGTTATTTTCTACTTCTCCTCCCATTTTTCCCATCTCGTTACTTTACATAATGAATGTTCTATTCGATCATTATCTGCCCTCCCCGTATCTTTTTCCTCGGTCGCTCTCCTCTCGCGAAATTCTTTCGAATATTGTCGCAACGCTTTTCTTCTCAGCTCTATTCCAAATCCCACTTTCGCGTTTAACGAGATCTCTTTTTCATTGGAAACGTAATGTCATTCCAGCCGATTCTCTCCTTAACAACATTCCTCTCTCAACCGGTTTCCCCATTTCCCATTTTAACAGAACGGAACAGAAAGGGCTCGAAGGGAAGCGAGACAATTGATGTCTGTTCCACACTTATAAACGTCCCAGCCAACCTTGTTCGTCTTTCGTTTTCGCAAACGGAAACTTCTCTCCCTCCGTCGTCGTTTATCTTTTATTCCGTTTCTTGCACTTTTACTTCATTTTTTCTCCTCAGAGCGAACATCAATAGGAAAGAGTCAATGTCTTTGTCTAAGGCGAGTTTGAAAGGTTCGGCTTTCAGAAGTGAAAAATTGCTCCGATCCACCTTTTCCAGGTGAACTTTTCGGTTCCAGGAAAACAATTAATTGCATTCGAATAATAATATAGTAATATTTAATATATTACTACGAGTAAATTTTATTTTTTTAGTGTAGCTTTTTGCTTTGGAATTGTCACAAAAAAAGTATTTACTTATTTAAATATTATCTTTGCCCACTAAAATCGTTTCACCTCGTCCCAAAACTTGGAATTAATTGGTTAAATTGATCCTACAAGGTGAATCATCTGAGAATCCTATATTATCATTAGCTCACACTGAATACTTTCTAAAAAAAAGGAACACGCTTGTTTAATTATTTTATAATTCCGTCGAACTGTTAAAACCGAAGGGGGAGCGTTGAGTATAAAATCGATGTTTGGCCCTCACCCATTCTCGTTTTACCCAAATATAATCGGCAGTTTATGAGCGATATTACGTATTCGTCCTCCCCGTATGCTTTCTTCCTAATTGCCTTTTCCGCTCTTGGTTAGAATAAAATTTAACGGTCCGACGGGGCGGGAAAGGTTGGCCGGGACCTTATTAATTTCTACGCTTCAATAAATTGGCACCGGCCGCAATGGTTCAATACCGACGATCTATAATTCGATTATAGCTAAATCCCGCACCGCTATCAGATCCGTTCTTCAACAATTGCCGGGTGATTAGTTCGTGTTTACCGAACCATTGGGAAGCAAATCGAGCCGCGCGATATAGTAGGATTTCAACAGATTTACAAATAGTAAAACAGAGGTGGAAATCGATTTTGTGATAATTAATCGACGCTTGAAAAGTTACTATAAGGGTTTTCACGAATGACGAGCGCTTAGTGAACCGTGATGCGAATTGTTATACTTGAAAGATTAAGCGAGACGAGGAAATTCAATAAAATAATGCGCTGCAAATGGTAGCAGAGCGGTATATTATTATTTTGCTTCAATAATGATTTAAGAAGACCGTCCATTTGTAATGGTAATTATACTGAACATTATTAACGTTTCCGCCCAACAACTGATGGTAACTGTAAGAATAACTCTTTAGCAACAATGGTAATTTTAATTATTTTTATTTTTTCTTCAATTTTCAAATTGAAAGTTAAATCATTCAACCGACAGCTTAAGAAAGTGTTTGACGACCATTCCAACAAGTGTAGAACGATTTTTACAGCTCCATAAACTCTCGAGGTGTGAGTTAGGCGATTACAATGGTTTATTCTATTGGATAATAAACCAAAATAAGATGGGAAAATAAAAATTAAAAATCTATAAAAATAGAAAAATGTAAGAAGAATAGAAATAGAAAAATATTAGGAAAATGTAAGTAGTATATTCCCCACAATATATTTCGGATGATAAAATGAGATAAACGTGACTGGAATAGTGTGGAACTAAATTATAACATTGGAAGATGAAGTTAGACGCAGTGAATATTTCCTCTTCGAGTTCATCGCTCGAAGGGGAAAGATCAAAGGGGAAAACTTCTCCTTCGCAGCCAATTTTCACTCCGAAGAAGGGAAAGGACGAAAATGAGTCGAGATTGTGTTCGAATTTGTTGGGCCAACTTACGAAAGAGGGCAAGCTTTGGAGAATATGAGTATCAAAAACGAGGTTACTTGAGAAAAAATTATCTGCGCCGGATTAGAAGAAAGAAGATTAGAAGAAGTATTTTTCAAATTCGGAGAATCGCTTGTATTACATTTTGGTCGACGGAATGAAGAGAATATTATTTCCTAAAATCTCAGTAAGACTTTAATTTTGATATTAAGTCAAGTTTACGCTCTTAGGAAAACGAAGAAATTCCGAGCCACCGGAACTGAAAAGATTGATTAATATTTCTCAAAACCGACGAAATCTCGCGAAAAAATTAATTAACTGATGCCGCCTTTTTTCGGCATACTACCCCTTGAAATTGTCCTCGCTCGGAGTAACAATTTGAATCCGTCACGTAAATATAGAAACGTTTCGACAGCAAAGAATGTCCGGAGGATTTTTTTCCGCCGAAAACTTTACCCGCGGAAAGCGCCGAGTTTCATCATGGGTTCAAAACAGCCCTAATGAAACTCGGCCTTTTGCCGGAGCGTAACTGTATTAAACCCCAAGGAAAATTTAAAACTTCCGAATGAATATTCAGAAACCTGCGCGGAAGAAAAGGGCCCCGCTATAATCCAACGGACCTCTACGTAGATGTAATGAAAACCACAATTTTTATTTTCCGCCTGTCTATCTTCTTATTCAAGGCGTCTAACGTCTGCGTAATTTTCCGCACCTTTTTCCCTTTTGCTAAGGTGTTTTTTCCTCGCCTCTCCATTTCACAACGTTTCGTGCAATAAACCTAGACTTCCCTCCCCTCGGTTTACGGCGCTTAATCAAATCCCCCTCGCCTGCTCTGAGCAGGTCTCATTATTTGCTTCGAGGTACGTGCCGTGTAATAACGAGCTAATCAATTCGACCTGTGGAAAAGGCGGCATGTGGAATTCCTCCCGTTTTTCGTCCATGTCCGAAATAACGTTAATTTTCTTTCGATCAGTTCCACCAGTAGTTTTTTCGTTCAAGCGTTCACGGCTATTTTTTATATGTGGCTCCGTTATTAGTAAATACAGTTTGCAAACGTTCTTGAAATATATTTTTCCCAAGCGTTTCAAAAGATAAAGTGAGAATATTCTCAGGAGCTGGAAACATAATGAGCATCTTATGGGAGCAAGGGTAACTTTCTGTACAAAGATAACGTTTAGCTGCCATAGCGCAAAAACCGTCAGTTTCAATTTCCAGTTCCTTCCCCAGTCAGTAAAACAAAGCTGACATAAAAATACAGTAAAACAATAAAAATATTTGGGCTGCATAATGAATAATATAAGTATAGCAGGTGTAAAAAAAATAATAATAACAATAATAACGAAGCAACCTATCCCCACTTCCCCTCTGCCAATCGAACTATAAATCTTTCACTCGCATTTGACTCAAAATAAATAACTCAAACGTTGCATCAAATATAGATAAATATGATAAATTAGCGGCTAAGCGCCCCTGGTGGCTCCGCCGCCAAACCTTTGTCGGGAGGCTTTGCCCCCCACAACCCCTGGTGCAACCCATCGGAGAGGCTTCGCCCCTCCTGCCGTACCTCGCTTTAATTGGGGGTGCTGTCCTCATTACTTCCCTATACAGTTTTTATCTGAGTTTTATCACAGCTGTCATTATAGTTTGTATAGTAGTAACTATAAATAGGAAAGTGGTTGGTGTTACAGGTTTTTTGTAACACAGAGTATTGGTATTTCAACTTGTGCAGAGTTTTAGCAGAGATAGGCACTCCAACTTTTAAGTTTTCCAAGATTTGTAACTTGCACCAGTGATAGCATCAACAAAACGTCGTCAATTCAGATGTTGAAATATACCAAAAGTTAGGTACTTTAATCTACCACATTTTTTCTATGCAATGTACCTATCCATTTTTCAACCGTTGGTGCAGTATTCAACACTATCTGTGGAATATACGAAAATATCACATTTTTCCACTTTAAACATTATTTTCATCCATTTAGGACGAAAGAATTTTAAAATGAAGGATATATTATTGGTTTACACATCGTCAACTATTATTATGCCAAATTTGAACAGAATCGAAAACAAAAAAATTTTCACGAAAACATCAAGGGGGACCCCTGCGAATTTCTTGAACCGATCAGTTTACGATTTTTTACTCGTCTTTCGATACAGATAAAAATCTGAAATTTTCAGGAAAGTTGTATCTTACCCGCATGTATTTATGTGATTTTTTTCAATTCTCGGAAAAAATTGCAAATGGTCCAAAAAAATCAGTTTCTGAACTCTCGAAAAACGAACTTTAACCGTGATTTTCGGTGTCAAAATTTACGAGAATCAATTATTTTAATAAGCAGGAGTCTTCATTTGAACTCCTTACACACGTGCATACCAAAAAATTTGGTGAAAAACATCAAAACAGGGCCACAGAAATTATTTTCCGTAAACCGGCCGAAATGTTGAGCTCCGTAGGCATCGGCAAGAGCAAAAATTAAACTTTTGTTTTTAGGCGATTTTGAAAGCTATTCTTGCTGGAAATTTAACGCTGAATCCGAATTTGACGTTATAAAGACGGAAATTTGACGATCATTTTCGGTTTTTCCGGTTTTTTTACTTTAAAAATTCATTGCAAACACTTACAGGACTGTAGAATTATAATTTATCACTCATTCCTATAGGAAATTAGACGTAGAATTCGAATTTAAAGTGAAAATTGGCAAATCGCGAGGATTTCAAGTCGTTTTATCGAATTTTTAGATTTTCATACTTTTACATAAGTTTCAATTTACTTGGAAGAAAAAAAGATTTTCACCAAGAAAGAAAAGTAAAATTGAATAAAGAAAAGAAATCAAGAAAGACTTGAAGACGGAGAAGAAAAATAAATGAAACCAAGAAAAAAAAGAACAATTGACGAGGAAAGAAAATATGAAATTTCTTAAAAAATTAAAGATAGATATTAGTTTTTTTTTCTTCTATTTTTCGAGGAAGAAAAGAGAAAGAAAAAAGGAATAAATTATAGAAAGAAAGGGGGATAAGAAGAAAGAAAAAATAATAAAGCTAAGAAAGAACATGAAAAAAAATAACAACTTTTTGATTTTTCTAGAAAATTCTGATTCACATTTCAAGACCTTGAGCGTTGAAATGTATTAATTTTTGCGGCCTGTAAAAATCTAAATACAAAATACGCACTAAGTGAAGTCTTAAAAAAAAAAAAAAAAAAAAAAAAAAAAAAAAAAAAAAAAAAAAAAAAAAAAAAAAAACTCATAACGATATTTGACCCAATATACAAAAAATCAGTCATCGCATGTGCTCGCCTTATAATGAACATTTTATGAACAAAAACGTTTGAAAATATTGACTTTCACAGCCTGTAAAAATCAGAACAGAAAAAACGTTGAACGACTTTATCTCGGAAGTACTGTGTGTTATACAAAATCCGGAAATGGCTAATTTGGGCACAGTTACTAGAATAACATTCTTTGAAAATTTCATTGAGTTGCATTCATTTTTTACGGAGATATGAGGATTTATGTCATTTTTAGAACACAGACACACAGACATTTGCCAGAAAATGATGCTGAGTATTTTACTGTGAAAATTTCTTCCAAATTGAAAAATGAAAAATAAAAATGAAAAGAAAAAAGAACAAGGAAGTGGAAGTAAAAAAGAAATTAGAAGAGAATATAAGAAATAAAGAAATTGGAGAAAAAGATAAGGGAAAAGTTTATTTTTCTAGAAAATTTCTAAAAAATAGTTATGGAAATTAGCTCTGCTTCCATTTGCGACGCTATGATAATCAAGTGCAATTATGAGTAGCGAAGGTAGAACGCTACTTTTAATCTCAGTATATAAGAGAATTATCACAGCCTCTGAGGTAATTTAATTTTTACCCAATTTTTTCTAACGAAAAACATGTGAAGTCCACGTAGACGAAGTTCGCCTAACTGGCTCTGCTGGAGAATCTCAACTTTGTAACTCTGTAGCATAAACAACGTTGCGATAATTTTTTTTTTTTCATTTTTGTCCCGAATTGAACGGCATGGAAAAAAGCGCGCCCCAATGCACGTCCTTATCTCTGAATTGTGGGACGTATGCTAAGATTCTTCTGTCCGTACAGAGGGATCGGGTTTGATACGTGCTAGGACTACCATGGGTGAGGACCAAGTCGTAGTTTCTCTTCTGTATTGAAACGAGAAACAACGCTATTAGGGCGAAACGGTCACGGAATTGCGAATAGGACGCGAGAAAATAGGCGGACGAGTTCCATACAAGAATAAAATGGGGAGAGGAACCTTTAGAAAAAGGTTTTGTTCGTTACCTTTACTCGAACGACGCGAAAAAAATTATTCCAACTGCACTTGGGAGATGAATCAAGGTAAGGTAATGTGAAACTGTACGTTTTCCTAGTAGGTTTCTCCTTATTTGAAAACATTATAACGTCGATCGTTCAATTTTTTTTCAAAAACGACTCGAAAAATTAGCAGTTTTAGCCCGACGTTAGCTTACGAAGATAACAATTCTCCAGGATAAAAATTTAGCAGGCGAAAAAGAAAACTTGGACTGGAAAAAAATTCAAACGTTCGAAGCCAAGTTATAGTTTCGCTCGAATTACTCCTGTCACTCATCCTTTTCCCTTCACTCGATTTCCTGCTGGGAAAGAGATAATAGCCTCGCCGTTTGATCTGCTCGAAGCCGTGCGGATCAATGTCCCGTCGCTCGTGTATGGCAAAATACGTTCGGAATATTTCAAACCTCTAATAGAAACATAGCTTTCGAAAAGTTTTCGACATAACTCAAAAAGCGTTATAAAAAAGCGTGAGAAAAAATGTCTGATGATTCCCGCTTACAACCTGTGTTGCTAAAGAAAAGTATCACCTCATTTTCCATGCCACAAAAATCGTTCACCACTCATTCGAAAGCCCTGAATTAAATAAAATTAAAATAAAAAAATTAATAAAATAAAAATTAATAAATAAATTATATAAATTATTAATAAAAAAAATTATATATTCACCTCACCAGTAACTATAACGATAACTGAGATTTAAGGTTATTCATAAATGTATATAAACAATTTATTGATCAACTTCGCATTCGTGTTGCAATAAAGTTGAAACAAACTATAGAACAAAGCGTTGATGTCATTCAAAACCTTCAATTTTAATTATTAAGGAGTTCAATCGTAATATTTAGCCTTTCATTAACCTGATTAAACTGATTAAACTGATGACTGATTAGACTGATGACTGAACTAATTAAACTGATTTTCACGAAATCTTACATTACAAAATAAATACAAATATTAGCTATTATTTTATTTGACAACTAAAATATTGTGTTTCTTTATATATTTTTACTTATGGCGAATCTCAACCATTACGAGCGGTATATCGTCGTTCGGCTTGAATTTACGCTACTCAGACGATTTCCACTGAGTTGCGGACTTGTACGCAACCATTTTAAATAGTTCTCGAGTTTTTTTCAAGTATAAATCGAATAAGAAAATTCAATTTTTTTTTCCACAAACATTATACGCTAAAGCCAATATCCTAAATATACTTAATAAATAAAATAAAAATAAATATTTTTCAAAAGGAACGGATCACACAGAGCTTCTAGTCCAAGGCGCGGAACAAACGTCGCAAAACGAATCATCAAAAAGCTGTCCCGTCTGGAAATATTTAACTAAATAAAGCAGTGAAACGAAAGCGAAAAAAGTTGGCCAGGCTTTACGATACTTTGATGCGGAAAAGACAAGTTTTGAAAAGCGGCAGCCATTGGCGACAGATGTTCCACAATTACGGCTTACGAACTGAACTCAAATTACCGGCACAACTCAAAGAGAAATGACTGAGTCCACTACCGTTTCCACCCGTCTTGACAAGTTTAAATCAATTACTTTGCTGAAGGAGGCCTGCAAGTGCGAGGGAAACAGTGTAGAAACAAGATTGAAGGTGTTTGGGTAACGAGGGGAGGATATGAAGTTTCCTAACTCAAATTGTGCCAACCCCTAAGCTGCAAGTAGTTCATCTTCCTATCAGACGTTCCCTTATTTCAGCGCTGCGCTCATTACCGAGAAGTTCGGGACTGCGATGGTGAATCAGAATCGCTAATTAGGCCAGTTATATCGTCTAAAAAAAGGCACAAGTCGCAAATGAGCAGCTAGTTATGATTTCTTTTTTTTTTTGTATGTTGTTTGGGACGGCGAGGGAAGTCACCAAGTTGCAGGAATGGAAACCTTGTGCTTCCTTTGTAGCACTCGAAAAACCCCGAAATTTATAATACCACTCATTGGTTTTATTATCACCATAACTACACAACTATGCCTTTTTCGTGAATAATTTGTATACAATTATTTGAATAAATTATTTATTTCAAAAAATTTCATAACGCCCCTAAAAATGTTCTTCATGGCAAGCTCAAGATATTTATCTTGTTATTATTTATTACTTCCATGTTTACGTAGTAAATGGAAGTATTGAGATCGTCTGAAAAGTCGAATTCGGAACCGAGGTCCTGATGGAAGAAATTTTCATAGTAGTATACTCAGAAACACTTTCTGAACAAGTGTCTGTGTGTCTGTGTGTCTGTCTGTCCGTCTGTCCGTCTGTCCGTCTGTCCGTCTGTCCGTCTGTCCGTCTGTCCGTCTGTCTGTGGTCACAAACTGACATAAATCGCCATATCTCCCTGAAAAATGGATGAAACCCTTTGAAATTTTAAGGGAATGTTTTCCCAGTGATTGTGCAAAATTAGGTTTTTCCGGATTTTGAATTACACACAGTACTTCCGAGATATAAGCGTTCAAAGTTTTTTCTGTTTCGATTTTTACAGGCTATGAGAGTCAATATTTTTCTACGTTTGAGGGCTTGAAATGTCGGTTATGGCCAGCAGAAAACACTAGATTTTTTGTATAGTGGGTCACATACAATGCCTCCACATTATGAGCGTTTTTCACGATTTCACAAGTGCATGTTTTGTATTTTGATTTTTACAGGCCGCAAAACTCAATGTATTTGAATGTTTGAGGTCTTAAAATGTTGGGGTTGGCGATTGAATGATGCCTGGTTTTTATCAAATGGGTCACATGCAGTACATCCGCGTTATTTGCACATTTGCTACATTTTGATTTTTATAGACCACAAAAATGAATATATTTGAACGCTGGAGGACTTAAAATTTTTCTATTTGACAGTTGAATATCGCTTGATTTTTATTATTGGGGTCACATGCAGTACCTCCTCGTAAAACGCATTTTCAGTTGTTTAATTTGTATTTTCTGGGTTTCTTTGCTTTAAATATGACCAACTTTGACCTCGTTCACAAAACTTGTTTTGCATAGTTTGGATAACACACAGTACTTCCGCATTATGCCTTTTTTTAACTGTTGAGATTTTAACAGACCGTAAAAGTGAACATACATTAGACTTTAAATTTTCTATATGACAGCTGAATATTGCTTGATTTTTATTATTGGGGTCACCTGCAGTACTTCCTCGTAAAACCATTTTCAGTTATTTTATTAAGCGTAATTGTACTTTTAGGGTCTCTTTGCTATAAATATGACCCACTTTGACCTCGTTCACAAAACTTGTTTTGTATGGTTCGGGTAACACACTGTACTTCCGCTTTATGCCATTTTTTAACTTTTGAGATTTTAATAGACCGCAAGAGTGAATATACATTAGACTTTAAATTTTCTATATGACAGCTGAATATTGCTTGTTTTTTATTATTGGTGTCACCTGCAGTACTTCCTCGCAAAACGCATTTTCAGTTACTGTACTTTTTGGGGCTCTTTGCTATATATTTGACCAACTCTGACCACGTTCACAGAACTTGTTTTGTATGGTTTGGATAACACACAGTACTTCCGCCTTTTGCCGTTTTTTTGCATTAGAGATTTTTAAAGACCACAAGAGTGAATATACTTTAGACTTTAAATTTTTCTTTATGACAGTTGAATGTTGCTTGATTTTTATTATCGGGGTCACCTGCAGTACTTCCTCGTTAAACGCAATTTCAGTTATTTCACTTAGCGGTTTTGTAACTTTCGGGTTTCTTTGCTTTAAATGTGACCTACAACGACCATGTTTGGTTTTGTTTTGATCACATACCGTACTTCCGCCCTACGCCGTTTATCGCTGTTGAGCTTTTTACAGGGTGCAAAAATCAATACATTTGACGCTAGAGGTATTAAATATTTGTAATGGCGAGTGAATGACGCCTGATCTTTACCGCTAGGGTCACGTTTCGGCCTTCGTACGATTTTCTCGATTTTATAATTGGTTATACCAGTTACCGACTCAAACATGGAAGTACTGTGTGATCTATGCACACCACTGGTTTTATTTTTTATATATTTTTTAGTATTTTTTATTTTTATTACTTATCTATTTATCTCTATTTATCTTTATCTCTGGCTCGCTGTACTCTTTGGCTGTATTTCAATGTTGTGAACTTTTTTGTGGGTATCTTCTACTGGCTGGAAAAATCAATATATTTGAACGCTGGTGGTTTTTAAATGTTAGTGACGATGAGTGGATGACGCTTAAGGGCTGATAACACATTTTTGGGAGTCGTCGCTGAAAGAATCACTCATTTTACAAAACCTGGCTTGTATCACATACTGCACTTCCGCATTATTAACCAACCTTGTGCATTTTTATATTTTTTGGGTCTCCTGGTAAATTATCCAATAACAGTTATTGTGTACTAATATTGCTTCCTATGCACGAGTTTGTTGATTCTGGTTTATTATTCAATAATCAACCATTGAAATCGCCCTTTAAAATTTTTTTCTAACCCCCTCAAAATTTGAGGTTTTACGTTTACAGACATGTAAAATCTGAATATATAATAAAAAAATTCCGTCGTCGACACTTTTCTGACAAAACTATGATAGCTAAATTCTTGAAATTTTCACCAAAAATCAATCTTGGTCTGAATATGGCTCAATTCTTTTGCCAAATCGCTAGCTCAATTTTGAGGGTATTTTTGGGGGGTTCCGAGGGGAAGAAAATTCGTATTTTCCAACGTTTTCCAGAAGATGGCGTATTTGGTATGAATTTCTATGGATTTTTGGACGTTATCGCAGCTTTTCTGTCGAATTTGGGAGATTTTCAGAAATTTGACATGAGGGTATAACTCGAGAGATCTTGGAGCTACAAAAGTCGTTAGATACTGCACCGTTAGGCTAAAAATTTAGCTTTTAATTTCGAAATTAAGGAAATAAAAATTATTAAAATTACACCCCTATAGTGACCAATCTGTTTTTCGGTGGGAACGTTCACAAATGTTTGGAATAATTACTATCACAAATGGATAATCTTCTTAAATCATTATTAAAGCGAAGGAATAATAAACCACTGTACAATCATTTGCAGCGCTTTGTAATTTGTTTTACCAGCTACCAACTCAAACATCGAAGTACTGCATGATCAAAATCACTGGCTTCATCTATGATTGTCGTTCCAATTCGCAACAATTAGCACACTCCGCCATTCTGAAGGAATTCGAGCGCTATTTGACGGTATTTCAGCTTCATTCATTATGCGAGATGTTCATCTAAGGACAAAATTCATCTGTTAATGGAAGTATGATGTTATCTCAAAATTGTGCTCCGTCCTCTCGAAAGGTATCCTCTAACGGCTAACCCTTGAAGTGGCCACGGGCAGCAGCTTTTCAGAAGGGAGTTAGTAATTTCGAGAATGTGCCTCTCTCTACGCTTCCCTCGAACGTAGGCGATAGAAAATGCGGATACCGTCGGCCTGCATGCGCTCTTCAAACACAAACCGCATACTCAGCCGCCCTACTTCTCACAAGAGTTCCTGACCTGGCCATCGCTTCTCTTATGAGGTTCTCCAGCTCTGTCTAGCCGTGGACTCAGATTTTAGTTAAGGCTATCCACAAAAGCTCCTTCAACGTCGGATCAATTTTTCAATATTCAATTTTCAATTTTTTCGAATCGATTTTTTTCGGATTTCGCTTTGAATGATCCGTTTAGTGATTTGTAACAGCGCGAAGCTGTGCAAGTCTGGGCAGAAAACGTTATCATTTGGAATTCTTGACCCTGCGCAGATTTAGACCATACATAGGCGTTCTTTCCTTTTGAAAATAAGGCATGGTGTCCTTTTAAAAATCATTTCCGCTTGTCTCCGCTCCAATTGGCAAACGATTCGAATGCTTCCCACCAGCGATTTTGTAACCACTGATTTATGACGCTAGGAAAGATGAAGGGGAGAGAGAGATAATTTATTGGTTATATCCACCAACACCACCAAAAAATTAATACGAAAAAAAATTTAGTGACAGGTATTTCATTTTCTAAAACAATAATTCCAATTATTGTGTAATACTAGGATCGCAATGCCCGTTTACATTACACAAGAATTGCTAATCTTGGAATAGAATAAATAAAATGCGATTCACTTCCGATATTCTACTAAAAAAAAAAATTTCATTTTTTATATTGTGTTCTTGTATTATTTAATTTTTCATTTATAATTTTTATTTTTCTTAATTCCAAAATTAAAATCAAAATTTTTTGCCAAACGGTACAGCTGGAGAGAGTGTTTGACGACCATTCCAATGAGTATAGAAAGATTTTTATAGCTCCAAGAACTCTCAAGTTATACCTCACGTCAAATTTCTGAAAATCTCCCAAATTCGGCACAAAAGCTGCGATAACGCGAGAACCAATAAAGCTATCGACCCCGCGATGGTCTCATTCGATTCAGCATCCAAAAATCTATAGAAATTGGTACCAAATACGACATTTTATGGAAAACCTTAGAAAATATTAATTTTTTCCCCCTCAAAACCCCCCAAAAATACCCTTAAAATTGAGCTAGCAATATTGTTCAAGAATTCGGCCGTCGTAGGACCGAGATTGATTTTTGATGAAAATTTCAATACCTAATGTAGCTATTTATTATAGTTTGGCCGGAGAAGTGTTGACGGCGTACGGCGGACAGACAGAATTTTTTTTATTGGATATTCGGATTCTATACATGTCTTGAAACGTAAAAAATCAAATTTTGAGAGGGGTTTGACATCATTATTATTATAATTATTACTTTTTTTTTTTTTTTTGGCGATTGATTACAATGGTTTATTATTGATAATAAACCAAAAAGAAATTACCGAAATCACAAAACGACACATTTGAACTCAGATTCCCTCTCGCTACTGTCTCTGACTGCCAGCAATGCCGAAAATGATAATCGACTATAGATTATAACAGAGTAACTATAAAATACGCTATCGATATCACCATTCTATTTTCCGACATATCGGACGCGGCGAGCGTTTATTCGAAATCGTTTCGTCCCCTATTCGGCTTCAGGTGAGAAATATCCGCAAGGTCAGCCCTTTGATTTACTACCGTAACTTGCGCATGCAGCTCGGCGCTCTCTTTGTTTCTGACTCTCGTTCCATCCATCGAAGCTCCGGCGGACCTTTTACAGAACAGTTCAACGGTTTGTGATCGTTTCCCGCATTCACGGGCGATTGGTCGTCGTTAACGACCGTTCAAACGAAACCTCGCGTTGTGTGAACATGGATACCGACTGAGAAATGCGGAACAGAGAACAAGAGAGGCTGAAAAAGGAGAAAATGACCCCGGCTGTACGAGATTGGAAGGGAGAATTGTTCGGCTGAAGCGAAGTCTTTTCGCTCCGTAATTTTCACAACTAGACGCGACTTCGATGTAGTAAAGCTCGCTAGATGTTCAATATGCGAAATATAAGGTCGATTTTTCTCGAAAACGCGAGACCCGAGGGAATTCGATAAACAGCGCAGCGAGTATCGGAAATGTACGGAAAACCTTGATTTTCAAGCGCGAGAGGACAATCGTAGCCTAACGTAGCATAACTCGATCAGCGGAGGAACCTAGTTAGCCCTTGAGTCGATGGATTCAGTCTTGGCCGCCGTGCGAGGTGCGAAATTGCCTGGACTAGGGGAAGGTAACTATTTAATCTGATTTTCGAGCGAGGCGACAAAAAGCTAAGTCGATTGGCCTCGTTCGGCCGTGGAAAATATGGTGACGTATTTTTAAAAGCATTTTCAAGAGCCGCTTCAGATTGAAAATGAGTCAATTCCTGTTTAAACTCGATAGAGCAGGAATTTCGATAATGATCAAATAAGAGGAAAATTAATATTTAAAATTTGTTTCCTTATTCATTTGAACAGGTTGATTTCTGAAGCAGTTGTACAGGGTGTACATGATAAGTAGTCCTTAAACCACGTATTCGATATTCAATTTGCAAGAAAAAGTGGCCTATCAAGTTTTTCCTGCTGCCCAATTTTCAAATTTTTTTTTACTTACAAGATTTTATAGTGTTTTTTACCTTTACTCACTAAAACCGCTATGTCTTTCTTAAATTCACAGCAAATTCGAAGTTTCGCGGAGAAAATCAACGTTGTTATTTATTTTTTTATTTTTTTTTTTTTTTTTTTGGAAAAAATCTTGCAAGGGAAAAAGGAGGAAAAATTGGGGGTAGGAAAAAATTATTTGGGCGCATGTAAAATCCAAATATTCAATAAAATAAATGAAAAAAATAATAAAACTTCTGTCCGTACGCCGTCAACATTTTTTCGGTGAAACTATATCTATAGTAGGTATTTAAAGTAGTTACTATAATTTAGTATGGTGGATATTGCATGTACTTGTATCATAAAGTAATGGAGTTTCAACTTTCGAAAAGTTTTAGCCGAAGTAGACATATCAACTTTCATGTTTTCCAAGATTTGTAACTTGCACAGTGGATAACTTTGACAAAAAGTCGTCAATTCAGGCGTTTCAATATACCAAAAGATAGGTAATTTAACTGTCCACATTTTCCCCATGTAATGTACCTATCCATTTTTCAAGCGTTTGTGCGTTATTGGACAATATTGCTGGAAGATGCACGAAAATATCCCATTTTTCAACTTTAAACAATCTTTTCATCTGTTTACTGCAAAAGAAACAAAGAATGAAGCATATATTATTGATATACACATCATCAACTATCACTATGCTGAATTTGAGCGAAATCGAAACGAAAAAATTTTTCACGAAAAATCCAAGGGGTACCCCTGCGATTTTTTTCAACCGATCAGTTAACGATTTTTTACTCGTCTCTCAATGCAGATAAAAATCTGAAATTTTCAGGAAAGTTGTATCTTACCAAGATGTATTCTTGTGATTTTTTTCAATTCTCGGAAAAATCGGCAAGTGGCCCAAAAAAATTGGTTTCTAAACTCTCAAAAATTGACCTTTAACCGTGCTTTTCGGGGTCAAAATTCATTTGAATCAATTGTTTTATTAAGCAGGAGTCTTCATTTGAACGTCCTACACACGTACATAGCAAAAAATTTGGTGAAAAACAGTTAAACAGAGCCAGAGAAATTATTTTCCGTAAATCGACTTTTTCACCGGCCGAAATTCCGAGCTCCGCTGGCATCGGTAATAGTGAAAAATTGAATTTTCGTTATTGAGCGATTTTGAAAGCTATTTTGATAGGAAATTTAACGCTGAATCCGAATTTGACATCAAAACAACGGAAATTTGACGACAACTTTCAGTTTTTCCCATTTTTAGCACTACACTGTTATACGTTTTTCAACTTTGAAAATTCTTTGCAGTTACTTAACGTACATTTAAATTTTAATTAATTAATTATTCCTACAGGAAATTGGACGTAGAATTTGAAGTGAAAACAATCAAATTCTAACAATTAATAAATTGTTTTCAATTTTTCGGTTTTTCATATTTTAGACGTTTTAACTTTAAAAATATTTTTCGCCACGTTCGCGAATTTTGAAAAAAAAGGTTCAGTGTAAGCAAATTGAGGAAATGTAATTTAGAATAGATTAAAAATAAAAATGACATGGATTACTTTTTGAATTTCTGGTAAAAAAAACGTGTTTTCGTTTTTCTTCGATAGCAAACAGCTCCGCGGGGACAAAAACTTAATTTATAATCAAATACACTCTATTGTAGGATTTTGATAGCTCTTACTCGCCTCTGAGTAATATACCTTTGTAAAAGTAGTCGAAAAAAATATATTTTACTTCTGGAAGATGGGAAATTCAACGCTTTTTTTCATGATACAATCAAATTTGCCCGCACACCCATAATAAATTCAACAATAGTGGTTTTATTGAGTTAAAGTCGAAAACACGTAAATATCTTTGGAGTGAAAAAATTAGGGAAAGGTAAAAAAAAGGGAAAGGTAATAGATAAATTGGGGCAAGGTAAAAAGGTAAAATTAAAAAAAAAAAAAAAAAGGAGACAGATTAGGTTAGGAACTAGTAGTAGAATTCCCGTACGTTCTTGCATCCTTCGCATATTTTCCAATCAGTCAGATTTACATATATTTCTTACTCTTCGGCTCTTTTTTCCAATTCTGTCGACACTTAAGCGCTAATATTTTCCGATGGCCGAGTTTTTATAAATAAATTCCGCAGCAGATCCGATGAGTAGTTCAAACGAAAATGCTGCGATCGTTTTCCGCTGAAAACCGGCGCGTTTTGCGAACGAACGGGACATAACATTTTACACGTTGCTAATCCGCTTCGGTAGACATGCTTCTGTTTTTAGATCCACTATTTCGATACGTCGAACATCCGGTGTTTTCTACGCGAAAGCAATATCTAGCGGAAAAATATTGTTAAAGAATTTTCACCAAAGGCAGCTCCGTTTGAGCATGTGCAGCCTCTCCGGGTACAATGCCTTTAATAACTACGCCAGAAAAAAGATAGCCATTCTCTCGTAGACCTTTCTCATAGGGAGGCCCTTTCAAAGCCTTAGCGTAAAGGTAGTTCGTTATTACACTTTGACCGTGACTTATGAGCTTTTTACCCCTCCCATGTCGTTCACGAGCTTGAAAACCGCCATAACGGCACTTCTATAGCATTCAACGGATGAAAACCGTTCGGCGAATTTCGAAATTCGCCCAAATCATCGGTCGGAGAATATTTCCCCTATTTCCGCACGCTATGTATAATCGGGTGAGCGATTTTTAGAATATTTCGCAAAAATATTTAAAGCTGGAAAGCTCAATAAACGCAATAAACTAATACGCAATAAATACGCAATAAACGCAATAAAATTACGCAATAAACTAATTAAATTTACGCGATAAAAGGGAAATTCCTCGTCAACAATTATCATCCAATTCGCCTCGAAATTTTGAAAATTATTTCTAAATAATGAGCACCGTCCAAAGATTATAATCTCGTTCCGAACTATGAAAATCGGCTCTCGGATTTTAATAAGGTTTCGCCCCGTTCAGTAAAACGAGGGAAAACGCTTATTAAAAACCGTTTGATCACGACCCCATTCTAATATCCAAAGCGGTCACAGTAATGCAATTGGTGGGCTCTTTTGCCGATGAGCGGAAGTAATCGCCGGCTAGAAGCTCTTCAAAAAGAATTGTTCCGGCTTGGAAACTCGCTTGGCGTCCGTTTGATCGAAAATATCGAATTGACGAACGGAAATTGAATAGGCTCGGATCGGATGAAAATTATATTTGCCCCCTTGACAAGTCGATGCGGCTGGAATTGACATAATATTTTCCGTTTGAAATAAATGACGCATTTTCTACGATATGTACCGCAAATTTTCGAATAATTACGCTCGGCTATTTTACGTAATTAATCCCGCGTACGTTGGTTTCATGAAAATCCACGTACTAATTATTATTCGCGATGAGCAGCAGCCTTAAGGTGATTTTTTTCCTCTACCTCAAATTATACGTTAGTTCAATTAAATTCGACTCAAAATTTTTTTTAAATATAGCGAGTATAATTATTTATTGATTAACATGGCTCGTGCGTTGAATCTAGGAAAATTCCAACGAGCTCGAAAACTGACAAATTTCATTTTTCACAGCATTTCAGTATATTTGAATTTGTAAAACGGGAAAAATGAGCATTTATCTACAGCTGCCATTGTGGAGGAGAAAGCGCGATAATTGTCGAGGTTGGAAGGTCGTGCAAAGAAGTTTTTTAATATTAATGGCACGCCAGGTTGCCATCACGGAAACTGGCGTCCAAATGAGCTTTCAAGTTCAAGCGAACCCGTGTCCGACTTTTATAGTCTCCTCGTCTAGACAATCGTTACATTCCAGCCGATTCATTGGTGAAAAAAATCAAGCTATAAAATGAGTAAAAATAATATTTGGGTCAAGTTTTAAAACGATTAGCAGCAATTCTAAAAGAATATCATCGCGAAAATAAATAATTGAAATGAAATTAATCATTTTCCAGTAATTTCCAATCTAAGGATGAAACCGTAAAAAAATATTATCTGTTCTGAAAGACATTTAATATCACACAAACAACATTGGGATTTCTGAGGACGATTTAGCATAAATTAACTCCATATTAATTGCTAAATATAATTTTTCCTTCGGTTATTTATTTTCTACATTTCCATTATATCATTATTATATTGATTCATCATTAAGATAAACTGCCAATTACAAAAAAATGATAAAAATCCACCCGAACGAAAAAAGAAACGGGTTTGCTGCTTTACGGATTTAATGCGATTAAAATATTTTTCCATCAGTCTCACCTACTGCAAAAAAATATAAATATAAATAGAAGCGTCTGAAAAAAAAAACTATAAATAAAAATGATATTATAATTGTCCATGCGAAATTGTTGTTTCTCCTATTCAAATTGAAGAGCATTCGTAATCACACAAAAACTACAAAACTAATCCGATTCGGAAAGGCGTTAAAAATTGCTGCGATATTCAAAAAGGTTACTCACCTTCGCTGATAACGATTGCACGACTTTCCGATGGGTGAGGCTGCGAAATCTGGAGCACAATCAAAAAACCACTTGTTCTTCGTCGCGTGAACGAGGAAAAAAAAACTACGAAATTACAGACGCGCGCGCAATTTTCGACAACACTGTCTCTCCAGCTGATATCAGAGGGAAGGTTTCCTATTTAAAAAGAAGGCTGACCGATGTATTACAACCCGACGGTTTTCCAAAGGAGGGGAAACTTGTCCGAATGAAGACGGCGAGGCGGACCGGGCTCAACTGGATCGCCGCTTGTTCCGTGGGCGGTGCGACGGTGGCGCTTCGCGGCGGAGCTTTTCCACACTGGAACGGTCGAGAGGTCGCAGGGTAGTTCTTTCACGAGACGCGGTATCTCATAGGTTCACCCTCATCGCCCTGCGGAACAGATGTGGAGTTGCAGACGATTTGCACATAGGCAGAGAACGTTGCTGATTACCTAACCTTTCTCGGGAAAGTCAGACTTTTAGAGGAAATTCGGACTTACATGAGAAGGTCAGACTTTTGGTAGCAAGTCAAACTTTTGACAGGAAGTCAATTTGTTATGAGAGAGGAGAATTTTTATGGGGAAAATCGGAATTATTGAGAGAAGTCGGACTTTCAAGGGAAAGTGGGACTTTCAGGGGAAATTTTGAATTTCAGGGGAAAATCAGACTTTATGAGGAACATCTGAGTTTTGAGGAAAATTCGGACTTATGAGGGAAAATCGGATTTTTGAGGGGAAGTCGGTTTTTCGGGGAAAATTTAGACTTTCTGTGTGATGCCGGACTTCCTACATGAGGTTGGAGTTTCAGGAGAAACTCGGACTTTCGGGAGAAAGTCGCACTTTCAGGAGAAAGTCGGACTTTCAGGAGAATGACGGACTTTCAGGAGAAAGTCGGACTTTCAGGAGAAAGTCGGACTTTCAGGAGAAAGTCGGACTTTCAGGAGAAAGTCGGACTTTCAGGAGAAAGTCGGACTTTCAGGAGAAAGTCGGACTTTCAGGAGAAAGTCGGACTTTCAGGAGAAAGTCGGACTTTCAGGAGAAAGTCGGACTTTCAGGAGAAAGTCGGACTTTCAGGAGAAAGTCGGACTTTCATGAGAAAGTCGGACTTTCATGAGAAAGTCGGACTTTCAGGAGAAAGTCGGACTTTCAGGAGAAAGTCGGACTTTCATGAGAAAGTCGGACTTTCAGGAGAAAGTCGGACTTTCATGAGAAAGTCGGACTTTCATGAGAAAGTCGGACTTTCATGAGAAAGTCGGACTTTCAGGAGAACGTCGGACTTTCAGGAGAAAGTCGGACTTTCAGGAGAAAGTCGGACTTTCAGGAGAAAGTCGCACTTTCAGGAGAAAGTCGGACTTTCAGGAGAAAGTCGGACTTTCAGGAGAAAGTCGCACTTTCAGGAGAAAGTCGGACTTTCAGGAGAAAGTCGGACTTTCAGGAGAAAGTCGCACTTTCAGGAGAAAGTCGGACTTTCAGGAGAAAGTCGCACTTTCAGGAGAAAGTCGCACTTTCAGGAGAAAGTCGCACTTTCAGGAGAAAGTCGCACTTTCAGGAGAAAGTCGCACTTTCAGGAAAAAGTCGCACTTTCAGGAGAGAGTCGGACTTTCAGGAGAGAGTCGGACTTTTAGGAGAAAGTCGGAATTTCAGGAGAAAGTCGCACTTTCAGGAAAAAGTCGCACTTTGAGGAGAGAGTCGGACTTTCAGGAGAGAGTCGGACTTTTAGGAGAAAGTCAGACTTTTAGGAGAAAGTCGGAATTTCAGGAGAAAGTCGCACTTTCAGGAGAAAGTCGCACTTGCAGGAGAAAGTCGCACTTTCAGGAGAAAGTCGGACTTTCAGGAAAAAGTCGCACTTTCAGGAGAAAGTCGGACTTACATAGGGAAGTCGTACTCTCAGAGGGATGTCGGACTCCGGCGGAATTTATGACTTTCCACGTCATGCTGAGAGAAATTCTGGGTTTCGAGAGAAAGCCAGAACTCCTGGGGTTTTCAGTCTGACTTGTTTCAAGAGATTTTTGATGATGGATTCTAGCGAGATTTTCAAATTCAAAAATCGCACTAATATAGCAGCTTGATATTAAGGTATGGCATGCCCTACACTCTATACATGATGTTACAGAAGTCCCCCTAATTCTATTGCGAAATATTCTAATTGCAGTGTTTGGTTCGACGATATAATTTACTAGTGAGAGGGGATTTGGTTGAAAACAATGCTAAGACCATTTGCTAATTGATGGGCGCAATTCGCCCGAGTGATAGGCTCAACGTTGCAGTGGAATTGCTGTTTCGCTAGGCCGCCCTAGGAACCGATCAGACTGAATAACTCAATCGATATTGATATGATTGCTTCGTTCAATTATGCTCTTATACAGAAACGCTGCAATCTAATATGAATTGCTCCTTGCATATCGAATCTCCTCATAGGAATAGCTTTATCCACATCGAATTCACAATGCCATAGATTGGCGGTTGAAAATTTTTCAGAACAGGTATCAAATTTTATGAAAGGAGTAAAATTTAATCAGCATCTTTGAAAGAAATGTTTTCCATTTTTGAATCGAGTCCTGTTCGTCAAGTTTTGTAAGTGCGCTCTATAAAATGGAAAATGTTATATGGCTCTATCAGTTGACTCTTCTGTTTGAATATAAGGTGTAATCGAACGGTCAGTAGCTTTACAGAGGTCCAGAGATATCGGTTGTCAAAGGAGTTTGGGTCAGGCCAGTGGGAGGCTTTCATAGCCACTGGTAAGGGGTGGGACTCAGGAGGCCTTGTTATTGATTACAGAACGGGGTGAGGTGATGCCCGAGTAATGTTGTACAAGCGTATGAGAGACCAATGAAGGATACAAAAACCAACAACCCTATTTTATAATCTGACTGAAACAATTTTTTTTCCTCTCACTAGGGTCTAATAATAATAACGAAGACGTTGGAGCTAAATTCATACTTGAGCGATGACGATTAATATTACCTTTTTTCATTCCTTAGCATTGTAAAAAACTATTATCTGGAACTGGATTTTGAGACGTTAGTATAAATAAGTAGCTAACTGGCTGTCCTTCACATATCCCCCCATAAAACTCATTAATGTGAACCTTGATTGTGGGAGTAAATATTCTGAATAAAAATTGAGTCATTTCAATGAATCTAAATAATTCAAAATAACCAATAAAAGTAATTATAGTTAGCACGGCAAAATATATATAAGGACATATTAATTTGCCATAAATGTGGCGTCAAGCAATAATATAAAATAAACATTAACGAATCAAATAAAACCCAGTAAAAAACGACAAATCACCGCTTTAATTCCCCTAAAGATATTAGCATATAATTTTTTTTTTTTTTTTTTTGGAGCCTATGGCTCCACGTCGCCCTGAGGATGCCCAAATGGGCGAAAGTGCTCGGCCAGCTAATAAAGAATTGGAGAATGAGTCGCCTGGTTTTTTTCGACCTCACAACCCCCGGACAATTATTTTTTTGCTAACGTTACGCGGACCATAATCATTAATCAATCTTACTTTGTCACTATCTAACCTATTAATTATAAATAGGCATTCACGAATCAAATAAAAACCACTTAAAAGAAAAAACGCCTTATTAATTTCCGTATTATCGAATAGAAGAAAAATTGAAATAGAAAAAAATATGTTCAACATGGTTACAAGTAGACAAAGGACAAAAACGTTATCACGTTCGAAGTATTCAGTTATCAATCTTCCTATATTCCCATCAAGGTGTATAAATGACAAGGTGTGCTCGATCATTATGGGGCAGCTTTCTCTGACGTCACTGGTATAAACTTACCTCATAGCCGCATACGAATTTCATCGCAACAACGTTACTTCTCCGCTTTCCTTTCAATGAGAATGTTTTGTGTACGCCAAGTTTTTTTTATTACAGTTTATTAGTTTTAATAGAGAGTTTCATCAAGGTTTTTGTTAATCAAAAAAACTTATGATAGGTTTTTTCTGCCTCTAGCCACCAAATAATTAATAAAAACCGAGAATTAAAAATTTCTAAAAGTCTTAGAATTATTCACGAGGATCTACGATGTCCAATGAATTAAATTCCACCGAAACGCTGGGTCACCGGAGGGAAATAAATCGTTACGTGCGCCTTCATATGAAATACGGCAGTACCCGCAATACATAGCTGCAGTTGCTGGCGTTGCCTATGCCGATGACTAAGGCGTCGATCGGACGCTGGTCAGGATTTTCCGTCTGTACGGTATCGCTATCGATACTTCCTCAGTCTCAAATATAAATCGAGCATTTACTCGGTATTTTCAAGAAATATTGAGGAATTATTCTTCTCAAGAGTCTCGATATTATTATGGTGAAGTTTGAACAGAGTAGAAAAATTGCTATTGTGATAGGTTTTTCTACCTCTAGCCACCAAATAATTAATAAAAAACGAGAATTACACATTTCTAAAAGTCTTAAAGTTATTCAAGAGGATCCACGTTGTCCCAAAAATTCGACCGAAACGCTCGGTCAGCGGAGGGAAATAAATCGTTACGTGCGCCTTCATATGAAATACGGCAGTACCCGCAATACATAGCTGCAGTTGCAGGCGTTGCCTATGCCGATGATTAAGGAGTCGAGCGGACGCCGGATAGGATTTTTTCCGATTGTACGGTATCGCGATCGATACTTCCTCAGGCTCAAATATAAATAGAGCATGTTTACTCGGTATTTTCAAGGAATATTGCGGAATTATTCTTCTCAAGAGTTTCGATATTATTATGGTGAAGTTTGAACAGAGTAGATAAATTGCTATTGTGATAGGTTTTTGGTTTTTCAATAATAAACCATTGTAATCGCCCAAGAAAAAAAATTTTCTAACCCCCCTCAAAATTTGATGTTATACGTTTCAAGGCATGTAGAATCCGAATATCCAATAAAAAAAAATCTGTCCGTCCGCCGTACGCCGTCCGCCGATTACAATGGTTTATTATTGAATAATAAACCATAATTATTATTATTTTTTCTTTTATTGCAAGCTAGCATTGTATTATTTATTATTATGTTGAATTCTTTGTTTTTTTTTTTATATAACGATCACCGGCCAGATTTTATGTTAACTTTTGTAAATTGAGCACCTAAATTGCTCGTACCAAATAAATAAATAAATAAATAAACCAAAAGTAAAGGACATTGTTAGCTGAGTCAAATAACATAAAATTTATAGACATCTGATGTAAAAACGTCAATATCAATAATTTTTTCCCACTTTTTTTTCAACGGTGATTTTTTTCTAACTTCATCAGTGAAGAACGTTAAAAATGAAAAAAATAGTGTTTCGAAAATAAAATATCTGAATATTTACGATTGAGTAGGTATTTTAAAAGTCAATTTTTAAATTATTTGAATTCTATCAGATTATTTTTGTTTCTTTTAATTTTAAGTATGGTTATAGATAAAAAAATTTATCGAGAAAAAATGATAATTAATTGTAAGTACCTAATGAAATTCCGCTGCCAAAGTGAAAAGCTATCTAAGTAGTGTTAGTCTTTATACCAGTGACGTCATACCGTGCGGGTTAGTATCGGATCGAGCCCACCTGTGTTCTAGTCACCTTGTATTCCCATAGGGTTGACAGTTTTTCTGCTATCAATGTAAAGCGTTCTGCATTATATCAAGTCTTTCACTTGAATTTTTATAGGCTTATTTAATTACATCGATTATCCAAGCGTTTAAGATTCAGCGATTGAATTCGTCATTTCCGGGCTACGAAAATGCTGCGGTTGAGCGATGCTAACAAGAAACACCTCAACTTCCTCGTACAGCAAGAGGAAAACGGTTTGTAATTTATTATTTGGATAAAAGTTAAATTCTAGTCTATAAACGAGTAACATGTATACAAAAAAATCCGTTTTTCTCTCCGAATTTCGTTCTTTAGACATCTAAGATTATCAAAATGACGAAAAAATACTATTCTTCACGATTTTTAGCTTAACATTTAGAATTAAAATCTAGCGATCATCCTAGGGCGCATTGATGGTCAATGAATGCAAGTATTTTGACGGATTTTTAATCAGAAATCGGCGAACTCTTTTGCAAACTTGTCAACAGCCGAGATAACCAACGGCTCTTCGTCGTATTTTTCGAAATTGCTCGTGTCACCGGGGCTTTTCACTTTTGGCAAGAAGGGAGGCTCGAGCTTTTTGTTCAGGAGAGGTATCCATTGGACAGTTTTAAACCATTTGTGCTCTTTTATGTCGCTAGCTCCGCCTTTCAGGTTGCCGAAACGTCGCGAGAGATCGGTCTGCAAAATATTCCGCACGACGTCTTTCAAATCCGGACTGAAACCGTTCGGATTGCGATATTTGCCTGCGACGATTTTCTCGTAGATTTTCATCGGCTCCGTGGCGAAAAATGGCGGATAGCCGGCGGCCATTTCGTAAATCAAGACACCGAAGGACCACCAGTCGACCGATTTTCCATATCCTTTGCTCAAGATAATCTCCGGAGCCAAGTACTCGGGAGTGCCGCAAAGCGTGTACGTTCTGCCTTTTATCAATTTGGCAAAACCGAAATCCGTCACCTTCACGTACCCCATGTGGTCGAGAAGGAGGTTTTCAGGCTTCAAATCTCTGTAAACCAAGTCCAAATGGTGCAGGTACTCCAAAGCTAGAAGCACCTGAGCTGCATAGAATTTCGTATGGTTTTCGTCGAATTTGCCGAATTTCCTCAAATGTGTGAACATTTCGCCGCCGAGGATCAACGGCAGAACGTAGTAGAGATAGCTGTTATCCTGGAAGAAATATTCTAAGTAGACGGTGAACGGGAAAACGAGCGCTTGGAGGATTTGTTTCTCGTTCAGCGAATGCTCAACTTGCCGCAGCTTGATGACTTTCGATTTATCGAGAACTTTTATCGCAAAGTACATGTTGTCCGATTTTTTTCTTGACAGGAACACTCGACCGAAGGCTCCGGTTCCTAGTGTCCTCAACGTTTCAAAATCATCTTTACCAACGTCCAAAGGGCTTTTCATGCGGAACTTGATTTCGAACGCCGCTTTCGACTGATCGAGAAACTCTTTCCAATCGTTGACTTGGATTATTAATCCTCCAAATTGATCCCTCATAGTCATGATGACGCCTGATTTATGTAAATTTTCTCGTGTAGTTCAAATATAAAGTTATTCGCCAGAAATTTTCCCTTTCTAAAATACTTCAAGTATAAATGAAACAACTGGAATTTTTCGGCTTCGGACGACCGAGAGAAGTTTGTTAAAATCACCTGAATGTAACCGTTTATTTATCTCCAACAGAAATAATAATTTACCGATGGTGAGTTTTATTGAAGTTTTTCTTCTGAATTGCTGAGAAATATGAAGCCGACGATGTCAATGTTTTTTTCATGGCGAGATAGTGTGTCAAGTCTTTGGAAATTGGGCCCAGGATTGAACCTTGAAGCACCCTTAGATGGCATGGCTAGAAGTAAAGTAGACCTGTCTTTGCCCCGCAACTGTCGATGAAATGACTGAATAGTCTACTGATATATTAGTTTTTTATTACCTCAACTCATCTATGCTTTAGCTCTAGCCGCATTGGAGCGCCGCTCTCAAAATTCCTCGGATCACTAATGTTTTTCTGTCATCCCAACTAGCTCAAATTGATTTTTTCAAGAGTTGCTCCTATTTTTCAGTTGTACAAGACTTCTGCAGATTGGCGTGGGACTATATCGTCAAAGGAGTCAACCCAAAGCTCTACGGTTCGGCTTCAGGTTGGTACTGCTGGTTCGAAATGAGCATTTTTACAATCACAATCATGTGTCAATGTGGCTTTTTTTCTTCAGAAAAACTCAGCATCAGCCCTCAAGACTTACAACACATTGTAGAAGGCCTCGTTAGTCTGTTCATCGAATCATGCAAACTCAAAGTAAGTTCTGCAACACTTGAATATTTCCTATTTCATCCTCTTTGATACTATTTGTTGTTTCCTTCTATCTATTAAACGAAAATCAAATCAACTTCAGTTGTCGAGCGAGAAGTACGTGGAAAATTTGAAATCCCTCGGCTTCCGAGAGGGGCAAATTCAAATTCTCAATGCTTTCTACACGGCTAAACAAGTTGACATCAATCATAGCTTGTTAGCTGCTTCCATCCGACTACCGATGTATAAAGATTTGGAGTGGAGATCACAAGTCCAGGTAATTGTTGGGTGTTTTGCTGAAATGCAGGGAATAGATTTATCATGAGCACACTATTTTGACAATAATTGTGAAAAATCCATTCTGAAACTGAAAAGAATTTATTCTAAATCCAGAATAATCCATTTCAAAATCAAAAACAATCATTGATTCTAAAATTGAGAAGAATATATTTTGAAATTGAGAAAATATCGAGAATAATCCATATCAAAATCGAGAACAATTATTCTAAAGTAGAGAATAATCTATTTTAAACTTGAGAAAATCTATCCTGAAATCAAGAATAATCTATTTCAAAATCGAGAATAATCCTTTCTCAAATTGTGAACAATTTATTTAAAAACGAGAATAATCGATCCTCAAGTCGAGAATGATCAATTCCCAAATCAAGTATATTTTATTCTGGAATTGGAAATACTTAGTAATCTTACTGATGTTTTGAAAACTAAAACTCGATCACAATATTGATGTTGGAAATTATTTTCCGTCTGCTCCTCTATATTGATGTATTGATCTGCTCGCAATATTCTGAACGTTAAAATAATATTGCTTGCATCTTCTAGCTCGGGTCGAGAGCCTTCCCCGAACAGATGACACCAAAGGTGTTGCTCAATCTCAAATTGGAAAACACCGGAAACGATAGTATCCTCTTGCAAACGGATCCCGGAAATCTCCTTCATATTACGAAAGTACTGGAAAGCGCGTTGGAAGAAGCTTCTAATCAACATGCGTCCAGGGTTCTCAGGAGGTTCAACCATAGTTGAATATCGATTCCTTTTCAAGGCGTTTTCAATTTCACAAACGGTTTTTTTTTACCTAAATCACTGTTGTACATTTTCTACTACTGAAGAACAATTTAAATTGAAGCAGTGTTGTTTTTTAAAATATTCTATCCGCATTGTTCTATTTTCTTATTTTATATCCCAACATTTTCCACGCGAAATGCGTTTTATTTGTTCAGTATTTGGAAAAAAGTTTATTTGCATCAACATCGGTCACTGCACTCGTAGCTCTGTTGGAATTTTTCGCTGCTCTATCTTTCCGACAGCTAGAACATCCTTGTGACGATTAGATAGACAACAGGAAGGATGCCATCTGATTCCTGGATCATCACTGAACTTATTCGTCCGATGCTCGAGTGGAACCATGGATACTCTCTGTTGTCGCGTCGTTTTCCTATTGTTTTCCAGCTGTGTATCAATTTCGGCGATAAATTATTACGAAGCTCAAGAGCTCGGACCTTGTCCTCACGTACTTCCAGCTAATGGTGTCACACTCAATCAGGTAAATTGGAATTTCAGTTTAATAATTATCGCAAAATTAAAATAAAATATTATTCGTTCATTTTCTGAGGCTTAGATTTTTTCCATTAGTGGCCGAATTAATTGTTTTTAATTAATTTGTAAGAACAATTATTTGGATTTACCTACTCGACGAATTTATTCTATTTCAATGTGCCCGAAAGGGTGAAAACCTGATGTTACGAGTGGAACTTAATGGGAAAACAGTCGCTGAGAATTTAACCTTTAAACATGCTATAAGCTAGAGCGGCAAGGAGTGTGATAATTTCAAACCAATGAGATTTCCCTCACTGTTGCCACTAGAGCAAAAAAAAAAAATTTTGAAAAACCAAAAAACTTTTTTTTCTAGCTGGAAGGAAAATGGCATCTCAGCGTCGTAGTAATGGACGCTACAAAGGAACACCTGGAAGAGAATTCAGTCTGCGTAACAGGTGAAGTGTTCGTTCATAATGCGACCCACATGAAACACGTTTGGGACATGTACACGCCCCGGCATCAAGAAATTCCTGTGGGGACTTTTGAACTGACGATGGACACGGTTCGACCTGGAGTATGGGCAGTGCAGACACCTTTGGGATGTAAGTGAATGAAATCGAATTACATTTGTAGCCATTTCAGGCCCTGAAATTTCATGAGGTGAAAAGAAGAGTAGGGCGAGGATTATTATCAAATATAATAGAAAAATTGAGAACCCGAAGAGGAAAAATATGACTAGTATGAGTCTAACTCGACACGTAGATCTGAATCTGGCAACACTGATGGAGACGGATAATCAGGAAACGATCGCCTTGGAGACAATTTTTTCACTGGAAGTTTGACTAAAAGGTTTTTTAGGGGTCGTTCGCCTTATAAACGGTTTCTTAGGGATGATTTCTTGGGTAACTTTGGCCTAGGGGACGTTCGCCTAGGAGTTTTTTAGGGGACGATTATTTAACAGACGGGTTTTTAATGTAAATTTTGCCTAGGAGACGATTTTTTACCAGAAGTTTGCCAAGAAGATGGTTTTTCAGAGAAGGATTGTTTAAAAGAGGGGTTTTTACGTAAATATTGCCCCTTGGAGACTTTTTTTAGGAAACTTCTGCCTAGGAAAAGGGCTTTTTGAGACGTTTGCCTGGGAGACAGTTTTTTTGGGGCAATTGTTTAAGAGACGGTTTTTAATGTACATTTTGCCTAGGAGACAATTTTTTTAGCAGAAGTTTGCCAAAAAGATGGGTTTTCTGGTTAATTTGCCCAGGGAACGGTTTTTTAGGGGCATTTGCCTGGAAGACAGTTTTTAGGAAACAATCGTTCAGGAAAGATTGCCTTGGGGACGTTTGCCTGGTAGATAGTTTTTTAGGGGACGATAATTTAAAGGACTGTTTTTTAAATTATAAATTGGGGATAGGAGACGGTTTTATTGGAAACATCTGCCTAAGAGACTAATGTTTACCACAGATGGCCAAGGCAATGGTTTTTTATGAAAATTTTGCCTAGTAGACGGTTTTTAGGCGACGTTTTTCTGGAAGATGTTTTTTTAGGGAACGATCGTTTAACAGATGAGTTTTTGCGTAAATTTTGAGACAGTTTTTTTAGGAAATTTCTGCCAAGGAGACGGTTTCTTAGTTGATGTTTGCCCACAAGATGGTTCCTCAGTTAAATATTGCCTATGAGACGGTCAGAGAAACTTTGAAATGGCCAAAATTTCAGTAATCCAATTGCTGTGAGACTGACAAAATAAAAAAACTCGCCATGTCATCCTCCTCAATCCCATATTAATTGAAGGGAAGTGACTGCCTTGATTGAAAAAATTTACTGAGATTCGGATTCTTAATTTTCATACTGGAATCTGTAATCATAGCCATGCTGCCATTGCTGACTGATAATGACAAGAATTGTACAATTCATCAAGAACGTTTTAGCTGTTTTTCAATAATTTGATGCCTCTCTGCTCGTGACGTTGGTTCGAAAATATTAACCTTGTTGTAGACTTTAATTCTCAAGCTCATCTCCCATTTGGGCAAAAAGTGCTTTGAGCAACTGGAATTCTACCATGCTCACATCAGATTAGGGAGTTCGCACCAACTATCTGATTGTTTTATTACTCATGCCCCATTAGCTTTATGTTCACCATCAGACTAAACCGATAAATATTATTTCCTATCGCCTTGATTTTCATTACAGCTCAAATGACCGGCATATTGTTCGGCTACGATTTGGACCTCGCGGTTGCCGTTTTTTGCGGCTGGCAAAAAGGCCAGCAGGTGCACCTTTTCACAGCCGCAGTAACGAGAGAAGGATCGCTCTCTTCTGCGCTGAGACTAAAATTATCGTCGATCCTCCTCGACAATGGGTACAATCCTTCTTTGACGAAGTTGATCGTTTGGAACAAATGTTGAAATTGCTAATTCGCTTCGGTACAGTAATTCATATTTTATTAAACATTTCCGCAGTTCTCGCGAGAATTCATCATTATTTTCTTGAGGTTCAGTCAAGAACTTGACCGCATCAAGAAAGTTATACATTATTATATGAAACGTTGGTGAGAACATTTGAGCACTTTGTGCTAATGGAAAGCGTAGTTATAAGAATTGAACGTCGTAAATGGAATATAATTGTTGAGAATTGGAGTCAAATTTGCAGGTAGAGGTAAATGAGAAGCGATGACCAGACAGCCTCTGATTTCTTATTCCGTTGGCACCTAACCTATATTTTGACTGAAATTCCTGCTAGATAATGTATAAATGGGCTGCTGGCTCTGAAACGCTCTTTAGCTGTTGGCCCTAAAATGCTTAATGCTGCTTCCTTGGATTTCCCAGTTTGCCACGAAAGCCCTTGAATTTATTGCTCCACAACTTAGTCTTCCAATATAATTCGTCAGGTAACAAAGGCGTACATTTTCTTCAAGTTTTATTGGGCAACGAATATAGGTAAAACGAAAGTGCTTTGAAAACAAAGACTCTGTGGAAAAAAGAGCAAAGCGATAGACATTAAGTATTTGGAATCGCCGAATGCGGCTCATGCGTTTCCGCAAGCAAACAGCAATTCACACGATTTAGACTAGATAATGAGATCGCTCAGTCTCGCTGTGAGAATATTGGCATGAATATCACTTCTGTTGAATCTGATCCAACCAACGTGTCCAGAATCGGGTCAGCAGATCTTGCCATTGTTTCGAGATTAGGTAAGTTATCGGATTGCGCTTGGAAGGAACTACAAGTGTCATTACGCTCAGTCAATATTTATTTGAAGCATTTGGTTTCAGGATGCCAAAAATTTAAAAGCGCCGCCAAATCCCAAAGTTCCCGTAGGTTTAACTTTGAAGATAGCAGCACCTTCTCTCCCTCTTTTACTTCTTAAGGCTCTGTCATAGGTTAAATTCAGTGCGGGAACGGCGCAATGGGTTATCGACAAGCTAGAATAGCTTCTCTGCTACCAAATCTATTGGACACATTGGTTAGAATATGAACAATAGGTTCACTGCCGACAAACAATAACAGTTTGGAAACTGATACAATACTGGAACATTTCAAACTCCTGCTTCCGTCGGATCTTAAAAATATCTTGTCTTAGAAAATACTCTCAATCAAAATCACATGAATGACTAGAAATCGAAAAAAAAAATTCCACAATAAGGAAAGGAACAAAATCTGATTTCGTTTCATTGACAAGAAATAATAATTGCACTAGAAGCGCGATGTTTATAAACATCAAACCAATTAATTGCGAGAAAGGAACTTTTTACGACTAGAAAAGTGAAAATAACTTCAAACTCCATCACGTAGGCTGGCAATTCATAAAATCGACTAATTATCAAACGGTATTCATGACGTCAAATTTGGTAATCACTTGATTTTTTCCATAATAAACCGACCAGCCTTTTAAAACTATCCGTAATACAAAGAAATTTTTGACTAGATATAAAATTGCCACCTTCAAAACGATAATCTCAACGTTTACTAATTAATCTCTAGTCGGCCAAACGGTCGTCAGGACCGGAAGAAAATACAAAATCACAATACATGAATATTAACTGTTTGTACATTTCTATTGGCGTCTCCACGAGATTCCTCCCTCCTAAAAAAACGTTAACACAATCGAAATATTAAACACATTCGACTAGAAAGGGTAAAATGATTATCAAAGTTTTTTTTTTTTTGCTTTTTGAATCGCAATATTTTCGACCCGCGGGTTGATAAAATTCGAGCGATTATTGCACGCGAAAAAGCGAATCTCGGTTGGCAAAATGGACAACTGGGGGCGACAAAAGCCTCTGCCTAAATGAAGAGAAATACTGTCGTTATTACGACCTGGAATGTGGTATGTTTGTACATGATGGATTTACAATGTCATCAGCGAGGGCTAACCGAAGGGCTGCTCCGATGGAACCAAGGGCTCCTCGAATCGTCAGATGAGTCGCTCGAAGTTGTACTGGGTGTTGCTCTGTGATAAGGAATTGGCAGCTTTCGGGCGCTGAAATTTCCACAAGTTTATTGCCTAGGTTAGTAAAAATTTCACCCAGCCGAACGTTAATGGCACGTGAAAACTCGAAATAGGTTAGTTTGGAGATAACCGTATTAGGAAAAAACGCCGGACTACAATTAGACGGTTATTTAAAAATTGCAGTTCGAACTACTGCCGAAAAATCGGGGAGTAACGAATGAAAGAAAGGGAAAGACAAGTGTATGTGAAAGTGAGAAGGACGGTGAGTGATAGAATGGGAATGAATGGAACTGAATATCTAATTTGATAAGGGAGTGTAAGAGGACATAATGAAAGTAAAGATTCTTCTTGGTTGAGTCGTCGCATCTCTCATCTTACTGGGTTGGTGAGGGGGAGAAGAACTAGGCGACTTGTTCTCCGATTTTTTATTTACTGGCCGAGTACTTTCGCCCCTTCGGGCATCCTCAGGGCGATGTGGAACCATAGGTTACCACAGCCTGTGGTAACCTATGGTTCCACATCGCCCTGAGGATGCCCGAAGGGGCGAAAGTACTCGGCCAGTAAATAAAAAATCGGAGAACAAGTCGCCTAGTTCTTCTCCCCCTCACCAACCAGTAAGAAAGTAAAGATGAACGGAAATGGAGTAATTATGGGGTATAGAAAATTGAATGGAAATGTGAGTGGAAGTGAATGGAAACGCGAGTGAAAGTGAATGGAAATGCGAGTGAAAGTGAATGGAAACGCGAGTGAAAGTGAATGGAAATGTGAGTGAAAGTGAATGGAAATGCGAGTAAAGTGAATGGAAATGCGAGTAAAGTGAATGGAAATGTGAGTGAAAGCGAATGGAAATGTGAGTGAAAGTGAATGAAAATGTGAGTGAAAGTGAATGGAAATGCGAGTAAAGTGAATGAAAATGTGAGTGAAAGCGAATGGAAATGTGAGTGAAAGTGAATGGAAATGTGAGTGAAAGTGAATGGAAATGTGAGTGAAAGTGAATGGAAATGTGAGTGAAAGTGAACGGAAATGTGAGTGAAAGGGAATGGAAGGAAAATAATATGTTCCTGTGGATAAGGAAATTAATATGTCGAAATGGAACTCTATTAGTGTTCTATTGTTAAAATCTTCGAACTGGACAAATTGTCAGTAAAAAAATTGTATTGCAATCGCTAAAACTGTTACGAAATCTTCATTTTATGTTCTACTAAAAATCAAATAAACTCCATGCAAAGCGTAACAACAACTTGGCAATGCATCGTGCTAAAGAACGGTAATGATTAGTCGATAGGAAAGAAATCACTTACCTTGGAAAAATAAATAAATTTTTCTGAGAATCGCCATGAATAGCGTACTGGATATAAAAAAATGGCAGGAAACAAATGTAGAGGTTGACGGTGACAAAGCTGCAGAAAAAAATCCAGTTCGCCAAAATAATTTATAAAAATAACCGCTTCATTTATTAAATTGGTTTGTTAAAAAAAAAACTGAAAACTTCAACTCCCTCGTTAAAAATTCGGCGAAAATTTTAGATGAAAATTATTTTTCCCAGGGTGGAAAATTTATCACTGTGAAAAAATAAACGAATAACTTATCGGCTCGACCGTTTTCATTTTGACTCGCCTGAAAAATTGAAATTCCATTTCAAAGTCAGATCAACTTTCGAATTAATTAAAACAAAATAGAAGAACGAATTTATTCAAAAATTTCCGCCAACGGAGCAACGCGAAGAATTAAAACTTGAATCCGGCGAGTCCGAGAAAATCATCTGACGTATCTGGAAAAAGCGGCCGCATTATTTTGACAACCTCCGATTGGAAATGGACCGTGGGGCAAAATTGCTACGTGGAGGGTGCGAAGAAAAAAAAATTTGCAAGCAGACTACACTTTATTCAAATAAAACGACAAGAAAAGAAAAATGTAATTCTATACGTCAACTAAAAATAAGTTACAAAAATATGGACGCAATGAGAGAATAAAACGTTCGAAGGAGATTTGCGAATGAAAATACATTTCTTCTGGCTGAATAGAATTGTCCTCCGACCTTTTCCCCCGTTAAAGAAAATCCATAAATTTTATTCGAATTGTTCAATTTTTCGTTCAACTTGAATTTTTTTTCAAAATCGACTCAGCGTGAGCCAAATCAAGTTCGAACCGTTTTATATTCTCAACAAAGCAACAGCATCCGATAAAAAATTATAAACGCAAAAGAATCGAAATCAAAAAGAAAAATGAAGAATTGAAAAGAAAAACAAGCGATATATACAAAATCTAATCGTGCTGACAGAATTTTTGCTTCAACTGATGAGCGACAGGTTCGGGCAATACCCGGCAATAAAATCCTCTTCGATAGTAACTGCAATTACAGTCAAATAAGAAGACTGTCAGGATGAATTGTTCGAAATCTGACACTCCGTAAGCCTTAAGTACTAGGAATATTGAACACATGTGGGACGGGGTGAAATAAAATTGACCGACAGTCGAGGAACTTCACGCCAACTGACGTAAATCATTGAATACAATAAGGAACGGTAGGATTTTTGAAACACAAATGAAATATTCGAGTTCGAAAAACACCGAGGGAAATATTGGGGGGAAAACTCGAACGCGGCTGACAAACAGCTCCGAGATCCGTCAAAATAGCCCCGCGTCATCAGCTTATCTAAAAGGTGTAAGAACTGTTTCAGCGCAAAATACTGAACGTAGAAATGATAAAAATAAAATACAAACAGTGCTATTGGAAGCTAGAACACGGAGTGCGCATTGTCGCAAGCAACGCGACTTATATAAAATCAAAGGAATACAGCAAGCAAAACAGGCATTGGAAACTACTGCTTAGAAGAATCAGGCACCAACTGGAGCACGTTGAGAGATGAAGATTTATAGTTGTGAAAACTTGGGTCAAAGTTTGTGATAAAGCTGTTATCAGGGCTGAGATGTCTGAAATGTGAACTTCAAGAGTGATCGATGCTCTTATCAAAAGTTCCTTGGGAAATTTTCTCATTTCAAGATGATAACAAGCAAACCTGGCTGGTGTTATCAATCAAGCACCATCACCTGAGGAACCTCAGCTTGTGGAATTTCCAGCTTAGAATCGCCAAGAGAACTCAAAATAGGGAGCGAAAGACCAATTTATTGAGCTTAGTGCTCTCTCCAAAATGACCCTCCTTAACCAGAAATTGGTTCCGAGCTGGAACTCTTGAAGCAAGTTGCACCTCAAGGTCAATTTTAACAGGCCTTGAAGGCAACTTGGCCTACAGCTCATTGGCCAGCTTTCCCTGACAGGGCAACCTCTCAATTGGGACTGGCATCCTGACATGGAACTCCCTTGAATCGGCTCAGTCAACTTGTAGATGATGCTCTTCGCTCCAGTCAAGAAGCAGCCATCGGCCGTATGACCACTTTCCACCATCCTCTCAAGGAACCTCAGCTTTTGAATTTCCAGCTTAGATTCGCCGAGTGTCTTAGCAAATTGAAAGGCACGAGCAGGCGCTCAACTAATACTCGCATAGCTAAGGCTCTTCAAAAATATTCCTGCTAAACCAGAAATTTGCCCTCAGGCCCCATTTAGCTCAAGTTCTTTCAAGAGACCTTGAGGACGACTTGTTTTTAGAACTGCACCTTATTGACAAGTTTTTCTTGCCAGGGCGACCTATCAAGAGTATGTCCCATCCTGACATTGACTCCTGTCAATTCATCAATGATGCTACTCACTTCCTCCTCTCTTCCTTCACAATGCCTTGATTATTTTCCCATGATTTCTTCAAAAACCAACAAACCAATGATCGGGAGCCCTCAGAACAACTACCCCACCAGCTCTTACTTTGCTTCCATCCTTGAGCAAATGCTCCAGTTACGCATGATTCGTCTACGCTCAACATAACAAAAGCTAAGCCTGCGGAACATTTGAGCTAACTGGTAACACGAGTATTCCGTCCAAGGAATGCACACAAACACCTTAATTTACCTCGTGATTCGTCTCCGGTCAAGGAAACTCGGAGATCCGTGACGTCGGGGAATTGATGGGGATCTTGATCTCGATCCTCGACCGCTCCAGCTGCTGCGACTGCTCGATGACGACCTCCGACTGCGCGACCGGCTTCTATTCGTTTAACATAAAACCTCTTCTAAGTTCCAAAGGTACGGCAATGCACTACACTATCAGAAAAATCCTTAGAGCGCTTGCGGATGTCCTATGATAGGAGGAATGCGCAAGACCACTCCATTCTGATAGATTCGGATACCTTTTGGTATATTTTGGTCAGATGCTTGCACTGGTATATTATTGGCTGGATATTGCTGAATACTACTTAATTAGTAAAATGAAACAGTAAATTCTCCAAGCATCTGAGGGTTAAAGATTGAGAATATTCCTTTTCAAGAGATCCTGCTCTGCTACCACTTTAATGACTATAAAAAATCAATGACTTCCAACGTCAAATCAAAGGGAACACTGGAATGAATTTTTCGGAGTGGAGAGGTATCACGCAGGTTCCTTCCTTGTGTGAGCAAGGCTCTAAGGTACCAGTAGCGCTCTCTATAATACAAACAATGAATTAACAAGGTGAAATTTACATAAATGATACAACAATAGATTTTTTATCCATCTCTGCAATTTATCGTGGAATCTTTATATTATAAAGAGCGCGGAGGTGAATTGTGAGTATGAAACGCTACATTGGTCCTTGTGACATTTTCTCTCATTTATTGTGTCATTTAAGTGAATTGGAAATAAACAGCTTCCTAATAGAATTTGCACTAGTGACATTTACAATTTATTCTCTTCTTTATTCTCTTTGTATTCAATTATATGCAGGAAAAAAACAATGAATTAACTCAACTGCCTTGAATTTTCCAAATAAACAGTTTTCCAGCCATAGTTATCAAAGCCTAGCTTTGCAGTCACGAGAAACAAGCGATTACAGAAGAGAATTTTTTTTAAGGTATAATAATAATTATTATAATATTTTTCATTAAATAATACTCATTTTCAGACATCAACGCAACAGAAAACACACCATTCCAGTACTTCGAAAAAAGTGTAGCAATTTAAAAATAAATAAAAATAACCTGACGGGTTCCGTATCTTCGTTACAAAAGGAAGCATCAAACCGAAAAAAATTACAAGATATATAAAATTTCATTTTCACTGATGGAAGAGAGGAGAAAAAACTCAAAATAATTTGAGACAACGCAAAAGAGAGGTTTGTCAATCGAGAGAACAATTCGACTAAATTGCACAACATGGTCGGCAACTTGAAATCATTACATGGTAGGTTTCCATTTGCAAAAGTCGTCTGGCTCTCGTTATAAAGGATTTGTTTTACCTTGACGGCTCTCCCAAAAAGGCATAGCGCCAGGACACGGACAAAGTAGAAAACGGGCAGATTAAATTCGCTTCTCCAATGGGAACTTTCGAAATGAACAGCACACAAATGATTCCAGCTTGAAAATCAAATTGCCCTACGCTCAAACAATGTAAGGAGTGAGGATTTTTCTTCCGGATTCAATAAAACATTCGATCGGTACAGTCAAGTTGTATAGGTACATACAAAGCAGTATAGCATTAGTCGAGTTATAGAAACATTGGCTTCTGAAGCGTCAAGATTGTAAGGAAAATCTCTTCATGGTCAGAATGTGAAAATTACGCGACCGCACAGTTAAGAATTTTGGGAGGGAATGTAACTAGAGACATCAATGCCATTAAGTTGTGCGAATCGCGTTCAAGTCTGGAGCTAGCATCTCTGAGGACACTGGCGCTGCCTGGGAAAATATTTGAACCTCTTTTGCAACCTAGGTTGATTCTATGACAAACCTGCCTGCCGGTGAATGCAGAAAAAATTTGGAGCGATTAAAATGAGGAAATGTTGAAGGAATTTTTGAAGAACTAGCTTCAAATTTTCATTTTACTGACCCTTGGTAAGAGAGAGGTCAGAATAATGCGGGAAAATGAGCATAATTAAACTCGCAATTCCAACACTAAATATTACATGCAGCATCAAAATTGGCTAACATTTTATAAACGATAGATGTACATATGCAGGCCCACTATCGCACATGTCCAACGTAGGTGAAAATTCACAAGTTTCAACATTTTAAGAGCAGCTACATGAAGCGAAAGAGTTGCTAGCTACAGACTTCAAATCCCTGCTTATTGTTCCGAGAAATTTTAGAACCAGTAAGCTCTTTCACATATCTAATAGATAAAGATTTTTAAATTATCCAAGATCATTGCGGAATTTTAAAAAATGTTCTGCGCACTAAATACCAAGCGCGACAATTAATTGAAACAACGTAACTGCACGGTCGCGTAATTAAGGAAGTATCGAGCAATTGTAGACGAAATAGGAGGAAACAGGGTGAGTCTGGTGTATAAAATTAGATTTTATGATAAAAATGATAAGAATGACTAATTGCAGTGACAAAAGCGCTTTCAACTGAATCTTCATCAGGCCTTGAAATGCACGAACTGGCGTTAATACTCAAGCCTGTTTATCGATCGTAGATGAAGCCGAAATATGCTAGAGTTAGTGCGTACTCATGAGAAAATTTCTTGGTAATGATAAAGCTAGTTTATCTCGGCTATAATCGATGAACGTACTCTTCAGAGAAGGGAGCCAATAATGCTCTACGAGTACATTACATATCATACAGGTTGAATAAAAGAACAAAATGTTGACTTCTTCAATTATAAAAATTATCAATCACTGTAATTTAAAAAAAAAAAAAAAAAAAAAAAAAAAACTTGAGACACTCACCCCGTTCCCTCATCGCGTTCAATTTGTTTTTCATCATGCTGGCATTTCAAAAAGCGGAGGGATTTTTCAGAATTGCAAACATGTACGAGGAGCTCGTGGAACATATCGAACAATATGAGCAACAATCCCAATAGAAAATACAGAACAGACCTTTTTCTAAAATTGTTCTTGAGACAAACGAGAAGGAATTTCCACATGAAGTATAAATTCGTTTCAATGTTATGATAGTAAAAATGTCAAACCTCTTCTCCTAATTCTCCGATTCAATAAAAATCCAATATTTCATCTGATTTACTACGAGGAAAGGAATTGTTTCGAATAAGTGGGTATTCATGAAAACATGGATTTAATCCAAACAAGGTTGAACTAGTACAGAGTGCACACAGTCTGGGTGAAAAATTTACCTGGATCTGGAAGATTCGCGCGACCTAGACCTTGACGGAGTCCTAGATTGATGACGCGACGTCGAGCTCCTTTTGGAGTCAGATGGACTGATCGACATTGACTTGACAGAACGACCTTTTGGCGATTTCGACTTGGATTTCAGCGACCGTGAGCGCCGGCTGTGCGACCGCTCTCGGGAACTGCTGCTCGATCTTGAGACAGACCGACGCGAGGAGCTGTAACCCAAATGAGGAATGAATTCAAACAAATGGAAACGTGTAAACATAAATAGTTCGATGGTAGGACGCTCTAACCAAATTGAAAACTAACCTGCTCGAGGAGGAACTCGAAGCTGACGAGGAGGACGAGGACGAGTCAGATGAACGGTTGCGCTTCCTGCGTCTGACAGTAGGCGAGGCCAAAGCAGACCTGTCAATTGGTGACATGTCCTCACGATTCACAACTGGTGACTTCTCTTTTGCGGCAGGAGAAGATGAAGCTTTCGTCATCGATGCGCTCAACGCCCTGTAGCACTCGAGTAATGCCGGGTTGAGAGCTGATGATGGCATAGAGTTGGCTGTGGAAGAAACCGCATGTTCCTGACGTGAGTCCTCGTGGACCGCAGGAGTAGCTACTGGCGGCGTTGTTCGTTTCTCATCCGCCTCCTTCGCATTCCTAGACATTTTGACAAGGCTTTCCTTCGCCTTGGCAGCAAGGCCGGTTTTCAGTTTCTTCAACGTGTCCAATTCCTTTTGGCGCTCATCTTCTTCATTGTCACGACCCAAATCGGGAGCTTCGTCTTCGCCGCTGGAGTCGTGCAAGTGGACGACCGGCTTTGGCTTGATTATGTCCTTATACCGCTCCGGATATTTTTCCACAGGTGAATAACTGAGAGTCGACCCTGAACTCGACCTCCTTCTTGACTTTTTCCAATCTCTCCCCAGCTTTCGACCGCGGTCGCTTGAAACTGACCTAGAAGACGATTTGCTTCTAGATACGCGCCGTTTGTAACTTTTCTTGCTCGCTGGACTCCTCGAATTCATTTTTCTACGTCGCCTCGAGGAATCATCTCGCCTTTTGCGGTCAGGAGTTCGACTATGTTTTGAAGAGTATCTCTCCTTACGTTCCACACCTTTGCTGTCCGATCTGTCGCGGTGGCTCCGACTGCGAATTGATTCTAGCCGACTGCTAGAAGATGCTTCGCGCGACTCTTTCCTCTCCTCTTCCCTCATCATTTTGCTTCGGGATTTTTCTTTGATTTCTTTGAAAGCCATTAAATCTTTCACTTTATCTGACATAGTCCAAGAGCCTTTGGAATTACTCTCTCTGCCTGTAGATGTTCTTCGAGAGCTTCCCTCCTTTTCCCGACTAAACGATCGTTTTCTCCCTGAGCCCCGACTGCTTCTTTGTACTTCATCGTGAATTCTCTTATCCTCTTTGCTCTTTTCTGGCGACCGCTTCCTACTCCTGGAACGCTCGTCTCTCCGCCTTCTTGATCTAACTCCAGGCGACCAATCCTTCTTTTCTCCTCTCGATGATGAGATGGACGGAAGCCGTCGTTCCCAGTTGGGACTTTCGCTGGTTTTTCTCTTTTTTTCTGGGTTGATTTTCTCTTTTGATCTCCGCGGAGAGGGCGACCTGCCTTTCTTTTTGAGTTCAGGACTCCGGCTACGAGATTTCCCCCGTTTAGTCGCTGCCGTCTTCTCGACGTGGGATTTTTTCTTCTCAACAGACGCTGATTTCTCTTTCCTTTTAAAGGTTTTCGTCGTCTTTAATTTCTCAGGGCTGGGCGATTTTTTGCGAGACTCTCTCGTCTTTGATGGGCCTTTTTTTGATTTTTTTGCCATCGGACTCGGGCTCCGTGAGGAAGCAGGGGAAATCGAAGGCTTTTTACTTTGTTTGGGCGACTTGTAGCGATCTTTCTTCTTCTCTTTTACAGGAGACCTGCTTCGGCTGCGACTTCTGTTCTTTTTATGCTTAGAAGGCTTTTCATGGTCGACGCTGGGGCTCGATTTCCTCTTTTTCTTATCCAACGTCTTCGATTTGTCCTTTTTCTTGACAGCGGGCGATTTAGTTTCGGGTGAACTGGAAGCAGAAAAATAAAAGTCAGATCTCAAGATGAAAATGGTTGTAATTTAACAGAATGATAGAAGACGTGGATTACCTTGATCGAGAGCTGTCTGAAAGCGAATGTTTCCTCTTGCTCCTGCTCCGAGATTTCTGTAACGAAAGAATACAACATGAAAACAGTGTTAAAGGATCGAGCTGCCTAAAGCTGATCTGCTTTGTTACCCTTGCGTCCTTCAGGCGACCCGATAAAGAAATACAGGAGGAAAAAGCATATTAACACATCGTGTACAATATCTAGGTGGTCTAACGAAATTTGAAAAGGAAGGGGGCCAAATCTACAGAGACTAAATTTCAATAGCGGTGTGTTAAACGTCATGCATTGCCATAGAATAATCTTCCTAGGTTTATCGTGGATTTTTTTCTATCTGAGGATCGAAATGCTTCCAAATACTAGCTGAAATCATAACATATCCTACGATGATATTTCCATTTTCTTGATAAACACCAGGGAAATGAAAATAAATAGCGCTAGCATTTTATTTTTGTAAACAAAATGTAATGGCAAAGTATCACCTGAGAAAATATTAGACCAATTCGTCAGTTTATTTGTCTTTTAAGGGTGGAAAATAGCCGAAAATTGCGAACGGGTGATGCTTTGCCAGTAAGGGTATAAGAGCAGTAAAACCTGACAAAAGTTAATACCATTTTGGCTGAGAAACCCGGCGATAATCTGAGCCCGAATGAGTTAGCGGGAAATTTCAGACCAAAACAGCGATAATGCAATCACAGAAAACATCAACCTGTGCCAAAGAATTAATATAAACATACTTACTATAGTATTTCATTCCACTGGGAAAACGTCCATTTTTAAGGCTAGCAATATTTCATAAGAGAACGATAATTTGACGTTTAGTAAACTTAGTTAACAGCGTTTGTGGTTGGGTAGAGAAAATGAAGACAAGAGACGGATGCAGACATCAATTTTAGCTTAATTATTCTAAAAATACCTAAGTTTTTTTAGGGAAGTTCGGTGGGGTTTCTACTTAAGAAAAACACACCAAGCATTTCCAATTGAGATCAAAACGCCACTATGAGTCTGATAAACACCAAAGAAAATTCCAATAAAAAAGTTCACCTCTAACGTCAAAACGAGCAGATCAAAGTTTTTCATTTTTAAAACAAATTGAAAACTGAGGTTTTGATATTGCAAAGAAAAAATCGATTTTCCACTAAGTGTGAATTTTTTTAAAACAAAAGGAACTTAACAATTATTATTTGAGCTGCACTCATCGACAATATGAGTTCGAAAAGAGGAAAAGAAAAATTCTACTCGTTGTGTAGTATTCCGAGTACCCGATGGTGAACATCGCTCATCGAAGAGGGGAATAAAATGGCTCTTCTAACATCACATCAAATATCACCTTATAAACGAGCATTCTATCGATTAAACCTCAGAGAAAAATTCTCTTCTTCCTCTTTCTAATTAAAAAATTTAGTAAGCAACTAAGATTCGTTTGCATTTCTTCACAAAGATTAGAATTATGTCGCATGCAATAAACAGCTGAATTATTGAGTGCGAGGTGAACCATAAAAGAGTTCGACTAGGAGTTCAATTGTCCGCCTATGGTGCTATTTTATTCAAATTCAGGAGGAAGAAGAGATGTGTACAAAACAGAAAACGCCTCATCTTCTTACCGTTTCCTTAGCGTCGCCTTTTCCGTTCAATTTCTTCTTTTTCGGCTTTTTCCTTTCGCCATCGCTGCTCTCACTACACACAAAGAAAGAAGTTTGAATTTTTTTAAAAATCAAGTAATTCAAAGGATTTCATTTAAATTCATTCAGAACACAGCGGTGATTACACTTTATACGAACATGGATAATATTGTTGAAGGAAATGCTATTTGATCGCTTTCAGCTATTTACCTTTCAATGCATGTGAAATAGCGTCAATAATTTGTCGATGGAAGGTAAAAAGTCAAGTACCAAGTGCTCTGATAATTACTTGATAATTTACAGCTCGTTTGCTTTTTACCTTCCATCAAACAATGATCCGAAAGACATAAATAGATTCAAATTAAGAGGGATATTTTGCATTCTATCTGAGAGTAACACCTTTTTATATCGGGGCCGAAATAAGTCGTAGCAACTGCGATAACAATTTGAACATGGAGTTCCCCCTCCCAAATGTACCAGAACGAACGAAGACCATTTTAGCTGGCAGTGGTTCCCTCACAACGGTTAAATATATTGAAAATAATAGAACCAAACGGTTCACAACGCCCTCTATCCTCGACTTACACGATTTTGTAACTTTCCGTCAACGAGAAACTTACGGATAGGCTAGAATCACAAAGCGATATCTCAACTGAGGTCTGAAAATGATGAAATACTATGTCAACCGAAGTGAATTTCTGAGGGCAATACAATAACAGCAATTTTACCGCTTTTATTTCTATTAGCAGTGACACTGTAATCTCTCATTTTACCTAGACACGGTATTCATCAAGAAATTTGGTTCTGAAAGTATAAGTAAATTGAATTATGTTCCTACCTTTCATCTTCGGATGCCGATGAACTCGCCTCGGACGGGCTTGAAGAGCTCGGCGTCGCGACGGGTCGCTTCTTCTTCTTTTTCTTCTTCTTGGATTTCTCTTTACTCGATTTCTTTTTTCCTCTCGAAGATTCACCCCTGGACAGCACAAAAGAACGAGAAGGTCCCGGTTAGAACAAATAAACAGTATAAAAATGGAATACATTACAGAGAGTGTTACGACTGTAGAACCTGGAAAAGAATGCATACTTCAGAAGGAAAAACTATGTGTACGGAAGCATGGAAATAGAAAGCCCTGCAAAACGGAGTGTTAAGCTATCGCATAGACTAGCTGGGAAAATACCAAGAGAATGTAACGCACCCATGATGAGCAACAGGCCTAACAACACACGAAACACACTGCGCAAAAGATTCTCGGCGCGTGAAAAAAAAAAAAAAAAAATAGACGTCACACGAAGAATGTCAGTTTAGTCTGTTAAGATACAGAGGAAAAAAACGGAAGTTACAACCAAAAAACGTCGATAATACTTACAAAGAAATTCGGGCAAGATCGGTCTTGTACAAAAAAAACGATCCATCGTTAATAAAACTCGCAACGATCAAATCAGTTACGCTGAACATCATATTGCTGATCGAAATTGGAGAAATGATGATGGAGAGAGTTTTTGGCTCACATGTCGACTGCAGTATAAATGGAAGCTTTATTTGAATAATATAGATATCCTGGAGAATTCAGAGTGTACCAAAAAATCAGGAAGCTGCGACAAATTGTCGGGAGATGATGAAACGCTTGTATATTTTCTCCCCCTCAACAGCAAACGATAAAGGCCAACACTGGGATATTTCAGGGTCGGAAAGCCTGCTAGTTCTAATTCTCGGCGATATCGGCACTGGGAATTTTCAAAAAGTGGTAGCAGAGAAATATCTACACCTGTTGGATGATCGGAGCCAACTCTAAGAAGCAAATGCGCAATGAGAGGTGCAACATTAGCCTAGTAACTGAATCGTTCTGATATGGGGATAGTGTTGGCAGGTTTTACAAGATTAGGAGAGAAGAGGCGGTCACGAACTCCACTAATTTAAGTGAGTTTCTGCTGTTATACCGATTTTGTCCATTTCTCTTGGTCTCCTATTCTTGAAAATACAAAAACAGTTTCTATTTCTAGAACCCGCAATTCCACAAGACATGGAGCCCCTTCAAGGGCTTTCACAATTTTGAAAATTCCACATCCTAATTCAACCTTGTCAGCCAAAAACTCTCAGCTTGGAAAAAACGACCAATGAGCATGACGCCTAGATCTAACATGAAGAAGCCTACTCGGAAGATATCCAAGATAAATCCTCACACGACAAAAAGCCCTCGATAATTTCGAATATTAGGAAAATCTCGTTCAAATCCATAAAGTTGAATATATACTCAATTGACCGCGCATCTGAGGCTGAGCGCCCTCTTACCTGCTCATGTCGTTTGAACAATTCCTTTAAAGTGTTCTACGTGAAACAGAAAATGGAGGTATTACTTCCTGCGAAAACTAACTACTAGATGATGAAGAAAGAAAAACTGACGCAACGGGTTTCATTTGGCGAAGTATATGTGACAATACCTGTCTTTCTTGTGTTTCTTTGACTTCCGCTTCTTCTCTTTGTCCTTCTTCATATCAGGGGCGGGAACGATTTGTCTATGGAAAGAGATTATAGATGATACAATGGAGGGAGTGAAATTATCAACAACTTATCAACGGGTCAATATAGATTTGAAAGCAGCACATGAATGCTAATCAGTTGAAGTTCAAAGAATTAATTTAATCAGAAAAATCTTTCCTCGATCAAGAAAATTATGTAATGATAAAAATCTACTATAGTCCAGAGAAATCAATCCTTGTTGAAAAAATCTGGAGAATCTAATCTCAATAAAAAATAAACCAATTTGATCAAGAGAATTGATTTTTGTTAGATAAATAAATTTGATCAGGAAAAATCTCTTCTCAACCAAAAAACCAAAAATTGATCATGACATTTTATTCTTGTTAGATGAGTAAATTTGTTGAGGAAAATTTTTTGCTCAATAAATCGATTTTTTTTCAGGAAAAATCTATTCTTGTACAAAAATTAATTATCAATGTTTATAAAACAATTTAACCACAAAAAATTAATTTTAAATAAAAAGGCAATTTTATCAGAAAAAATAGATCTTGTGAAAAGAAATTAATTTTAATTTTAAAAAATCAAATCTAGTTGAAAATCAATTTGAATTTGAAAAAAAATAGTTTTCTTGATCGAGGAAAGATTTATCTGATATAATCGATTTGAATAATCTAATTAATCTGAAAAAATCTAATCTTATATATTTTTTTAAAATTGATTTCCCTCACAGTTTCAATTTATTCAGGAAAAATCGGTTCTGGTTCAAAAAACCAATCATTCAATCATAATTTTAAAAAACTTCTTTTCAGACTGATTATTAAATATTCTAACCGTTCTGGAGATGGAGTTGGTGTCCGTACGAGAGCGTATTTCTTGCTGTCGACCGATTTTTCGTTGCCATTGCGGTCGTCGAAATGGTCGGTGATACCAAACGCTTCTCGAAGACGAGCGTTTTTCTCCTGCTGAGCGGCAGCGATCTGATGCGTTTCGCGAACGCTGTAACGCCAAAATACAAAATTGTAATTTGGTCAATATCGCTAAAAAAAAAAAAAAAAATATATATACATAAAAAAATTGTAAAGAAAATATTTTATTCTTGTGTCCAAAATGAAACAATAAAAATATCAAGGTACCAATTAAAAATAAATGTAATTAGAATAAATTTTAAATAAAACATTCAAAGGTGCGGGACATGTTCGGCTTAGGGTTTTAGATCTAATTCCAACTCTCCTCAGGTCTCAAAGATCCCACAATAGCGAAAATTCGTAATCATGCTTTCAGGATAGAAAGACAGATGTTTTTCGAAGTGAAAAACGGGCATAGACCCGGGAATCCGGTCATATGGCGAGGGTGGGGTGCAATCAATATTTTCCTCACGCATTCACTCCGTTTCGGCTAGGTTTAGTGTTAAGGGTCAGGGTGTACAGCTGTCACACGGACGCTGTCCACTGTTACACAGCCCGATGGGCCGTTTTTAAATAGAACCGACTCTCGGCTATTTTCGGAATTCTAGTGACACTTGAATCCGTCGGAATCGCGTATGCAACAAGAGATGTAGGCGGTTTATTTGTTAGCAAAACAGAATATTATTAACGTGTATTTAAAAAAAAAATAAAATAATAGAAATTAATACATAAACTGAGAAAATAAATTAAGATATTGAGAAACAAAAGAACGACAATTTTCGCGGGCCGGCAAAAACTTGGCTTGCTTAGCTCGGCTTTTATTTCGAAAACAATCGACAATAAGGTTTTCTGTAATAAAAAATATAAATTAATACATATCACCTATGAAAACAAATATTTTTAAATCTATTTTTCACAGTATTCTTTATTATTCCATAGTTTTGAGTAACAAAACGCAGCTGTACATTTTTCTAATTTCTGCTCCCATTCCAATTTATTTATTTTATCGCTCTTTCTATCATTCCTCGGAAAAAAATATTTTCATCAACTCTCTATAGCCTGAATTTCTATGATTATAATAATGAAAATGTAGCTAAACAGTGACAAGCTATTAAATAGAATAAAAGCTGTGTTTGGAGTTGAAGCCATGTTCAAAGTACTTAGTGCACCGGCTTTGTAAAAAATGTAAACAGTCGGGGACAATCAGAATGCGCTCAAACGATCGAATGAAGCGGACGAAGTGTCGGGAAAAGATTAATTTAACCAGTAGGTAAACACCACGATAAGAATATCGCTTTGCGAACATTAAATTGAAATTGATACCTAAAGACCACGGTAAAACAGCACACGAATTAGAAATAATCAAGCACCGAGAAAGGAAATAAAAATAAAAAAAATAAAAACGAGGAAAAGGCAAAGAGAAAAATAATACTAATGGAAAGTTCAGATTCAATTCAAATATTATTATATTGTTACTTTCTGATCGTAAAAGGAGCTATGTGCAATGTACGGTAGCCGAAGTTGTCGCACATTTTATCCAGCAACATATTTTCAATACTGTCGGCGAAACGAATTTGACGAATTAAATATGGAATTGGCGGAAATTACATCGCGCCACTTCGAACTGACGAGCACTGCAGGGTCGAAAATGTGGAAGCTGGTGAATTGAAAGAGGGGTTTGTAAGAGTGGGGATCGTAGGATGCGAAGCCCATAGCACACGGACGGATTCCAACATCGCGATCCAACTACGAGCCGAGCAGTGTACAAAATACTAACCGACAATACCAAGCAACTGAGCTAAGAAACGCAATTGCAACTGAACCGAATAACTAACAAAGAAGTGAAGTAATGGTTTAAAAAAATGTCCGTGGAATTTGGCCAATTAGTGACGTGAATGGGGAAGACGCCTATTTTTTATTTTCGTTCCTAATGGCCTGAATTCTGCTATTTGGTGTAAGCCGAAGAGGGAATGACCAATTTTTCATGAAAATTGTGAGTTTCCGCGGAGAAAATCGCTAAGGAAAATCAGCGGTTTGAATAAACCCGGAGATGCAACTCCAACCCATTGAAGTAACTCCCTAGAGCGCTCTGCAGTCGGCTGATAGACAGAAACAACAACAAGACGGTCTTTAAGACTGGAGTAATGCTAAATCAAGTAAGTGACGCTAACTTCACTGCTACTTGTTAGGTTTTTTTAATCATCGTTAGTACCGCCCAAAATGCCTCGTAAAGCAAATAAATTGCTGAGGAGGGTTTGGTAATCTCACAGCAACCTCAAATCATTGCTCCCGATGTTAGTTTATTCTTCCGAAGATACAAGCGCTAGTATCGATATTCACGTTCAACGGACTAGTTATGACGTAATAACTATTCATTTTTCGTTCAAAATCATCGGTTTTCATTAGCGATTTTCTCCGCGGAAACTCACAATTTTCATGAAAAATTGGTCATTCCGTCTTCAGCTGACACCAAATAACAGAATTCAGGCCATTAGGAACGAAAATTAAAAATAGGCGGCCCATTAGCAAAGTTGACGCTTACTAACAATTTGTGATCAAATGGGAAGCTATCATCGTTCCTACAACAGGAACTATAGTATGGTGAATCTCTGACTCGTTCTTGGTCTATTGGTGATCTCAGAGTTTCTTAATGATCAACTCGCACCTTGAAATGCATTACCCATAATATACTGATCAACCAGTCCATCATTAGGGATGTTTTGGCTCTGCAAAAGGAGTAAGTTTATGTGTCAGCTGAAGACGGAATGACCAATTTTTCATGAAAATTGTGAGTTTCCGCGGAGAAAATCGCTAATGAAAACCGATGATTTTGAACGAAAAATGAATAGTTATCATAACTAGTCCGTTGAACGTGAATATCGATACTAGCGCTTGTATCTTCGGAGAATAAACTAACATTGGGAGCAATAATTTGAGGTTGCTGTGAGATTACCAAACCCCCCTCAGCAATTTATTTGCTTTACGAGGCATTTTGGGCGGTACTAACTCGACGATTAAAAAAATATAACAAGCAGCAGTGAAGTTAGCGTCACTTACTCGATTTAGCATGACTCCAGTCTTAAGGACCATCTTGTTGTTCTTGGCTGTCTTTCAGCCGACTGCAGAGCGCTCTAGGGAGTTACTTCAATCGGTTGGAGTTACATCTCCGGGTTTATTCAAACCGCTGATTTTCCTTAGCGATTTTCTCCGCGGAAACTCACAATTTTCATGAAAAATTGGTCATTCCCTCTTCGGCTGACATCAAATAGCAGAATTCAGGCCATTAGGAACGAAAATAAAAAATAGGCGTCTTCCCCATTACCTGTAAATCTATTCGATCCCAAAGACGCTCATTTTGCGACTATATCGAGTGATTCCTCCTGTCTCTTAGTCAGAGCACATGTTTTTTGGCCACGTTTCAAAATCACACGGTCGCTTAAATGATGAAAGGGATGAGCGAACTGGTGAAATTCGTTTAGAGACAGAAAATCGCGTGCTTCAAGTGATTTCAACTCTTCCGCCCATTTCAGACGTCTCGACTCGGCTAAGTCTTCATCACCTGTTCCTTCGTCAGAACACTAGTTAAAGAAATACTCTGGCAACCGGTTATCCATCTGGCCGTCGATAAATTTCCCAGCTCGCGTGCCTTTGATGAATAAACATTCGCTTAAACAAACTTTTCAACTTGGCTAGCTAATTGTCGGTGAAATTCGGCTCTACTCGCGCCAAAGCTAAATTCTCGGTATTTTATACGAATGGAATTCTAACTTCAAAATTCGAAACTGCCTGATTTGAAACTGTTAATTTGAAAAAATAAAAAACTCGTGTTCCAAGTAAAAAAATTTAGCATACTAAGTAACGAAAAATTGGCTCACCTGACGACCGATTGAATTCGAGATTTCGGCCTAAGGAAGCATATGCTCAGCTCAGCTAGGGAAATAGCCCTACAGGGACAGCAGTGTCCGCTTTGCCACTGATTAGCAGCCGAACGCGGCACGACCCACGGGGGCCCCTGGAGGCCGTCCTGGCCCCATACGGCCCTCAACGCGTGGCTAACTAAACTCCGCTTTTCCACACCTTGTTTTTTACTGTTCATTTTACACGTATCGCGATAACTGTAGAAAAATACAATACTTATCGACTAATGGAAGACTCGTTACTAATCACGCACTTGGAAGAAAAAGCCTTTTTTAATTACATGGAAGACGTATGATTAGGTTAGGAGGCGAGGATCACATCGCGGATGCTCAGTCGTCGGGCGGTGGGTAAACGCAATGTAAACGCGAAATGTATGGCCTCCACCGCCGCGCAACTCGGAACGGAAAATCCGTCATTTCGGAAATATTGCACCGGATTACGACCCCTAAGGTCCAACTTTCAATCTACTATTCCTTTTCAATGTAGAGACGGTGTTTTTGATTTCGGAAAGGATGCTGCGGAGGAGATGGCGTCCCCTCCGCCGATCGCGCTACTGAAGGAGGCAGGCGATCGATTGGACAAACGGGAACCGCGCAGTCCCGCTTAGGGACGAAGGATTTCCACCCCCTAAGTCACCCCTTATCATATTGGAAAGTCTAAAAGAAGACCTAGTATTGACTGGAAACAAAAAAAATTTTCACTTCCAACTTAACGTAAAACAGCCGGGAGATGAAAATTTCAAATCGATTTAAAAAAAAATTAAATTTCAAAATTCAAAACGTTTTAATGGAAAAAATTAAATAATAAAAAAAACGCAAACCACCTTTAAACGTGATTTTCACGTTTCAAAGAAAAGCAAAATCCGAATTTCAAATAAAAAAGCTTCACCTTTCAGGAAAATGAAATTTTTTGCGCAAAATGTTATATACGAATGGTACCCATTTTTAACGCTTCAGTACCAAAAAATAAAAGAGACCGGTTATTAGAAAAACGACCCGAGAGAAAAGAAGAAAACATAGATTAAATTGATGCTACGTAATAAAAATCGTTGACACGGAATTAAAAAAACGGGTAGAAAAATACAACGTTGGTGAAAAATTGCAAAAAATAATTTTTAAAAAATTGATATAAAAATTAACGAATTTTGACAACGAACTATCGGTATTAATAACGTTGGATAAATAATATCATAATATATCATCAGCATAATACCATTCTTTTAAAATAATCTGAATAAAAATCATAAAATTAAAAAAGAAAAAACTCGATAAAAATTATGACATAGTTAAAAGGGAATAAATACATGATAAAAATTATGACATAATTACAGAGAAATAAATACTCAATAAAAATGATGACAAAACTGAAGGGAAATAAATTAACTCAATTAAAATCCTAATATTATTGAAGCGAATAAAAGTAATTTGTCATGTTGTGCATATCAATGATTTAATCGGTAAATTGAATTTTTCGTTACCGTCCAGTATGTGTTCCTCAAATTTTATACTGAATTCGTCGACTTAAATTCGAGTTTCATTCCGTTACAACAATACTTACTTTCTCCCAATTAAAAAAAAAATATATAAATGAAAAACCACCTTGAAAAACGTTGATGAAAATTAAACAAGGCTCAGTCTCAACTGAAAAATTTAAAGAAAAAAGTAAAATTCGACGTTTAACCTCTTCAGAAACGAAATATTCGGTGTTTATTGATCTAATTGAAACATTTAAAAATCAAAACTCACATTATTCTTCCATACTCATCTCTCGGCTGATCTTCTAGTTTGGAATCGTTCTTCACAAGCATGGACCTGTAGGCTGCAATTTTTTTCTCGACCTCTTCTTGCGAAAGTCTGCGAAAAAAAAATTGGAAAAAATCCTCGAGTCTAGAAAAGATTCGATAATCGGAATGTAAGAATATTTTTACAGGATAAAAACTGACCAATAATTACAAATCACTGCGAAGGAACGGCATTTCGTAGAAAACTTCTCCCCAAAAAAGTAAATACTTCCTCACAAAACGTTGCAAGTATCGATCAACGCGAGGGTCGAGAATAAACGGCGGTTAGTGGATCAGAAGGGCATAAGAAACGGCACTGCCAGTTATTTTCAAATACCCGCCGTTAACAAATCGCCAAGCCCACCCTTCGACCTCCGCACTTCGAGGTTTAATCGATGAAATAGAAACAAGTGGGGCTCCTATATTTTACATTTTTACGACCGCATAACAAGGAGGAGGTATTTTGCTCATTCGACATATTTAATGGCCAAAGTTAATTTTCAAAGTGGAGAGAATAGAGGATATTATGTATAGTGGGATAGAGTGAATTTAGGAGAGTGGTAAAATTTCCATTACAGCCCCAAACAGGGAGAAATGTCGCAAAACGTAATTTTCATAGAAATGGCAATTTTTGACTTGGTGAGATTGTCAAGTCTCGTAAAATTGCTCTACTTATTATTTATTTTATTTTATTTTTTTTATAATTTATCTGCCTAAGGAGGCCTGGCTCAACGTATTGTTCAGAGTTCTGATATGGCGTGTAGAGAAGAAAATGTGACAGAAAAAGCGATCGAATCTATCAATTTTTTATTTTTTTCCTTTGTCTTTTAAGCACTATTAAAAACCAAGAGGAAAAATTCATTCTTGTAATTGAGAGTACTCAACAGAAGCATTCCAGTTAAGGTAAAAAATTAGCTTCCAGTGTCAGAATGAAGGAGCTGCTTTTCCTATTCGGACTTTTTTATGAGCAAACAGTTTTGGAGTCAATTTCATTATTAATGTGATTTTCATTTATTTTAATTGTTGTATCCATTTAATTAATTCTGTTCATTTCGTTCATTTTATTTAATTGCATTCATTTTATTCGTTTTATTTATTTCATTAGTTTTTTTCGCTTTATAATTTCATTTATTTATTCATTTTACTAATTTTATTTATTTTATTCACTTTACTCATTTTACCTACCTACTCTTTTTTTAAATTTTATTCATTTAATTTATCTCACATATTTTAATTATTTTTAAAAAGGTGCATTTTTTCATTTTATCCAGGCCACAGGAACTTACATTCCCTTCTAGTGAATATCTCAATATAAACTCCACTTACCCCTTCTCTTCCAAACATTCGGCGAATTCCAAACACTTGATCTCGATTTTCCTCTTCCTCTCGTGATCCAGGATTTCGCTGTTGGGCTGTTTATTGCCTGCAGAATCGATCTTCTCTAGATCGTTTTCCGTCTTGTAGTTGATTTTATCCTTGGGCTTCTTGATGGCCGCCCAATTTCTCTGGACGTAGCCGTTTGTACCGGACCCCCTAGGGGTTGTAAGGCCGATACCGTTGTACATGGTTTAAAGTTACCTGAAAAATGAGAAAATAACGAGGTTATTTCGAATAGAATAAAGAATAAACGTAGAATGCCCTGCGAAACCTTTCATGCTTGTTTGAGGCTGTAGTTGGTGAACTGTGAGGTAAATTGAGGTATTCATGGTTAAAGAGTATACTAATAATCGTGCTAAAATTACTATCAGTTCACAATCCGATCAGAAACCGATCGCGAACCATGTTTTCCTAGTTTTTGTTAGTTTTTATCATTTACTTAGCTTTTACTAGACTAATTATTAAAATAAAACGATAGTGCCTATTATTTTTTGACAGTGCCGAAACGTTATTTGGAACAACTGTCAATTAGCGGCTGTTATTTTTAATAAACAAGCAAACCAAACAGCTCCAGATTACCGGCTATCGGTCAACTCGATCGAATAAGGCATCCGTTCAATGCGTTTTGATCGACTACCCGACTCGGTACGTTATCACCTAGCCAATCAAATGCAAAACGCAGCAACGCAAACGCATCGTCGCAAGACAACGCTGTTTCGCGAACTATTGCGACTTGGGTCGCAAATCGGACACCGATTCGGCAGAAATATAATGGGATAAAATCGAACGCCCTAACTGGGCTTGCGCTGAACACTTACACAAACTGAGATTCAATCCATGGCCGACTCGTTTTCAATCGGCGCTCCGCGAAGCGCTCGTATTTTGAAAACGCATCGAACCGTCGGAAAACTTGAACGCGCAACTTGACCGCCCTTGAAGTTGAGGGCGATACGTCTCCCGGGGGTTAGTTCTGCACTGCGGAGTTTCCCAAGTTACGAAAGAGATCTGAGGAATAAAATGCGTTTCAAAAGCGAGCGGCGGGTTTTCGAAAATCGAAAAATGCGACGGAATTACAATAGCACAAATCGGGATAGCGAATCGATAAAACAATGGCGAAAGAACTAATCAATACGTACCGCAAACGGAGCTCCGGGAGGTGATAAAATGCGGCTCTCGGTGCATCTCAAGTCAAGTTGATCGAAGTGACGACTTTAGCTTTATTGCAGGTGTCCGGATTGAGACCGAAATTTCCCTCGGTCTCGGAGTTTTTTCCCCGCCAACGTCAACAAGGCGCGGGAAAGGTTCGGAATCGTATCATCCCAACGGGATTGTTCACGATTTATTGTTATTATGAACTTTTTTATTTTATCTTTCCAACCATTTTTGGCCTGGCTGACTTTTGGAAAAATTGTCGGACCATTTTTCTCCCGTTTTCCGGCATAAGATGGAAGGCATAGGTACCATAATTCCCGAAAGTTCCCTACCGTGGGGAAATTTCTGGAAACTGCGTACAAAAAAGTTCATTTCTCAAAAAACGTGAATTAATTACAAACGTAGCATAAAAACCTTCCGATTTCAGTTGAAAAAATACTGAAAGTTATGTTGTAAAATATGGAATTGATACCTACTCATATCAACTTTTAATTTTTCCAAGATTTGTAACTTGCACAGTGGATAACATTGACGAAAAGTCGTCAATTCACATGTTTCAATATACCAAAAGATAGGTAATTTAACTGACCACATTTTCCCCATGTGATGTACCTATCCATTTTTCAACCGTTTGTGAGTTATTCAACAATATTGCTGTAATATACTCGAAAACATCACATTTTTCGACTTTGAACCTTCTTTTCATCTATTTACTGCAAAAGAAACAAATAATGAAGCATATATTTTTGATATACACATCATCAACTATCATTATGCTGAATTTGAGCAAAATCTGAATCAAAAAATGTTTCACGAAAAATCCCTGCGATTTTTTTCAACCGACCAGTTAACGATTTTTTACTCGTCATCCAATGCAGATAAAAATCTGAAATTTTCAGGAAAGTTGTACCTCACCAAGATGTATTTTTGTGATTTTTTTGAACTTTCGGAAAAATCCGCAAATGGTCCAAAAAAATCGGTTTTTAAACACTCAAAAATTGACCTTCTACCGTGCTTTTTGGGCTCAAAATTCATGTGAATCGATTGTTTTATTATGCAGGAGTCTTCATTCGAACGCCTTACACATGTACGTAGCAAAAAAATTGGTGAAAAAAATTCACACAGCGCCACAAAAATTCTTTTCCGTATATCGGGTTTTTAACCGGCCGAATTCCGAGCTCAGGGCTGGAAAATTAAACTTTAGTTTTAAAGCGAGTTTGAAAGCTATTCCTATAGGAAATTTAACGCTGAATCCGAATTTGACGTCAAAACGACGGAAATCAGAAGACAACGATTAGTTTTTACTGATTTTAGTACCACGCCGCTCTTATGTTTTCAACTTTGGAAATTCGTTGCTAATACTCACAGGGCTGTTCAATATTACTTTATTACTCGTTCTTACAGGAAATTAGACGTAGAATTCGAATTTCAAGTGAATAAAATCCAATTCTAACTAGGTATTAATTTTTTTCGGAGTTTTAACTTCGGATTTTTTTTCGCCTCGTTCGCGAATTTTGAAAAAAATGTGTTTTGTGGACGTGAATTGAGGAAATGTAATCTGCTGGTCGGTACAAAAGTTATCGGGGAAAAACAGGCCAAAATACGCGAAAAACAGGGTCATGCAATCTTGAAGTACAATAAAACTTGAATGATGGCCTATTTAAAAAAAAAATAAGACTTATCCAGCCGATACATTTGTCTCTATTATAGACTCTATGATTGCCCCAAATTTTCGATTGAATACCCAAGGATTTATGACTTCGTCTTTGGGCTGCTCTTGCTCCGGTAAAAATCAATCAACGAACGAATTCTTGTAATTTTTCGTTTAAAGACATTACCCATGAACAAAATGCGCTTATATAATTTTATTGCCAAGTGAGAATTTTGAGAGAAAATCGTGAAAAACTGCGGAAAACGGGGTTTCGGAAAAGGTCGAAAATTGTCAAAACCCTCCCCTGAGAAAAATCAAAGTCCTAAACCTACCAAAACGACGTTTTTCGATATATTTCGAAATTTTTAAAAAAATCAAAATTCGAGAGGTTTTTCAGCCAATGGGCTTAAATTTCAAGCAACCCCTATTTTTTTTCATCACATCTCTGCGCCCAGTTTCTCCATCAATCGTATATACCTCTTCTCCTCCTGGTTGTGTAGTTCTATATACCTAGATAGAGATGGTTTCAAGAGAACAATATTGAAGCAAAATTATCGATTTTCTCTACCATTATCGATACCTTTGCCAAGAAGATAGGGGAGAAATAATGCAATGTGAGGTTTCTAGTTTATAATTTTCCCTCGCTTTTGTCATTTTTTAGGCTGTGCCGGTGTGAGAGTTGCTAGTGAGTTTTCTTTCAGTCGAATGGCCACGTAGCCATTATCATTGACGCGCCGGTCTTTCTTTTTGATCAAAAATCTGTGCACCAGTGGATGAAACAGGTCTTTTTCAAGGGTCGTGCTTTTGCGGCCGCCGGTCATTTTACTCGCCACCAAACCGACGATCATCACAATGACAAAAGCCACGACTGAATAGTAAAATATCGACAAGCGATACACTGGAAATACGTATTCTTCCGTTTGTCCTTGATCGACCCTGGAAACGAAAATTTTTTATGAATCTCATTCGTTAAATCCTCTGACAAAAATTTGTTCGCTCCGCTTTGCAGATATTGACTTACGTTTCATTTTTGCTGATTGTAAAGTTCGTGCCGCATCTTTCCACGCTTATTGGTTTTGATTCGTATTTAATTATTCCCTTATTGCTATAGTAATTGAACCCAATGATTGTCCAAGTCATGTACAATAAGCTAATGCCGAATCCGATGAACGTCCCCTAAGGAAGATAGAGATAATGTATGTGTGAGTAGTTGAAGGTCCGTAAATGGGGTAACATTATTTTGTAAAAGTGAGAGATAACACATTTAGAGCACAAACGTTAGGTGGAACTGGATAAGGTGGATAAGGAAGGTGGAACTGGGTAAGCTGAAATTCTATTTTTGCCTTTGGATACGAGCTGCAGAAATTACCCATAAAAACCAATCGGGACAGCAAAAGTGTAAGAATGTCACATACCTTGATATTAGCAAAGGGTACGAAAAGTGCAAGCACAAAAATGCCAACAATGATTCCAGCCGAAGCTCCACCAAACATTGACGATATTTCCAAGACGGGGCCAAGTTTTTCGACCAAGAGAACTAGAGCCACAGTTACCATGCCAATTAGGAAAGAGAGCCACTTCATATAAAGGCTTGCCTTTGCATCAGAAGGCGTAGTTTCCATGAATGGTGCAATGAAGTCTTCAAAAATTATTGCCGCTATAGCGTTTATACAAGTAGACATTGTGCTGCACAAACACAAAAGAGATACATTTAGATGTGACAGTACTAAAACAGGTAAAGAAGCACATGCAATTCCCAATGCTCATGGTGAGAACTGAAGCCACACATTTTCACTCTCAAACTTCAGCGGAGACTTAGTGAGGCTCCAAATTATACCATGTCAAACTATGAGGAATAATGCTTTAAGGCTGACTTGCTTTAAAACTGTGCCGAACCCTTATTATCAAGGGAACAATTTATAGATGAGAGGTTAGAAAGGGTACCTCAATGCAGCAGCGACTACGCCCGACAGGAACAGCCCTGGTATTCCCTTAAAGTGGCCAACAGCTTCAAGCACAAAAATGGGGGTGATTTGCTCTGGCTTCTTAGCAAGCTGAAAAGATATCATATAATGATTAGATAATATTCACATAATTTTTAATCAATAAGGTACTAGAAACAGTGTGAGAAACTGAACTCACCCCAAACATCACTGGATCGCAGAACCGATATTTGGTGAACATTAGCAGCCCGATATATGCGGATAGCAAGAAGAAAGCGGAAGAACCAAGAATGTACCAGAACATTGACCTGGATACAATGCCAAAATTATGATTCTCTAATTAGATAAATGATTGCTGATCCTTACTACACCATGGAGACCATTCATAAGTCAAAAGAGGCATTCCTGCATTATGCAACATTGCCCCACATCAAAATTCAGGCACATACTTACTGATAAGCAAGACTGCTTGTTGGTAGGGATATGAACCGTTGGACCATGGCTGCTGAAGTTCCTGTGGCGTACACCCAAAATACAGTGTACCCTAAAGTTGATGACCAGAACGACATTCGAGCAGTCAAGCTGGCATCCATGCTGGAAAAAATCAAAAGATTCACCAGCTTTACATATCCGACCTCTTTATTAAAAATGGCTACAATTCTAGTCCAATCTCACTTGAGGAACTCCAGCCTGTCCCCTTCATTCGCTGCTTCAAACACTTTGCCGATCCCACCAACGTCAATTGTTCCAATGATGACTATCACCATCAGTGCTACGATCATGAACACAGTTTGCAGTGTATCTGCATAAACGACAGCTTTTAATCCGCCCTGGAAAAGTGATAAAATGGTTCAGAGGAATTCGAAGGTATAACTTACCGAAATCATGATGACTGATACTGACCATGGTCGTGTAGAAGATGCATACTAATGATACAATCGGAGTGACGAGGTGGACGCTTAAACCGGTTACTGCAAGAAAAAATTGGGTTTCTGTGGAGTTGAGATTGTAAATTCAATATTCTATAAAACAGTGATACTGTTAATTTGGAGCAGCGTGTATAGTTTAGTATCAACTTCAGAGCATTCACTTTGAGAAGCTTTTCCATAGCTGAAATTGCTCTCCCTCTCCCGAATCGCCTTGTTCAAGAGCCACAACTTGTGTGTGCCTTTAGTAAGTTGTGCTGATTGCTCCCTGGTATCCAGGAGAGTTTCAAGAGGACCTCTCGCTGCAAATCAGGAGGAAGCAACAGGAGCCATTGTTAGAGCTCCACAAATCCTCTGGCCTCCATCTCAACTTCAGATTAGGACACTTAAGAAGCTCAATGAAGCGTGGCTTTGAAAACTCTGACAATTATGAGCAGCGAGTATTCCAAGATCAACTATGAATGGATCTGGAGAGCTTTTGAAAGAGAAATGATTCTATTCCACATCTATATCATAATGCGAGTTCGAAACTGACTTATTCACAGTCTAACTCACAACGAAACTCGGTTCACAGTACCCATCAAACTTGGATCAGCTAAACTTGGTTTAGCTGAACTCGGACTAGCAAACCCTGTATAGCTAAACTCGGATAAACAAAACTAGGTTTAGCTGAGCTTGGGTTACCTAAACTTGGTTTAGCTATACTTAGAGTTCAAAGAGTACAGTAAATCGAGTTCAGATAAAAGCTGCATGTCTGGATAACTGGATGGAAAATAGGTCAATCAATTTCCTCAATGAAGAACCATAATTTTGAACGTTATTGGAGAATGCTCGTAGATGACGCTCTCAGCCATTAGCTGCCTCAGAAATCTTTTTACTTTAGGATCGATCAACGCCTTTGTGTTAGCTCACTAGGTGGTACAAAAATCAATTACATACACACCTTGTTTCATTTCCATACTCACCTTGATTCATCGCCAGGGCTGGTACATAAACAGCCAACGCCACCCACATAAGCTGAAAAAAAAAGATTGAGATGATTTTCTCTCCATTATAAAGATGTAATAAAAATATACAATTTATTGTACATTTGAAATCCTCACCGTAGTGAAAATGTAAATCCCCGACACGCACCTTCTAATTCGGCGGTCGAATCGTCTCTCCAAGTACTGGAATAAAAAGCGTCTTTACTAAGTTATCGAGGTTTATTTACAAAAATCATGGTCCGATATCTTTTTCTTACCTCGTACAACGAAACTAGCTTAAGTTTGTAGAATACGGGTAGGAAAAAAACGGATGTCAAGATCCCATTTAAGAACATGCCGATAACAACTCCCAATACTTGCGTTCCGTACATGTATACTTCAGCTGGCACTCCCAATAAAGTTATGCCGGATATGAAACTGAAACGTCATGGATTTTAGACTAAAACGCAATTGCAATTTGTGGAAAAAAAAATGGTCCGAACCTGAGGATATCTTATTACAAAGCCGTGCAGTATGTCTGCCGAAAACTGCTTTAAGACACAAAATTATTTGTCCTTGGAGACGAGCATAGACATCACAAATATTATTAAATTGGCTTTTCACGTAACTCACTATTTCTCACTAGTCTTGATCACTAAATGCTTATTATTTCAAGTCTATTTTTACCTGGCTATAAGTGACAATGATACGGGCAAAAGTTTCATCTGTTTTCCGCCCAACATATAGCCTTCGACGGTATTTTGACCGGCCTTCTTGATGAATCCGAAGTAGACTCCGATAAGCATTGACATTGCAAGCGATGAAGCGAAAACAGCATATTCGACCCAGTCGAAGAGTTCTTTGATTTCTTCCAGCGAAGGCATATTGTTTGTCTCATTCTTAAAATAAACAAAAGGAAAAGCATTGGAAAAAATTAAATAACGCAAGAATCGACCACAAAATTATACTGTAAACCCAAATCGCTGCTAGAAATGTAATAAAACTAAGCTATCGGAATTAGCGGATTCGCTTGCGTTATTGAGATTAACAAAAAGGACAAAATTCACCGACCCCGATCATTTTGAATACTGTTTTCAACCGACTTTCAGGTCTCCCAGAGAGCGACTAATCTTTCGCCGGAAAATTAAAAAATTGCTATAAGCATACGGTAGCAAATATTCTCTCTATCATACAATTCGCGCTATCTTGACGACTCCAAAGCTACTTTATCTGTAATTTGTCTAGGCTAGTCAAATATTTAATTCGGCCATCTGCTGCTCGTTTATTTGTTGAATTTTTTAGGTAACATTCATCTTTCAGTTACGAATTCGGTTTAGGGCGGATTCATTTTCGAGTTGAGCGACAATTCATCCGCATGTCTACTATTAATCTTTCGAACAGGCCGATAGTAGCTTAGTTCGAAACGGAATCTGCGATACCATGGGAAAAAACAGGTTCTTTTCCCATTCTTTTTCCTGGTTGAAACAGAGCTCCCACTGTTCAGGTTCGAAATCGCATTTAGTCCGCGTCACAAGCGTTAGATGCTCTATAGTGCTCTCTTACTGGTTTAAATGTTTATCAGATCGACAATTTACGCATTTACGTTCGTAAGTTAAATTATTCACTTGGTGGTCCAAGAAGGCCGCATAATTTAGCCGAGGAGTTGAGGAAAATTGGGCAAAAAATTGGAAAAAACGCTATACGTTTTTACTTGATAAAAAAAATTTAATTATCGTTGAAAGTTTCTGTAATCATTCTACAGATACATTACATTATTCTTGAAAATGAGAGAATTTTGCAATTAAACGAAAGCCTAGAACACTAAGTTAGAGGATATTGTCTATAAAAAAAAATAATAATAAAAATGGTTGGAATGTTTAAGGAAATCAATCATCATCTCATTTTTTAATACATTTAATTGTTAGAAAAGGAAATAATTTTTGGGTGAGTTTGAAAAACTTCACTTTAAATTACAGGTATCTATCTACGCGGTGTTCGTCTTTGGACAAGGTGCGCATTCATATTTGTATTACATAACGAATAAGTGAAATGAGAGAACTTTTCCTTTTAAGAAATTGTGTTTAAAAATATGCCTACCGTCAAAATGATTTATAAAATAGCATTCGCAAAATCAGATAATGCAGCTTAATCGGATTCAATAAGTAACTCAATTCGAGTGACGGTAAATTAAAATTCATCTTTATTGATCATCACTATTGACATTTATTAAATGTAAAATTGAAATAATTAATAACAGCGAGTTGATGGAACTTATTACCTAGTATAAATTAGCTATAACTGATCGCCTTAGGTGATGGCGAGGAATTTCCGTGCGGCGAGGTCGCCACTACGCCAAAAGGAAGGTCACAAGGAATATACCCATCGGTTTTGGGCTCAACGCCATGGCAAGTAGCTCTATACGCTCTACCGGGCTCCAGAGGCAAGAAATGGGAATTCAAATGTGCTGGCACTATAGTCACGCCGACTATTGTTATCACCGGTATAGAATGCGACTTATTTCTGTTTTTTTTTATTTTTTATTTTAACGCATAGCAAAACATTTTTCTAACCCGCCTCAAAATTTGATGTTTTACGTTTCAAGGCATGTAGAATCTGAATATCCAATCAAAAAAATTCTCTCGCTCCGCCGTGAACACTTTCTGACGAAACTATAAAAGCTAAATTCTTGACATTTTCACCGAAGATCAATCTTGGCCTGACAACGGCTCAATTTTTTAATCAAATCGCTACCTAAATTTTAGGGTTATTTTGGGGAGTTTTGAGGGGGAGAAAATTCGTATTTTCCAACGAAAAATTTTTTATTTGGTATAAATTTCTATGGATTTTTAGAATTTATGGTTATTAGCTTTATTGCTTCTCGAGTTTTTGCAGTTTTGTGTAAAATTTAGGATATTTCACAAATTTAGCATAACTTGGGTCCCTAACCAGCCCTAACCAATCTGTTGTTAGGTGGAAACGTAAAAAAATGCTCTTAATAATTACTATCATAAATGGAATTCTAAAATCATTAATGAAGCGTAGCTTATACCAATACGATTCGCCGAATTATTTTTCTATTATTCGCTGGCCTTTGAGCATGATTTGAACGACTATGTAAACTGAAAATGATCGATTTCGAACGTGAATTTCGCTCTTTTCACGTCAGATAATTACATAAGAATTCGTTTGGAAAAAATTATACATTTCTCACTGATTCCAGCTGCAAGTTGCGTTTTCAACGAAAACATCAAAAAACTAATTCGCGCTGAAAGGCTCATGGTCATTGCAGCTAAGCAATCGCTTTCATCCAAGTTTGAAACCGACGCTCAGCAAGGAGAGGTGTTGATAATTAATTTAAATGTTTTCACATTCGACACAATCGTTAATTTGAATTTGAATAATTTTTAAACCCTTTTTTCTTCCGTACCAGGTGAAAAGTGTTCATGTACAGGAGTCGTACGAAGGTGAGGTCAATTCGCAGCGAGATAATATCGCAATACTTTCAATCTCTCCTCCGTTCGAAGTAAACGATTTCGTCCAGCCCGTTTGCATCGACTGGGACAAAAAATTGGCGCACGATGTCGTATTGAGCGCATTGCGGAAAAAACTCATGACGGTAAGAAATTGAAAATGCTTAAATTCGAGGAAGTATAAAAAAAATATATATTTCGAAACGAATTTTTCGAATTATTTTCATCAGGGTGCAGCATGGGGACTTAGCAGAAAAACGCCAATTAACAGTCAACTCAAAGAGGGTGTTTTCCGGTTTCAAAATCTAACCGAATGTCGTTCTCAAGCGGATGAAGACGATATGATCGAATCATACCTCGGCGAAGATAAATTTTGCATAGTGACACCGTCAGGTAAAGACATTTTTAATTTTCTTTGGATTAATAAATAAAATATATCTGATCTATTTTCCTATTTTTTAATACCTAAATTACATTAAGTTTTGAAAAATGGCATATATAGAAACGCAAGAGTTCCACAAAATTCAAGATGTATACGAACTTACGATAGGCGAGTCCGTTCACGGTATGAAGACTGTTCCGATGAACTGGACCGTTCAAACGCTCGTCACTTGCGTTTAATTGATAGCAGAGATGCATTACCGGCCACGTATTAGAGTAATTATCCGTTTAAATCTCGAGAAAAAGTGAATCGTAGCTCTTCAACTCTGAAAATCGAGCTGTTGCATTTTCGTCTGTCTATAATCAAATTTCTTTCCTCCTCAATATACCCGATAGCATCTGAATCGCAATAAAAATTTGTAAATTTTTTCAATCACTCTATTTCTTTCAAAACACACTAACTATTTGATTTTCTGTTGAACCAAGGAAGAGTGAAATTCGATACAGGAATGGGCCTGTTCGTTTTCATCAGAGATAGATATTTTCTCCAAGGAGTGCTCAGCGAAAGCGTCGGCCAGGAATTTTCAGTGGTAACCAACGTGACGAACCATTACACCTGGCTTAAATCTGCGGTTCAAAAAGCTAAAGACAAATTGGAGTAAGTTCGAGACAAATAAAGTTTCCCGAAGTATACTTGATTAATTATGTAAATACAGAAAACAATATCTCTATTTTCCCCATCCAAAAACGGGCTTTCACACTTTGGAATTTCCAAAATTTATGATGCATCTTCTGTGAGACTAGAAAAACCTATTATATTTGCAGTTGCAAAGGTCTTTTTATCTGCAATAATAAAGCTTGCATTCAACCCATAAAAGTGTGCAACGGGTTGGACGATTGCGGCGACAACTCAGACGAGAATGAACTCCGCTGTGGACAGCAGGCGTCCAAACCTGGAGTTCAATCGAGGTGAGTAATATAACAACAATTTTTTCCTTTCGATTTTATTGGCCCAGATTTTTCGATTAAACACATGAAATTGTGGAAATGCAAAACGCTGGTAACTCTCTTGGTTATAGCTCTTTTGCCATTTTCCAGCGACCAATGCGCCCTGCCTTCCCAGCGAAGTGGCGTCAAGTATACGTTGACTAATTGCACTGAAGACTGCGATCGCCAGGGCGGCGACAAAATTAACAAACTGAACAAAGTTACTATGCAATGCGGAAGGGGAACTGCGCCTGCTGATGAAGCGCTTAGCGAATTTATTTGCCTCGATGGAGCATTATTTCCCAAAACGCCCAATTGCATAAGTATGAACGTTTTTTCTTCCCGGGGCCTGAAAATCCTACTGGAGCCTCCTGATTGACTCCCACTACGTACCGACCGAACGCCTATTCCTCTTCCACTCTAATATGCTCCACTCCATTCCACTCATGCTCCACTCTTACACCACTCTTACTTCAATATTATCTGCTCCTACTCCACTCATACTACACGCCTACTTCACTCCTACCCCACTCCCACTCCACTCTTAACATACTTCCACTTCACTCCTACTCTACTCATACCCCACTCCTACATCCACTCCTACTCCACTCTTACTCCACTCCACTTTGATCCACTCCTATCCCACTCCTATAACACTCTTACTCCACGCCTGCGCTACTCTCGCTCCACTCCTACTCCACTCCTACCTTACTCCGATTCCACTCCTACACCACTCTCGCTCATATCTTCCTTCTTTCGAATAATAAATTCTCTCGTCGTCACCATCATTTTCCACTAACAGTTTATTTTCATTGCAGAACTTTGTCCAAAACTGGTGAAAGAAACTGTCACCGTCAAGTGCGAATATAGCTATGAAAAGGTGAACTGCAGCAATTATATGAAGCCGGGAACGATCGCGAAATTCGAATGCCAAGAATTCTACACTCTGCGCGATCCACTGAGATTGAAGAGCGACTCTAAATGCGGCGCTGGTGGAAAATGGTCTGAGGCACTCCCCGAATGTACCCCAAGTGACAGAAAAATTATTTATATTAAATTATTTGGTACCTTAATATTGGAAATGGATTGCTCTCCTAGGGGAAAATATTTGTGTTTTTTTAATGCAATGGAATGAGCTCTTGCAGAATGTGGAGTCCCGAACAAGGCGGTCGCAGGTGCGACACCAACGGTGTCTTTTGGCCTTGCTGTGAAAGAAGCGTTCGAATACCCTTGGCATGTGGCCGTTTACACGAAAAACGCAACGCACTCGAAATGGGTACAAATTTGCGGCGGATCATTAATCAACACGCACCTTGTGCTAACAGGTAAGTAAATTACGTATAATTCAAGATGGCTGAATGGCTTTGAAAATTTCTAAATCATCTGCAGACGATTTAAGAAAAGCAAGGGCCCTACATGGGTACCTTGTAGAACTCCAGTCAACAATGAAGGGATCTGACTGTGCGCCTTCTTAACTTGATAAAACCAAATTGCTGTCCGTGAAAGCAAAAAATAATGAGCAAACCACATCAATACGAAAGATATTTTGTCAATCTGACTCTCAATTGATGTGTTTGTTTCCTTCTTCAGTAGTATTTTTCTTCGAAATTCTCTTTAGCTGCGGCCGATTGAAAAAACTATTTTGATAATTTTTTTTTTTTAAATTATTCATTTATTTGTCTTGTGTTGTTCGCAGCGGCTCATTGCCTTCATTTGAACTCCGAGCATTTGATACGAGTGAGGCGTGAAGATTTGCTGATAGCAGGCGGTAAACTCAAAAGGGATTTTTACGATATTGAAGAACATCAGCTGTCGTCAGAGGTAGTCAATTAGGAAGTCGATCCCATCACAAATCATTACAGCTAACGGGAAGCATCCTAAAGCGTTCTGCATTCTCAACTGTTTTAACCCGATTTCAGGTGATAGACGTTTTGATACCGATAACCTACTCGGGCTACTCGTCCAATTATTTAGAAGACATAGCCATAGTTGAGCTGCTTTCGCCTTTCGTCCTGTCCGATTATATTCGACCGGTTTGCATCAAATTTGGCGAGGACGGTATGGTCCCGACGACCGTCGCTACGGTTAGTTACGAAAGAGAATATGTAAATCTAAAATTTAAACACACATCATCATCAACTATCACTATGCTGAATTTGAGCGAAATCGAAATTATCGGTGGGAATTGAGTTTAGTAACTTGCACAGTGGATAACTTTGACAAAAAGTCGTCAATTCAGATGTTTCAATATACCAAAAGATAGGTAATTTAACTGACCACATTTTCCCCATGTAATGTACCTATCCATTTTTCAACCGTTTGTGAGTTATTCAACAATATTGCTGTAATATACACGAAAACATCACATTTTTCCACTTTGAACCTTCTTTTCATCTATTTACTGCAAAAGAAACAAATAATGAAGCATATATTATCGATATACATATCATCAACTATCATTATGCTGAATTTGAGCAAAATCTGAATCAAAAAATGTTTCACGAAAAATCCAAGGGGTACCCCTGCGATTTTTTTCAACCGACCAGTTAACGATTTTTTACTCGTCATCCAATGCAGATAAAAATCTGAAATTTTCAGGAAAGTTGTACCTCACCAAGATGTATTTTTGTGATTTTTTTCAATTCTCGGAAAAATCTGCAAGTGGTCCAAAAAAATCGGTTTTTAAAATCGAAAAAATTGACCTTCAACCGTCGTTTTTGGGCTCAAAATTCATGTGAATCAATTGTTTTATTATGCAGGAGTCTTCATTTGATCGCCTTACACACGTGCATAGCAAAAGATTTGGTGAAAAAAATCTAAACAGCGCCACAGAAATTATTTTCCGTAAATCGAGTTTTTCTGGAGCTCAGCTGGCATCGGCTGGGTTGGAAAATTAAACTTTTGATTTTACGCGATTTCAAAAGCTATTCTTATAGGAAATTTAACGCTGAATCCGAATCTGACGTCAAAATAACGGATATTTGACAACAACTATCAGTTTTTACTCATTTTAGTACTTCACGTTTTCATGTTTTTCAACTTTGAAAATTCGTTGCAAATACTTTCAGTACTGTTCAAATTTGATTAATATTAATGATTCCTACAGGAAATTACACGTAGAATTCGAATTTAACGTGAAAAGAATCAAATTCTAACAACTACTTTTTTTTCATTTCTTGGGGTTTTTATGCTTTTGGAGAGTTTTAACTTTGGAATTTTTTTCTCGTCGCGTTCGCGAATCTTGAAAAAAGGTTCTGTTGAAGGAATTCGAGGAAATTTAATTTAGGATAAAATTATAAATTAAAAATGACACGTATTATTTTTTGTTTTCAGATATATTCCACTTTTTGATTTAAAAAAAAAATAACAAAAAACTTGTTTTGGTGGTTTTCTTCGTGCGCAAATAGCTCCGAAGGGACATAAAATATCTATATAACCAAATACACCAAATTGTAGAATTTTGATAGCTCTTCCTCGCCTCTGAGTAATATACCTATCTATTCGCGTATTTTAAAAGTTATAGGGCGAAAACATGCCAAAATTAAACAAAAACACACCTAAATACTATTTTAAAAATAGCCTAAATTTATCTATATCTATGGAACAATGCTCGAGTTAATTTCAACTAACGAATAATGCAATTTCAGGTCGTAGGCTGGGGCTACACAGAGAAGAATCTAGTCAACGGTGGTCAGCTTGGTGAATCGAGTCCAATCCTACTCAAAGCCGAGCTTCCCCTTATTTCAACGATCGACTGCCGAGAAAAAGTGAAGAACATGGACGACAACAATTTTTTCCCGTTCATAACGAAAGATAAATTCTGCGGTTTGTACGTGAACGGTAGGAAATCAACATTGTTGAGCTGAGAAGCAAAATTCAATTTGGCCTCGGTGTCTAAAAATCTGGCCACGCATTCCGCAAATTAAAAACATGCTTACAAAAAATAATTTGATTTTTTTGAGAAGGTTTTTATTTTTTTGACTGTATCTATGTAATTTTTTTAGGGTCTGGCCCTCAGCCAGGAGATAGCGGAGGTGGTGTGATCGTTAGAGATGGGCCCCAATGGTTCGTCGAAGGAATCGTATCTATGAAAGAGGTCAGCAACACTTTAGCCGCTTTTACGAACGTCAGAGTCTACAAGAAATTCATAGTGGACGCGCTAAACACTCATAAAATACACACAGCCGTCGCTGCATGATTTAACAAAAAAATAATAATAATAAAATAAATGTAATCTTGAATGTGAAAATGAGATAAAAAAAATTGGTCATCTTTATTATCTTCCGTAAAATTTATAGTAAATCTAAAATAAAATACGCAAATATTAATTGTCGTTTTTATTCATTATCATTTTGTCACGTAGATGGATTATGCAAATATGTCTTGTATTTGTGTTATTTTGAGCCATGATGAATAAAAAATAAACGTAACACTCATAAAAGACATACAGCCGCCACTGCGTGATTTTTATATTTAAAAAAATGTAATGTAACCTAATAAATCTAAAATTAAATACGCAAAAAATATTTAACTGTCGTTTTTATTCATTATTATTTTGTCACGTAGATGGATTATGCAAATAATGTCTTGCGATTGTGTTATTTCTATCTATACGGAATTTTCGCCCCAGATAAATTTCTGAAAAAAAACCATGCACCAGAGGTCAATGAACCAGTTGAAATTTTCGTATCATGCGTTTGACTGTACCTAATTGAAAAAGGAACACAAAAATTCCTGTTTTTTGATCGCGAAAAAGAATTAAGCAAACTGCTGAAAATTTAACAATTATGTCTACCACATAATACACTTGAGAACAAACGAAAAAGCGAAACGATCATCTGCCGTCGTTGATTGCGCTATCAAATTTCTCGTGATTCTTTATTTTGCTATCCCTCTCTGTTTCTTCTACGATCCCTTTTCGCACTGTTTGGAGTGTTGACGTTTCGTGCAGCTCTCGGGCACGGCTACTGGTTACAGGCCTCATTATATCAGTTCCTGATCCTGGCTCCCTCGAGCTCCATCACCAGCCCCCCAGGCCAGGAGAAAGGCTTGTCACAAACGCGAGTTTCACTCCGTCCTGAGGGCTCAGCGAGCCAAGGATTTCTCACGGCTCATGCGCTCCAAGTAAACGTGAAACTTCCGGGAAAATGACGACCCAACAAAGGTTCGAAGCGGCCGTCAAAGTTATACGGAATTTGCCCAAAAATGGTACGTCGATTTGCATTCGGTTACCTAACTATAAAACGACAAGTCACTGTCATTTCCTGTTTCCGTATTACGACTCAGTGACAATTATGGTGTTGGTTTGTTTTTTAATTTCGACGTGATAATATCATTTATTATTTACGGTTCATCGTTTACTATATTTTTACTGTTTATCGCTGGTTGGATCTAGCTTGAGCTGGTTGGGTTTATTTTATTTCTCCGAATAGGGGACGATCGGGCGAAATATATTCCAAGGTCATCGTAGCGTGATGACTTCCGTTGAGCAATAATTATGATCGAGCAGCTAAGAATGATGTAAGGTCCTCGGATAATGCAAATAAAAACAAAAACTCGAGTTGCCAGGGCCAGAAAATGTTTTCATTTTTCGTTCCAGTATAAATTACGGCTCTAATCCGTTTATAAATAGTAGGCGAAAGTTTTGAGAATTCGACCGTTCGAAATGCACAGAATTTTCCCTTACCAATTTCGGAAATTGTCAAAAATCGAACTTGTGATGTTGGGTGTTTAATTTCTTAATAAAAATTTGGAATTTTCCTGGCCATCAGGCTTTTGCTGGCCACATTATGAACTTTCCAGGTCAAATTATGAATCCTAGTCGGATGAAGAATTTTCCTAACAAATTATACATTTTTCTAGTCAGATTAGAAATTCTTCCCATCGAATATTTCATTTATTTTTCGGCGCACTTTTCTTGCTGAATTTTCACTTGATGATTTATGGTGAACAGTTTCAAAACACTGGCAATTTATTCGAAAATTGCTTTTTTTTCACTGCTGCATTGTTTTTTTGCGCTCTCTAGTGGCAGAACCGTCAATCCTATTTTGCGTTAGCTAATTTTTGGCGCCCATTTAGGTCAAACGCATGCCCTGATGGTTGAAAAAAACTTTGTGTGTTGAAATATTTTTATACATTTTAATTTTGTTGTGTTTTTTCTCAATGATGAATTTTCCTAATCAAATTTGGAATTTCCCTAGTCAGATTAGGAACTTCCACGTCAAAAGAAGAATTCTCCTAGCCAGATGAGGAATTTTCCTAGACAAATTAGACATTTTTCTAGTCAGATTATTAATTTTAGTTGTGAAATTAGGAATTTTTCCTACCAAATTATTCATTTATTTGCGCACTTTTCTTCCTGAATTTTCACCTGTTGATTCATGCTGAACAGATTCAAATCGAGTCATTAATTTTTTAAAAATCAGGTTTTCATCGCTGTATTATTTTTGGTGCACTCTAGTGGCAGAACTGTCAGTTCTATTATGCTTAGCTTATTTTTGGGGCCCCATTTAGGTCGAACACGTTCTGATGATTGAACAATTTTTTTTTATTTTTTATTTCAACATAATGGCAAAAATAGCGTGTTCTAAAAAATCCTTGTGCAAAAAAAACTAGTTCTAGACATTGTTTTCATTTATTCCGATATTTTTTTTATCAGTTCAACGACTTGAAAAAATAAACGGTGAGAAAATCAATGTGCTCATTCTCATAAGAACCAGATTCTTATTATGCGTCGCCTTGCCTATAAAAAAAGTAAACCGTCGCTTTTTGGATGGAGGAAAACAAATATTTTCATCCGTGAACTGCGGCATAATTTCCCAAGAGCTGCCTTTTTTAATTCTTACATAACGACTTGTATCGGGAGAATTAATTTTGATCAGACGAGTTTATCTTTTGATACGGCTGCTCTCATATCCGACAAGCTGTCATTTTTTGTTGTTTATCGGTTAACAGGTTATTGATGTTAAAATATTAATTTTACCGAACGCTCAGTTTTCCGCAAGGTTTTATTCTGTTGATTAAATTAGCGTGATAAATCACAAGGCTCTCAATAATACGAGCTAATTGAGTTTGTAGACAGCCCATCAGCTTGTATGTTATGCGCCCTTAATTACCCTCAATTCCAGCTATGACTAGAAATACACCCTCAAGACAACTATCATATCATTTCTTTCGATACAAATGGTTTGATACAACTATAAACAATTCACACATTATTTTTGTTCTCAGGCTCGTACCAACCTTCGAATGCGCTTATGCTCGATTTCTACGGCTATTACAAACAAGCGACCGAAGGTACCGAGCGGGGATCGCGTCCCGCATTTTGGGACGTCATCGGCCGAGCAAAATGGGACGCGTGGAATCGGTTAGGAGATATGCCCAAGGAAGAAGCAATGCAAAGATATGTGGATGGGCTGAATAAGGTAACAAACGAGGTCGCTATCAGGTTTTTATCACCATCTACACCAATTATGGTGGCGGTCGTATGGTATAAACGGTGGCGGGTCAGCTGTTGTCAATAACAATGAGTTTGATTGAAACGTCAAAATTATGCTGCTAGTGGTTTGATCGATTTCGATGCCGTATTAGCCGCGTGGTCTTGTACACAACCTCAGTGGCTCTGGACCTTAATTCTTCAGGAATCTCTGGAAACCCTGAATTCCTCAAAATGTCTAGATTTTGTGTTAATTCCAAGACCATCCGATTCTTGAAGCTCACTTTTATCATCAGTGTTCTACGTTTCATTCAAACTACGTTATGAGCCGTTTGGCTCATATTATATCGGTGAAAACTAGCCGAGAAAGTTGAGTATTTTGCTACTAACCGTTTGCTGCTTTCGCTGTTAACACAAGTCACTGCCAGGCCACAAAGTAGTCCCCATTTTGTTCAAAATTCATATCTTGTTGATTACTCGGTTCTTCTGTGTCGTATTTTCTGTGAGAAAGATTTCTGATAATTAATTCAAATCTGTTATTGTGAAAAAGTGCATTAAGATGGCTGGTGATTAAAAGGATGTAGTTCTAACAAAATTTTCTTTTCTGCATTGGAAAACAATTATTTGGAGAAGTTATGGAGGAGCAATCTCTGCGACCATTTTCCAATTCCTTTGATGAGAATTATCTCCTTCTTTGGTCACATTCGGAGCTTCTTAGGCTCTCAAGGATCTATCCCTCAGCCAGGAGCAATGAATCTGAGCATGGGCCGCCTGTTCCCTCAATTTTCAAGGTTAAGATATATGCGACTACTCAAAAAACAAGCTATACTTAATTTTTTATACAGAATTTCAAAAGCTGTATAAAAATATCCCTCCTCCTCTAACAAATAAATTATACCTTTTGAGTATATAGCTATTTCTAACAGCCAAATGACAGAAGAACCGATTATCGCTCCTGATTGGTTTAAATTTATTTAGTTAAATGTCTACCACTGTTCAGGACTTTGAAGAGCGGGCATGAGGTTTCGTACGGATAAATTTTGTCTTCGTGTTCCCAGGTCGACCCATTTGGTGACTAGCATTTGTTGGCTACTAATGTGCCGAACTGCTGCCGGTAACCTGTGTAATGCTGAGCTATTCGATAATACCTGTCGTACAATAATACAGTACCGGTATCTCATTCCAATACGCCTTTGCTTAGGCGGCATAACCATTTTTTGCATTGCGATTTTTAATAAGCATCGGTGTTAAAAATGCTTTACCGGGGATTCGCCAACGATATTGCTAGATTATCGTGTAGCTTACAAATGGCTCATCTGTTCGAGCATTTTAAAAAAATATAACATTATTTATAACTGTATATCTTTAAAAAAAAAAAAAAACTCATAATTCATGTGGAAATACCTTTCCGATATTGTAATATACGAATTTTGTTTTTCCCAATCCAATTCATCAATGAAGGGCTTTTTCAGATCATCGAGACAATGTCGCTTACGGACAATGTGGCCGATTTTCTGAACAGTATGAAAACTTATCCAGGCGACCCAGAAGACATAGAACTTTCGATTGGTCCGTTACTTGAAAAAGTCAGGTCTCGAACCAACTCGCCGAACGGTACAGTAGTCAATAATTTTTTTCTATTTGCTGAAATTCTTGGTCACATTTATATTGGTCAAATTTTCTTCAATCCTAATACCTAGATAACACCTGCAAATATTAACTCGAGTTTATGTCCATAAAATGACCGTGTACCATTAAATAATAATGAACTATTAACATTAAATTAAATTAAACATTTATATAAAATGAATAAAATTGAAAATATTTTTTTATAAAATGAATTTAACAAAATTATAAAATAAAATGAACTAATGTTAACTCGAGGTTTTGAAAAATAGATTTTTACCTTTTAATTTAATAGATTATGAGCTTTCGGTTAGGAAACTTTTTTATAATTACCCCTGATTTATTTTAATTGATCTCATTTATAAATCGTAAAGGCTCTCTAGAATCATCGCCTTCCCGGAACGGAGACACTTTATCGTCGAGTCCGGTTAGCGATTTGGACGAAGAGGACGACGAATTTGAAGACACTTTGGTCAGTGGTTTGAAGAAAATTCATATCGAACTTAACAATAATGAAAATTGAAATAAAGAAGAAAAAGCTAATTCAATTGTGCAAAACCTTTCCGCTTGTAGTAGAATGAAATAATTAGCGAATTTTATTTATTCAGCTGCACAACGCAAACCAAATACTGATCAACTTGTTTTTTTTGTTGGCCATTTTCCGTTTACATCACAGTATGATCGAATTTCAGCCCGAAACCAGCCCAAGGGAAGAAGAATATGTGCCCGTTAAGCGCAAAGATACGCCGATGGTGATGCCTACGTCAAACCAGAGAGTTTTATCTCGTGCCACTAGCCTTGATACCAGATCGCACAATGGATACATTCCATCGAGTCACAGCACGAAAAGTAAGCCTCTGTCATTTGTTCGGAAAACATGAAAAATTTAATATGGTAAAATTTAGTAGTAGTTTGGTAATTTGGTGAGCTCTAATTTTTCCTCGACGTATCTGTTAGATTCGGACCAAGTGAACGAGGCGTTGCAAAAAGCGATCGATACCTTGAGAAAAGACTTGGCCCAAGCAACTGAAAAAGTGAAATTGCTCGAAGAGCGACAGAACAAGGTAAGTTAATTTTAGGCATATCCGCATAGAAAGCAAAATTTGGGAATTTGCATGTACACATTCTGTTATCGATTTGGAAATTGATTCAGATGAATTTTCCAAGACTAAAATTGTTCCGAAAGAATCGATTTTTTTCCATTTTAATCAAACAAGCGCATCCTTTTTGTTTACCATACGAATTTTTATTTTTGATACCCTGTTGCGAGTCTCCAAAAATTTGTCTTCTCGATAATCCAAATTTCTGTCTAGGTAATTCTGCCGTAATTTATTTTCCAGGTTGCCAAAACGAAAGGGTTCGCTCTACATCAAATGGCCCCTGGAACATTGGCGTTTATTATTGCGTGGCCAATTTTCATTCACTATTTTCTCACGTGGATGAGAAAGAAAAAATAAAGCATCATCATCTTCGCTAAGTGAGGGCAGATTTATGTAATTAGCGGCCAAGTGGAATTATTATTTGATGAATCTGCCTTGGTCTTAATCTCTGTTGTATGATTTTTTTCAGCAAGTTGCACAGTGCTGTGTAACGGACGAACACCAATAAAATCTTCAATTTATATCTCTGGTCATTGGTTTGTTGGACTGTGAAACAAAGTGGGCCATTTATCGAATAATTCCATGCTTTTTTATTGCGTATAGGTTTCTTGGATTACCATTATCTACCTGTCGGATTAGAGTTGTTTCTTTTAGTTGTTTACTGTGTTAGAAATTTTATTAGACGATTCTTATTTGTGATGGTAAATATAGTTTTTGTTGTTTTGTTGGATATTCATCTATTTCCCTGTATATTTGACCAATGGCAATGACCAGGATTCCACTTTGGTGATGAAAGACTGAGAATGACGTAGATGTCATGATAACCAGAGTGATAAGATGACACCTGTGGAAAACTAAACACGAAGCCGAGAAAATGGCAAAATCTTTGACAGACATCTAATTTTTACCTACTTCTGATTTCCACATCAGTTGAAAAAGTTCACCAAAAATCAATCTTTGCCTGACAACGGCTTAATTCATAAACCAAATCTTGACTTAAAGGGAAGTTTTGAGGGAGAGAAAATTCGTATTTCAAATCAAATCAAAATTCTTTATTTGCATTTTAGATAAAAATCCATAGCAACAGTAAAAAAAAAAAAAAAAAGAAGAAAAAAATTGTATTTTCTAAACTAGATTTTTGGACGCTGAATCGAATGAGTCGATACCTTTATTGATTCTCGAGTTTCGCTGCTTATGTGTAGAATTTTGGAGATTTTCACAATTTCGGTTTGAGGGTAAAACTCGAGAGTTCTTGTGGAGCTGTAAAAATCGTTCTATACTCGTTGAAATGGTCGTCAAACACTTCAATTGTACCGTTAGGCGAAAAATTTAGCTTTAAATTTGTAAATTGAGAAAAATAAAAATGATTAAAATGCCATTATTTGCTACGGAGTTTTCCCCTTATAATTACCATTTTGTTGTTTGGTGGAAACGTTGAAAAAATGTCCGGTATAGTTACTATCTCAAATATATGGTCTTCTTGAACTTAGCAGAGTTATTTTTTTCTTTTCAAGCACGATGAAAATAATTTCGACTCCTCGTTAAGAATTAGTTCCCTTCGAATTTCTACGTTTCACCGCTAAAATAATAAAATCCCTATTCCCTGTCGATCCTGGCGATTTTAAATTGCCGTCGCAACGTTCTGCGCATGTCCGTAATCAAGCGGGCGTGGACTGCCGCTCGTACGCTGAGGAGCCTCTCGTTGATCCTGAGCCGCCCCACCCGCCTCCGAGCGAAGGAGAATCACCCTCGATCAGCTCGTGCGCCCCCAGTCGAGGTCCTAGTTCGGCCGCGCTACGTCGTCGTCGCCCGCCAATTTGACGTCGTGACGTCGCAGAGGACGGCCGCCCGCGTGCACCGCCTCGCCTTGAAATCCTCGCCTATAGAACGGCCTCCTGCCTCGCGTGACGTCGCATCGAAGGACGTGAGGTCCTGGAAGGACGCGTCCAGCTTAGGCTCAGCCGACCTTCCTTTCGACAGGACTCGCTCGCTGAGGTAGGTCGAATTGGCAGGTGACAACTACTTTCCTTATCCGTGTCGCCGAATACCTGCCGTCTCCGAGAGGAAAATTATTTTTCATCGCAGGAGAAAGAATTGTTTTTCTACAAAGAACGAGCGAAAAGGCGAATTGTAGTTTTTTTGGGACAACCTGCGGCCGAAATTACCTTGGAGAAATTTCCGACCCGACTCAAATTTTTCATTGGAATTTGTATATTGACCTGGTAACCTGGAATTTGGGCGTTCTTTACCGTTACAAATGATCTCGAACATGCCCATGTTTCGGAAACAATGAAAAATGAGGAGTTTTCAAAATTTGGTAAGTTATAGATAATTCTGATATTGTAGATGCGAATGATCGCTCAAAAATGAAGAGTAATAACGCTGCAAATGATTGTACAGTGATTTATTATTCCTTCGCTTCAATAATTATTCAAGAAAATTATCCATTTGCGATTGTTATTATTCCGAACATTTGTGAACGTTCCCGCCGAAAAAAAGATTGGTAACTATAGCGGAAAACTCCGTAGCGACTATTGTAGTTTTAATTATTTTTATTTTTCTTAATTTCCAAATTAAAATCTGAATTTTTCGCCTTACGGTATACTTGAAGAGTGTTCGAAAAGCATTCCAACGAATAGAGTATGATTTTTTTAGCTCCAAGAACTCTCGAGTTATACCCTCATGCTAAATGTCTCCCAAATTCTACACAAATGCTGGGATAACTCGAGAACCAGTAAAGCTATCGACTCCGCGATGGTCTCATTCGATTCGGCGTCCAAAAATCTATGAAAATTGATACCAAATACACATTTTTCTGAAAAACTTGGAAAAATATGAATGTTCTCCCCCTCAAAACCCCCCAAAAATACCCTTGAAATTGAGCTAGCAATTTGGTTCAAGAATTGGGCCGTCTTGAGACCGAGATTGATTTTTGGTGAAAATTTCAAGAATGTAGCTATTATAGTTTGGCCGAAAAAGTGTTGACGGCGGGCAGACAGATTTTTTTTATTGGATATTCGGATTCTACAAGCCTTGAAACGTAAAAAATCAAATTTTGAGGGGGTTAGAAACTTTTTTTTGTGCGACTACGATGGTTTAATATTTATAATAAACAAAAATCAGTTATACCAATTTATTTCACAAAACATTTTCACTAGTCAATATTTTTATAGCATTTTTCAACACTCAAAATATAAATCACCCTTGATTTTATATTGTGATTTATATTGTTTTTTGTTAAAAAAAAGTGTTTCAAACTTCATCGAGTTAAATAACTGCAGATATACAGTCCGAAAGCCTTTCAGTTCGGTGTTCATAATTGACATAAATCACGTTGAGGTTTCGTATTAAAAATGACTCCGTTTCAAATTTAGCCGACGAAGAAAAGTTGATTTTGTCCAGACTCATTAAACTCGTCTCTCGAGTTAAACTGCTGAAACGTGAGCTGAATTGATTCCTCCCGTCAAGTCTTCCGTATTTTGCTACAAATGAGAGCGCGATACATGAATAGATGATGGTCGTTAATTGAAAAACGCGAGAAACGTATTTGCTGTTTTTCGACGCCAATTATAAATTCAATGTTGATAATTTAATTTGCGCAGTTCGATCGGATAGTATAATTTCCAAAATAATAAAGCATACATAGTATGAATAAAAATATCATGTTTAGTATTTTTAATTGATAAATAATTTTAGTTCCTCTACTTTTCATCTAAAATTTACCCTCCAACCTTTTAAATTAGGCATGTTCCTTTGGTTAGGGCTGTTTGGCTTTGGTTTTGGCTGGTTTGGTTCGGTTAGAGCTGGTTGGCTTTGGTTTTGGCTGGTTTCGTTCGGTTAGGGCTGGTGGGCATTGGTTAGGGCTGGTTAGCTTTGATTAGGGCTGGTTGAGTTTATTACTCCGGTTGTAGCTGGTTAGGGCTGGTTTACTCTGGCAAGCGCTGTTTGTCGTTGGTTAGCGCTGGATGATGTCCGAACGACCGAAATAAATAAATTTAATTAACTCAAGAAATTCACTATATCGAACTATGAATTAATAATATCAATTTCTTTGGACTGAAATTCCAGCTATTGTACAGCCAGTTAATAACAGTTATCACTTTTCTTAATTTTTTCCCACAACTTTTCTTATAAATAACATTTCTTACTGCTCCAATAACAACGCCTCTCCCTCAGTTTGCATGCAAATCGATATCTGTTTACACCGTTAGAAATATTAATAAAAATCTCGCCTCACCAATGCCAAACAATTTTTTAGGTAAATTGAGACGTTAAAGTAGAGTCGGAAACGTGCATTTTGTCACAATTTCGAAACCACTAATTTTTCCAAACGCTGTTTAATCCAATAAATTCTCGTATCAGAGAATTATCTCTACCACCGTCCACTGAGCCGTCTCCCCGTCAGGTAAATTTATTTTTGGAGATCCACCCCGATATTGATTTTTTCTTTACCCCCCTCACAAGTATAAAAACTGTTTTTTTCTTTTAATTTTGTACATGTTTTTTCTTTAAATTTTTAATCAGTAATTGTGTTATGTTTAATCAAGAAGCGCTGTTATTTAATTTAAGTTTATTGGACACATTATGCCCGTAAATATGTAAAATAAATAAATAAATAAGTTATGGTAAGATCAAAGATGCGCCAAAAGTCGATCATATTTTGAGTTAAAGTGAGGTTTTTACGTGTAAAACGTTTGCGGAAAAATAAGTGAGCTATTGCCATTTTAGTAGAGCGATGTGCAAAACGCGAAAAATAAATTCTGTGAACGAAGATCTGTGAACGAAGTCGCTTTTCTAGCGGAGCAAAAAAAGTTTTATGACACTTTTCGGTAGAAATCGGTCATGGAACACGTTGGAGAGGGATCGGCCACCAATCACTTTACAACTACGAAATTATGCTCCTATGAGCGCACAAACGGAATTCAAAACAATGGGAACATGGAAGGTGCTCGTTTACTTTTTTAACCACGTATTCAGAAGCCTAGTAGTACATTTCTCTCTGCGAATTATACTCCGTCGAGCGAATTGCACCCAAAACCGCTCAAAGGCGATGAAAAAGGACGATGGAAATCATCAAACCGAATTTCCTTAGAGATATTTATACGATGGCGCGCCATCAAAAAGGACCGTTTCAAACATATAAGGCAAATGTTTCTCCCTTCATTGAATAGAGGTTCATCATTGAATAGTAATGAACGGGAAATCGGCCGTGTTCGAATCTTTTAAAAGACCTTCTCACCCGAGAAGATTTCGTTCCATCAATCAATTCCAAGACAGGGCCAAATCTCTTCTACATTGTTTCTAAACTCGCTTAGCGCTCCAGCGTATTCAACATCGTTTTGATACGCTTCTCATGCATAAGAGAATTGATTTTTACTCAGCGGGCGGAATGTTTACTCAGTAGGTGGGCTTTGTTTGGAAATTATCAGGTAGCTACACCGGGTGCTAAACTTTGAAATTTCAACCTCAAGCGAAACCTGTTTGCTCGCCCAAACGAACTTGTCGAACTACGTCCTCTCGTGCGAATAATGAACTTAACGAGGGAAATGCCCTGGTGGGAAAATATTCGGTCATTTTCCTACTATCGATTGAATTCGGCCGGATAATCGCCTCGAAAATTAACCGAACGCTCACAACTGCTGTCACGTTTGTTTCTGTTCATCGGTCTCAACTTCATCTCTCTTACTTCATCTGCGTTCTGGGATATTCCGCTCTCGAAATGCACCTAGATAACTCAGTTTGCGCTGGGACGACAGGCGAACCCCGAAATGCACTCAGCGATGCTCGACGACTGGAAACGTATCAAAGCTTCTAAACACGTGTCCTCGGTTCGCTAACTTCCCCAGGTCAGTTGCTATGGTCGTTTGATCCGTTCTCCAGCTCTCGAATGGTTTTCTCGCGAATAAATTCTATTCGAGATGATCTGATCGAACGATGGGTTCAATCTGAGTCGTCGTGCTGACTTACAGTGTAAAAAATTGTTAGTAGATTGAAATCTAAAGAACGGCTTGCTATTATTCGCTCAGGTGGGACTTTATGACTGGAACATCAAATAGCGGCTTAGGAAAAATGGAATTTTTTGGCAACTGAAGAGGAAGTACGTAATGGAACTAATGCTGAAAATTCGAATAGGATGGCAAGTGTTATTAACCTGCAGCACAATCGATTTCCGAATTTTCAGCCACGAGCATTCAATATTTTGAACCCATAGATCGAAGAAAATACGTTGAGTTCATTCAAATAAAGTTCACTTGGAACCAGCCCTAGCTACAACCAACCAGCTCTAACCAACGCTAATCACTTCACTAACAACGGTAACGGTAACCAGCCCAAACTAGCGTCAACAAGCCTTATCATGATCAACCAGCCCTAACCAAAAACAACCAGAACTAAAAATATGTCGACCAGCGTTAACCAAAACCAACAAACCCTAGAGCTACAACTAACCAACCCTAACAAACGCCAACAAGCTCTAAATAGCGTCAACCACCCTTAAACAAAACTAAGCAGCCCTATAGCTACAACCAACCAGCCCTAACCAACTCTAACAAATGCCAACCAGCCCTAACCAAAGTTAAACAGCCCTCACTAAAGTTAACCAGCCCTAACCGTAGTCAACCAGCCCTAAACATGTCAACTAGCCTTAACCAAAGCCAACCAGCCCTATCTACAACCAACCAGCCCTAACCAACGCTAACAAACGCCAACCAGCCCTATAGCTACAACTAACCAGCCCTAACAAACGACAACCAGCCCTAACTAGCGTCAACCAGCTCTTTAAACTTCCACCAGCCATATCCAAAGTAAACCAGCCCTAACCAAAGGTAACTGGCCCTAGTAAAGCAGCCCTAAAAAAATGTCAACTAGCCGTAACTAAGACCAACCAGCCCTATAGCTAAAACCAACCAGCCCTAACAAACGACAACCAGCCCTATAGCTACAACTAACCAGCCCTAACAAACGACAACCAGCCCTAACTAGCGTCAACCAGCTCTTTAAACTTCCACCAGCCATATCCAAAGTAAACCAGCCCTAACCAAAGGTAACTGGCCCTAGTAAAGCAGCCCTAAAAAAATGTCAACTAGCCGTAACCAAGACCAACCAGCCCTATAGCCACAACCAACCAGCCCTAACCGACCCCAACAGATGCCAACCAGCCCAAACTGACGTCAACAAGCCTTACCAACTTCAACCAGCCCTAACCAAAACCAACTAGCCCTAACCAAAGCCAACCAGCCCTAACTTAGGCTAATCGGCGCTAACGAGCACTGATGCCAAATTTCTCCTAATTTTTTAAAGAATTTTTTTCTACCTGTAAAAATTGAAATAGATACACACTATCGACGATATACTATATGAAATACACACTCAAAACGCGTATCAACAATTGATACGAAATTATTGCAATTTATAATCCTTCGTGTAATGGCGCACTGAATAAAACTAGTCAAGAGTCCGGAAAATGCGTTCGAATAAATTTTAACTCGGTTCATTCTTGTCAGGTCGGTATCATGAGTCTGGGTCATCTGGGTCATTGGGGTTCTGCTGGAGCTCAGCCGCAGACCAACATTGAAGGGTTGGTTGGCAGGTATACTTCACTTGTGGAATGGCGGACGGACTTGAAGGAATGCGGACAATGAAGCGCAGTTCGGGAGGCGAGATAGACAGCTGTGAGCACTACTTCCCCGACCTCCGGCACTAAAATCGCCTGCTAACGCAACGCTCGCGATTTTCCGCTTAAATAATTATACGCTAATAACTGAGAGCCAATATTATGCGAGAGCAATAAAGGTTTTGTCATCTAATAAATAAAGTTAGGCTAATAATTGTATATTATTATTTTTATTTTGCAAAATGCGCGAGAAGAGTATAAGGCTTATAAAAATTGATCACGGCGATTTAAACTGGAAATGTTATTCCTTATTAGCAACACAGCCAGTTTAATTCTTCGCGCCAGGGAAGAGAACTATAATTCGATAACTAATATTTAAAAATCCTAGATAATTTGAAAATCGCTGAAATTTGGAAAACACTATCATTTGAAAATACTAGAATTTTTTTACAAAAACTGGAAAATATTCGTGTAGTTCCCGAAGGGCATTTCATCTATATTCTTTTTTTCTTTCTTCGATCACTTTTTAGTAACATTTGAGGTAAGCGGTGTCGCACAATGTATTATATAATTTGTAATCAGGCTTATCCCCTTCATGTAAAAAAAAATTATTTATTTAATAAATAAAACACTAGCCGATTTTGCACTTGCGAATAAGCGAAGTTCGAAAGGATTAATCGCAATTTTAGTTTAGCCGATAAACCCGTTGATTTGGCTCTAATTAAGTAATCAATGTCGCTCTCGAATTATTTACCGCTTCGTACGCGACCGTTCAATATTTCGCTCACGATTCTTCACACTAGGTAGGCGAAGGTCGAATAATACGGTAAGCCGGTTGCATTAGTCGGATTTTCCCTTCATTACTCGGAACACATGCTCATCAATAAAATGAAGCTTAATTTGCGACCCTCGCGTCTCTTGGGTCGAGGAAACTTTGGTATTTCATTAGAGCCCGGCCCGCAGGGAAGTCGATCCGGTGCTCCGCAGACATCGTGGAAACTGGAATAATGATCGGCCGAGAGGAGGAAAATGCGAATGTGGAAAGACGTGGAAAATAGTTCGATATAGTTTGGCTAAAGTATAATAGGAAAATTGAAAACATTCGACGAGAATGAGTTGAGTGGAAAAAATAAGTAAGGAAAAATGTAGACAGGAAATAGGTTGATTAACCTATGAAAATGTGACTTTTTTTCAACCAGTCGACCTAAAAAAGCGATCGAATTTCGAGCAATGAGAAATTTTTTTTCTATGGTTCGGTTTTCATGGTTTTATTATTGCGAAATCGCCATAACTGTAATTATACATCGCGGAAGTACTTTGTGTGATCTGGAATCGTATACGAGCAGCGTGTTCTGCAATCTGGAAGAAATTTCGCATGCATTACTTTACGGTCTTGATGGTGAGGTCGCATTGAAATATTTCAAACCTAATATTTAGTCCTTCGTCGCAAATTTTCAAGTTTCTAGTTTTCGCAGAGAAACTACAGAGCTCATAAAAAATCATATTTCAGATCACACACATTGCTCCTGGACCGAAGATGTAATTTTTAATTTTTTTGTTTATTATTATATTTTTTTATTTATTTTACAAACCGTCGCTTATAATTTCTGCCTAACGCTCAATAACTTTGCTCTATTTCAGCTGGTGATGGAGGAGGGTGGAGATGCTGTAGTGACCGCCATGTTGAAATGAATCACTTCCCCAACTTCCTCTACATAGCTGTGGCCCTCTTATTTGCAGGTAATTATCGATTCGAACACAATCAAATATACAATTAGTGAGAATTTCCATCGTACATGGAAATCCACCCCTTGAAAATTCAAGTAAATTAAATAGCGGCTTAGAATGCTCTTTCATGTACTTTACCCTGTAGAAATCAAATCATATGACTGATGAAATGCATTTTCCCTCTTCTGCTAAGCTAAAATACAAATTTACAGTTTTCTAACATTTCACAATAGTATAAACAGAGGCAATTAACCTTGACCTTCACTTTCTCCTTGAACTTGACCTTCACCTTCAACTTGACCTTGACCTTGACCTTGAACTTGACCTTCACCTTGATATCGGTTAAATTTGAGCAGAACGAAGCGCTACAGCGACGAGCGAGCGAATAGAAAAAGTATAAAAACCAATATAATGAGATTTTTCTCAAAATTCAATTTTCTAACAAATATTATTATGTATAAGTGCTGATTACTGTAAACTAGCGGTCTATTTAACGCGCATTTAACGACTTTCTTCCGCATAAATCGGCGTTTCGAGGGATGAAATTTCCCAGAGTATATTGCCAAAGTGCAAACGGGGTGACATAATTCGATCAAGCGTCGCCAGAAAATTGGCCCGAACTAGACAACGGTGAACGTGAAGATGAATATTGCGGATGCTGAAGTTGAGTGGCAGCTCAAAGGAAGCCGCATCTTTCCGTTTCAGCGGTTATGCGGGCTCAGCATCTGCACAGTTCCTTTGCCCGATGACAAGTTTGTATTCACTCGGTGGACATGCGATGCCTCCTACCCTTGGGTGGCTTTTCAACTGGGCTGATGTGAATTGCAAATGAGAAGTCTCCGTCTCACGTTCGAACTGTGTCTTCCACAGTCCTTTCTTAACGTTTTATCGCCATATAAGACCTAAGGCGTTCACGCGCTGACAAAATTGGCCGACAGTTGTGACCTATTTATTTTGTCCGGTATGCGACGGATATGCGAGGGCTTGATATTGGAAGAAATTGCAAAAAAGGGGGTTTGACTATTTTTGAAGAGCGGCAGCGAGATTTTTATCAAACGAATGCATTTTACGCGGGTAGAATTAAATACGAGACATGATAGTCTGATAGTCTGCATTACAGATCTGTCATTTCTTACTAAACACGATTTAACAACTAATTTGAAGTCTAAAAACATCGAGTTCAACTCAACAATTCAAGTTACCTTGAAAGGACCAACACAGATTATCCTGTCAATCTATAAAATACGGCCAAACTAATTTACTATTTAATATCAGTGATAAATCAATGTAAGCGCCCGAGCATCATTTGTTCCAAATCCCGACAAAATTAGTTACTGCCCGATATTTGTATTAATTTCCCCGTCGTCCATTTCTTAGCCGAGTCTTAATTTCTAAACGTTATTCGGATCAGATCACTCCATGCAAATCCGAGGTGAGTTCGGGAAAGAACTTCGTCCCACGGGTAAATAGCTGTTTGATTATTCGGAAGCTTGTAGGACCATGGTTCGGCACCGTGAAATTGAATTGCTAATGCTCGAGGAAATGAAGTCGGGAAATAATGACGGTCCAATGAATTATAGAAGCTGGGAACGCAGGCGAGTCGAAATAAACCGTTCGAAATTCGCAATTTACATTATTCATTATTGTGTATAGTCTGCAATGCGTGTCACAACTTCTATCAGATTGCAATGAAATCAATATCCGGAATTTCAGCCCGGAGAATTAGATATTTTGAATTAATTCTTCGATATATAGTTCGGTTTTTTGTTTATTAACAAGCCCAAACCAATGATAAATAGCCTTATCCAACGTTAATCACAGCTACCTAGACCTGACCAACGCAAATCAGACAAAACCAGTGTCAGTAACGAGACCTGACCACTGCCAACCAGCCCTAACCAATGCCAACCAGAACTGATCAACGCCAACCAGCCCTAACCAAAGTTAACCAGCCCTAACCAAAGCCAACTAGCCCAAACCAACGTCTACCAGATCTGAGCTGCAGCAACCAACCCTAACCGACGCCTACCAAACCTAGTCTTTGAAAACCAGCCCTAACCAACGCCAACCAGATCTGAGCTACAGCAACCAGACCTAACCAACGCAAACCAGCCCTAATCAACGTTAACCGGTCCTAACCAAAGCCAACTAGCCCAAACCAACGCCTATCAGATCTGATCTTCACCAACCATCCCTAGTTAACGCCTACCAGATCTGATCTTCACCAACCATCCCTAATTAACGCCTACCAGATCTGATCTTCACCAACCATCCCTAATTAACGCCTACCAGATCTGATCTTCATCAACCATCCCTAATTAACGTCTACCAGATCTGATCTTCACCAACCATCCCTAATTAACGCCTACCAGATCTGATCTTCACCAACCACCCCTAATTAACGCCTACCAGATCCGATCTTCACCAACCATGCCTAACCGTCGCCAACCAGCCCTAACCGGACAAATTTTTCAAAATAATAATATGTACCCCTTTTTTCAGGATGCACAGGGAACCCCGATGCCAAAAGGTTGTACGACGATCTTCTCTCCAACTACAACAAGTTGGTCCGTCCTGTAGTCAATGTTACAGATGCACTGACTGTCAAAATCAAGCTCAAACTTTCTCAACTCATAGATGTCGTAAGTATAAATTTTCCCACTGTAAAAATTATTTTTCCGCGAGGATTTTTCCCATTCAAATTGTCGGCGCATTGTTTTGCATAACATAAGGATCGAACCGATTTTTTATTAATCGGATACGATCAGTTGGAAAAATCCTTCTCCGCCATCGATGACAACGGAGCAAAAATGAAGATTTAATCGGCCGATTGTGCGGGTTCATCGGCGTAGACATGCCCTATTAAATCGTCCTATCTCGCTCTCAATCACGGTCCGTAACCCCATTGAAGAATTTATCGGTTGAACCAGATACAGTCCCGCGATCTCTATCAAGCATTCTTCGACTGTTTGCCATTTTCAAATATAGAAAAAGGCCCGATGTAAATACGGGTGAAGCAAGTAATATTTTTTATGGTTTCATTCGATAATTTTTTTTTTAATGTTAGAAAAGTATAATGACTTTTCCCCTTCGATGTTTCGCAATTTGAATGTGTCCAAAGATGAGGAACTGTTCAAATTTTCGGATCATCTCCTTAAAAAAAAAAAAAAAAAAAAAAAAAAAAAAACAGCTTGTCAATAAAGACTCGGAAATGAGTCGCCGGATTTTCTCACTTTCGCAAATCCAGTATAATTTATAATACAGTGTCTATTTAATGGATGTTTATTTATCGGATACTTAGGCCAAAAGGTCACAGACAGTTCCGAAATTGAGCAGCTGGACAAGCCGTTCACATTAGAAGAGCTGAAAGTCACACTTAAAAAAGCTAAAAGCAATAAGGCACCAGGAATTGATCGGGTACCGGTAGAATTCTTCAAGAACGCCCCTGGGGCTCTGCTAGCGGAACTGGTGGGTATTTTCAACCGCGTACTCAGCAATGAAGAAGTGCCAAAAAGCTTTACTCGGGCGATATTATTCCCGATTTTGAAAAAAGGAGATCCCACAAATGTCAAAAATTATCGGGGGATATCGTGCATGGATGCAGTGGCGAAGTTGTTCGTCGGAATGCTCGCAGCACGGTTAATGGATTGGGTGCAGCAGAATGAGGTTCTTACTGAAGCCCAGGCTGGGTTTCGGCCAGGCTATTCAACGAACGACAACATCTTCAGCTTGATGAACATCGCGTCTATACAGTTCGCCAGGAAAAGGAAACTGTACCTGTTCTTTGTTGACTTTAAGGCGGCTTTTGATTCTTTGGTGAGGGACGCGATCTTTTATAAGTTGCACAATTTGGGAGTGTCGAACAAGTTTCTCAACGTCTTAAGAGGCCTCTATAAGGGAACTACAGCAGCAATATGGTCCAAGGAAGGGCTGTCATCGGAAATTGAGGTTCGAATGGGCGTGAAACAGGGATGCCTGGCTAGCCCGCTGATCTTTTCATTGTTCCTGAACGATATTGGGGAGAGCCTAGAAGGAGGAATCAATGTGGCGGGCAGGAACGTCAATGTCCTTATGTACGCGGATGACCTCGTGATGGTGGCTGAAAACAAATGGGTCATGCAAAAAATGATCAACGGGCTGGAGTCATACTGCGAGCAATGGAACCTCACAATCAACTTGGAAAAGTCAAAGATAATGGTGTGTCGGCGGGGTGGAGGGAGATTGGCGAAAAATGAAAAGTGGTATTACAAAGGGGAAAAACTTGAGATTGTCAAGTCGTATAAGTATTTGGGAATAACACTTACTCCCTCCATGTCCCTAAACGAGCATATGAACGACAGACTATCGGCGGCCAAGTTTGCAATTGTGAGTGTATGGTCGGGTATCCTGAACAAAAATAAGGTGCCACTCAAGGTCAAGATGAAAATCTTCGAGGCTGTTTCTCGGACCGTGCTTTCGTATGGAGCGCAGGTCTGGGGCTACCAACGCTTTGGGCAGCTCGAGATGCTACTGAAATTCTTTGTTAAGAAAGCTTGCCGGATACCGATGAATACGCCGGATTATTTTGTATATCGCGAACTTGGACTCGACAAAATGTTCCTACATACCATGAAAATGCACCTGGACTACCTCAAAAAGATGGCATCGGCGCACGCGGACCGGCTACCGAGACATATTATGCATGAAGTATGCAGGCTCCGATGCGGATGGTTTGAGGAGTGGGCAAGGGCCTGGGAGCGGTCTTTTGGAGCAGAATCGCGGCTGAATAGCATCGAGGAACTAGTGAGGGAGGGTGAAAGACTCTTGGATAGAATTCAAGTGGCCGAACAGAACTCGGTTGCCGAGGCGGCCAAAAACTCCGCCAACCACGTGCTCTACGCAGCCCTCGATCATGGGAAGACAGGCTACATTGAGGAAGAGGATGGGTGGTTTGTGCGCAACATCATGAGGGCGCGGGGAGAGCTCCTGAACCTCAACTTCATCGCAGGTAGGATGGACCGAAAGTTTAATTGCTCCATGTGTAATATGGCCGAGAGGGAGAATACGGAGCATTTCCTCGCAAGATGTCCGGCACTGGCCGAATTCCGAGTGCGTCATCTAAAAAAGGCAGTGCTGACCAGACAGGAAATAATTAAAATATTAAACGGCGAAAACTGGAATGGGCTGAGTAAGTACATGCGGGATGCTGGCAGATACAGAGGGATGTTAATTGAGGAGTTTAATTATTTCTAATTATTTAGTTTATGCGTGTTAAAATTATCTCTAAGCTCATTAAAATTTTGTATTATATTAATAAAAAGTACCACTGGCAGACGGTACCTAACCATGCCATATGATGTCTTGTATCTATTTTGTTATGAATAATTTCTTATTAAACATCTATTTCATTCATTCATTCATTCATTCATTCAGTTCCGTTCGCTCAGTTCTGAAAGTTCATTAGGAAGATATAAATAACTTGAAATTTACTGATTACGGGTAAATACTGGAAAAACGAGCGACGTCGAGTGGAAGGCCATAATTTCGGGCTAATCCCTTCGCATACGTGGGCTAATTAATTTCTATCCGTCGGACAGAAACCAATAAAGCGCGCATTTCATTCTCGACTGTATGTAATTCTCGTTTCTCGGAGAATGTCAAGCGAGGCAACGTCGAGAAGGAAACGTCCGAAACTTTTCGTATTTTCACTTAAACTTCCGTTTGAACTCGACGTCATTTCTCGAAAGGGAGGGATTAATCGTCGCGGAGTTGGAAAAGGAAAATGGAATCCGCCCCGGTATTAGGATGAAATAGGAGTCCTTTCTTTCATATTGTTCATTTAAGAAGCTTTGTTTCCTCGGCTGGAACGGCCGAAAATAATGCAACGGGACGGTTTAAAAATCCTCCATTTAAAAACGTCGCCTGAAGGTATTGTTATGTTGGTGGAAACTGTTTGTTTTCTCTTCGCGAAGATTAATATTCAAAACAGTCGAGAGAGATGGGCAATTGAAAAATTGTCAAATTTTTTGGTGCAAATTGTCAAAAAGAGGAGTGAAACAGAGAGAAAGTTCGTCATCTGTCGGAGAAATTTAAAAAAATATATCAATACTAAATTAAAGAAATCTGAGAAATTTGAAGACGGAAATAAGAAATTTGAATGGAGAATTATTTCTATAATAATAGGTAATGTAAAAATATTAGGTAATGAAATAAATAATAATTTGATAAAAATTATAATCATAAAAAAAGTATAAAAATTTAGAATAATAATTTGTAAAAATTTTAAATGTAAAATGTAAAAATGAAAATGTTGTAAAAGTAAAAGTATAATGTTCTTCGAGGCGCTGTCCCTCTAAATATAGCAATATCTCAAGTTAAGTTGGGTTAAAAAATAATAATGATAAAAATTTAATTAATAAAAAATTAAAATTAAAATGAATTTTCGACGTAAGATACTCTTTAACAAACAGTCGTAATTTCCGTTGTTTGTCTCATAACCGCATGCTACTATAATCATAGCGTTGCGGCGTAGGTAACGTATTCGCCGAGGTCGTGACGGCGGTTAGCGGTTGTGTGCCGAGGCTTTAGAATAGAACATGTGCCTTGTAACGCATAGGTTGGCACGCAGTCAGGCGGACGCAAACACAGAAATGCAGTGATACAGGATCGTCATTTGAGCCGAGGTTGGCGACGCGATGGGTTGGCAAGGATGATCGCGAGGAGGAGGGCTCCTGAGCCGCTGAAGCTATTGACCGGAGCCCCTGCCGTGCAGGCTCCGAGTGGAGGTGAGTCGCGAGAGGGCTCCATTTAGCGTTAACTCCGTTTGAGTAAGTCACGAGATTATTGCGTCCCAGGTCGCGTTGATTTTTGATTGGCCGAAGATCGCCCCCACTCTGTTGTTAGGGCAGGAGAGGGGATAAAGCTGTAAGTTAATTAGAAAAATTTAATTTCGTTCAAATTCAGTGCAACGAGAGTTGACAGATTCTATATCGATAATATAGGGAACATTATTCGTTTTATGGCTCAAAAATTATGGAAAACCCAAGTAATCTTAATAAACGACATTTTTTGTGTACAATTCACCGATATTTTCTCCGAAATTCGAATAATGAGCTTGTGAAAAAATGGATAGTTAACGTCAGTTTGTTAACTGAAGAAAAAAAGGTGAATTTTCCTTGCCTACTATTCACGAGGAAAAACGAAGAAAATTCACCTTTTTTATACTGTTTTTTTTTTTTTTTAAATTTATTTTATTGAAATTTTTCAAGGTTGAAGAAACAATGGTTGAAAACTTCACAAGTTGGAGAAACAATAGTAAAATATTATGTAAAAGAATAATAAGTAAAAATATAAAAATAGATTTCTTTTAGTTCATTTTCAATATTTATTTATTATTTATTTTTATTTTTTGTACCTAATTGTTTGCTTGCTCACTATCGAAAAGGCGTTTCAAGACTTTCTTTATCATGATGACTTCTCTTGTCGCCGCGTAATGTCCCGCTGATGTGCGGAGCTTCGATAAGAAGCTAAATACGGTCGAACGAAAATGGCTTCTTCGGCGCTCGTTTAGCGTTGATGTTCCCTTCTAGATAAAATAAGCAGACGGTTGTCGCATTAAGAAAAACGACGGCGAAGCGCATAAATATTTCTTATGAAGATGGCGGGTGTGTGAATGACGTGCTTCAACCAGGAGCACAACAACGGTTGGCAATGAAGGGGAGCATCATCTACTAGTTTGCCAGGCCTGTGCTCGTATATAAATATTGGAAACGCGAGAAACAGCCGCGGAGCTTTTACTGCCAAGTTCGGATGTTTACTCTTGCTCTAGACTCGTGTATATTGTATAATACCAGAGAATAATACGGATACCATACCTATCACGAGGAAATTCACCGTATTTTCGCTCGACCAACTACTTTTTTCTTCTTCTTTTTTTGGCGTATCAGTTTTCGCTGTTTTTCCAGAGAGGAATAAAATTATCTGCGTCTAGTAGAGGCTTTGATTTCTGGATTGGTGGGTAGATAAGATCAATTAATTATGTAAATGAGAAAAATACACTTCTTCAGTGAATAAAGGTGGAAAACGAAAAAATTCTCATAGGCGATTAAAATTGGTGTATAATAATATAGATCATAGAGCACTTATATGTTTAAGACTACATTCATGTATAACCTATTATAAAATCGGGAAGGGAAATTTACATCAAGGCGCATTAAAGACAAATACACCTAAACTTCAATTTTCGACCTCGTTTTTCAAGAGGAACTGAACAAACTCCGGATGCTTTTTATAGATTTTTTAAAATCCGCAAAGGCAAAAATAGCGCGCCATATTCTCATTCGCCGAGGATAGGGGGCCGTGTTACGAAACAGAATGCCATTGTATTCGAAGATGAGCAGAAACGTTGTTCTCCGATGTAAAGATGATGGAGATGAGGACAAGAAAAAGAAGTACGCGAAAGAAGAGCAGGCACTCAACGTTCGAGCTGATACTACTCCCTTGCGATTGCGGGGATGAAAAGGGTTCTAGGGAAGGAGGGGTTTACTAAGTGGTGACTGTTGTAGCAGCGAGAGATGAGGAGCCGATAGCTGACGATGAAGGACGAGACGAGGGGATCGATCCAGAGGTCCAGATAGCAGCCTCCTATTCTCCAAGCTTCCTTTAGATAAGTCTTCAATGCCCTCGCTCTTTCACCTTTTTTGCTTGAGAAAGAGCATTTTACAATGGGACATTCGTCCCATGGTGTTGGGAAAACCTCGAAGCGATCGTATCTGTTGACAACATGGAAACCGAGTTTAGAAAAGAATATCAAATTCCCATTTAGGTTTCGACTCGAATGAATAGAACTCGGCAGTTTGCTTCTTTTTGGAAAAATTCTCGACGCTTCGTTATTTTATCATTGGGGCGCAGTTAATTAGTTATTAAGATGCAGAGGATGGTGAGAAAAATAGATCAGTCTTTTCGTCGTGAATAGGGATGAGGAAAACGCGGGAATTGTTTGTGCAGCGGTTTATTCATAACATCCTTTACATTGATTCTGGTTTTATGACTATGCGATGATTATGAAAAGTGTTTCTGAATCTAAATTTTTTCTAAACACTCGAACCGTTCTTGATCCTTATATTATTCAATAATTCGTACTTGAGATTAGTCTTCTTTTCGAGTAATTTGCTAAAATTAATAATTCTTCCCTCAAACATTCAAACAAGACAAAAATCCATTGAAAGTCGGACCATTTTTCTAGCCGGAAGAACCAAAATAGAATGACGGCCCGAAAATTAACGAGAAGTCCGAATAACGCAAATATGTGTGATAAAATTCGAGAGCTAATCGTAAACAATTCAAGGCCTTGAGCGTTCAAACAATATTGATTTTTGCAACGTTTGAAAATCAAAATAGAAAAAAGCGCTCTCGAAAATTGCAAAGAAAGCCGAAGTACGGTGAGCCTAGACATTGAGCACCAGACATTGAACACTTATTAATATTGATTTTCCCAGCCTGAAAAAAAAAAAAAAAAAAAAAAAAAAACATATTTTGCAAGGAGAAAAAAATTCCGATACCGAAGTATAAATAAGAAACTAACAAAACTCCACATCATTCCATTAGAGTCTTCATATTGTTCATTTGCTGTCGCACAATTTAAAACCGGAGCCGAGCGTTTGCTTCGTAAACTCGTACTACGTTTTCCTGCCTCCATCCGTCAAGGAGTGAAGATGGCGATTAAAAATTCACCTTGTTTTCAGCGAGAGAATAAAACGCAAAGGGAAGAAAGATTATACTCACCTTGAGAGCGCTCGGAAAATGGGAGGAAATGAGGTACCTTTTGTGAACTCGAAGATTGCCGAGCGACAGAGACAGCGCAACAGAGATAGACGGTACAAAGGTTGTACGACGTCAAAAACGAGCTTTCGCGTTTGTCAGTTTGTACACTGCAAAGCGGGAGTTAACAACGTTTAGCTCAGTTGGCCGTGTTGTTTGTTGATTAGGACCGGCAGCCGGTGACGGGAGCGAGAAGGAGGGAAAATGGGCGAGGGCCGTTTCCAGCGGGAAGTTTTGTCGCAACATGAACGAAAAATACGCGAAATCGGTTTCCCCAAAGTGATTCGTCAGACAGGATTTTTATGTGAGCAAAGCCGCGTCTGAAATTGAAACGTGAGAGTTTTAAAAGCAGAGGAATTTGTATATGTATTGCAGAAAAATTCATTCGAACATCCTAAAACTTGGGAGGGCTCGATTGAAATTGAAAAATGACAGTTTCCTGATGAAATTTCAGCCGATTTCGAAAATTCATTGATGAGCCTCTGAAAATATCGGCTGTTAAAAAAAAAGAGTTCCATAATCAATTAAATCCATCGATTGAAATTGAAAAATGACAGTTTCCTGATGAAATTTGCAGCCGATTTCGAAAATTCATTGATAAGCTTAAAACTCTGAAAAAATTGGCTGTTAAAAAAAAGAGTTCCATAATCAATTAATCCATGATTATACCTTATATTGCATTCATAAGCAAAAACCCTAAAATCCTATTTTGAAATTAACAAAATAAGAACTTAATAACCGGCGAAATTCTCGGCCAAACGCCGAAAAATTCGTTTGTTAACCAAAATCGGCAATAGGCAATCCCATCTAACATATTGAACAATAAACCAACAAATGTGATCCGTCGAACCAATGGATTTCACATCTAAGCCTCGAAGTGTCGCCCTAAAAATTAATTAAACCCTAATCCATAAAAAAACCTCGGTTGAAATAAAAAACGTTTTCATAACCGATAAAATTCATTTCCTTACCTCGAAAAAATTATTTTTAAGCCAATACCTCGATTGGAATGTTTTAAAAAAGTTTTCGTAACCAACCATTCCTAGCCAATCCTCAAAAGTTTAAACAAAATCCCAGATAATCTTAGTTTGAAAAATCGTATACTTTTTTATTGCGCCGAATTCATCGAAAGCCTTGAAGTTCAAAAATCGCCATATCAACAGGTGTTCGCGTCGATCGGCTGCACTATATGTAATGATGCGAGTTTGTAAGGACCTCTCCTGGGTCTGTCCCTCGAGTCCCACTCGTTTTCGGAAGGGTCATAAGGCATTGAATTCCAGAGGCTGTAAATACCTCGAAACGCTGGAGTTGCAAGAGGAAACGACTGCAGGTTCTACCTCCGAATCCCCGGCTCTTCAAAGCGGTCTTTTGGGCATTACCCAACTTTTAACGGAGGCTTAACTACTAAGGGATGAATACGTTATCACCTGTGAGATTTATAGTAACCAAGAGCAATCATTTGGCCTATTCGAAAAGCGGAGAAAATTGCGAAAACAATGGAACAAAAAATATACTAAACCGTGCCAGAAAAATTACGGATAAAAAATAAAATTATTGAATAGTATTCAGCAAGTCTGTTCGAGATTATTGGAGCTGAAATTAATAACAGTTTTATACCATATTTTCGAGATTAAATTTTTCTTCAAATATTACGAAATTGTAAAGAATATAAATCCGCGAGATTTCTAATAATTTAAGGAAGATTTTTGTATAAATAAAAATTGCGGTCTCAAAAATATAAAAACCTCCGTTTCAACTATGTTATATTCTCGTCAAAATTCATAAAATAAAAAAAAATTCTAAAATTATTTAAAAAAAATCTAACCCTCCTTGATAGAGCGGTGGCAATTTTCAAATAATTGTTCACTCTCTTCCATTGAGGCCTCATTATATATTCCTACTGCAGCTAAAGCGAATTCGACCTGGGAATACCTAGTTTAACTTTGATTTCCGCTTCGCCCCGAAGAGATTCGTGTCTTCTGATATATTCACGCGTCCTCGCTGCGCCATTCGTCTGAAAGGAGATTATAATTTACATGGGCCGATAAAGGCTCGAGGATCAACCGCTCGCTGATTATTCCAGGGAGTAATTATCATGCGGGCTTCTCAGAGCACGCCGTTTCGTGCTTTCAATCGCTGAATACCAGTGCGGCTTAACAAGTTCGAACTCCTGAGTTAGCACGCTAGAGCGTTTAGGGAAGTTTCTTCGCCGCAGTATGAAGCTCTTCCGAATTTGGAAAAACTTGTAAAAAACTTATGCTTCAATACCAATCATTGTTCCAGGCCAACCACCACTCGTTCCTCAGTGAACAATCTTATGTTTAAAAAAAAAAAAAAAAAAAAAAAAAAAAATGAGCAGGAAAGGCAGAAAAACAACGAGAAGAACGTCAACCGATGAAGAACTTGACGAAAGGCTAGTACCAATTGAAAAAGCGATTGACTCACTATCGGAACAATTTAAGTCAATTAGCACGATTATCAGCAGTTTATGAGGTGTGAAGGTGATGTCAAAATAGACGATTATGATTATGAAAGGCGTTCGGTTATTTTTTAATTGGCGATTGCTGATATCAAAATAGATTAGTTGTCATATAAGAACTGGCGATTAATGATACAATAACAGGCGATCGGTGATGCCAAAATAGACGATAGGTGATATTATAACTGTCAATAGGTTATTTTACAACAGGCAAATAATGATACTATAACAGGCAATTGGTGATATCCAAATAGAAGATTAGATATAGTATAACAGGAGATCGGTGACATCATAACATGCGATCGCGTTCACCAAATTATTCGAGCGAATCTGATTTTTCGGAGCTCAGGAACTAAGCTTGACGCGAATGATGAAGATACTGCGTTCCCCAGTTGGTATGAAATACTGCCATGGATGCGGCTCACATTTCAGTCCGTCCAGAGAACTATTTTTAAATATACGTAGGAGTGGCGTAGTATTAAACCTGGAAAAACTGATAGTTGTCGTGAAATTTCCGCCGTTTTGACGTCATATTCGGATTCAGCGTTAAATTTCCTATAAGAATAGCTTTCAAAATCGCTTTAAAACGAAAATTTAATTTTTCACTATTACCGGAGCTCGGAATTCGGCCAGCGAAAAACTCGATTTACGGAAAATAATTCCTCTGGCTCTGTTTAAATTTTTTTCACCAACTTTTTTGCTATTTACGTGTGTAAGGCGTTCAAATGAAGACTCCTGCATAATAAAACAGTTGATTTGCATTTATTTTGACCCCGAAAATCACTGTTAAAGTCCAATTTTTGAGCTTTCAAAAATCGATTTTTTTGGACCACTTGCAGATTTTTCCGAGAAATAAAAAAAATCACAAAAATACATCTCGGTAAGACGCAACTTTACTGAAAATTTCAGATTTTTATCTGCATTGGAAGACGAGTAAAAAATCGTTAACTGTTCGGTTGAAAAAAATCGCAGGGGTACCCCTTGGATTTTTCGTGAAACATTTTTTCGTTTCGATTTCGCTCAAATTCAGCATAGTGATAGTTGATGATGTGTATATCAATAATATATGGTTCATTCTTTGTTTCTTTCGCACTAAACAGATGAAAATAACGTTTAAAGTTGAAAAATGTCATTTTTTCGTGTATAGTCTACTAATATTGTTGAATAACGCAAAAGCGGTTGAGAAATGGATAGGTACATTACATTGGGAAAATGTGGACAGTTAAATTACCTATTTTTTGGTATATTCAAACATCTGAATTGACGACTTTTCGTTTGAGTTATCCACTCTGCAAGTTACAAATCTTGGAAAACTTACAGTTGTTATGTCTAATTTTGCTCCTACTTTGCTCCAGTTGAAAAACCCAATACTTTATGATACAAAGTACATGACAACTCCTACACCAACATACCAAATTATAGCAACTACTAAGTACTACCTACGATAAAAATACCTACAGATTCCCAATCTCCATACATAAAAAAATTCAAATTCATCAGGACCAATGACTCATCAATCTTTGTTACTAATTCTTCTGGCTTTCCCGTAATTAGGACATATGCCTGCATTGGCATCTGACGACTGCGGTCGGAAAGTTTCCCACCCAATGGACACAGTTTCCTTCAGCCTCGACCCTCTCTTAGTTTGATAGTTAGAAGTTCGAACTTCGTGACTTGGTAACCGACACTGAGGGATAAGCTTAGAAGGGCAAGTTCTTGAAGCGATTCAGAAGTTGAAACGATGATGGCGAGGTTCATATTTTATTGGCATTTTCTCGCTGACCTGGACACGCTTCGATCAATCCCCGATCCGAGCTGAAGTATCCAAAATTTGAATAGAAATAAACGAACTGCCGAAATTTGAAGAAAAAAATACATGAACGGGATTTTAATAGCGAAGTAGGTGGACTTTCAGAACACACGAGATGAAACCGAAATGAAACATGGCTTCTAGCTGTAACTGAGTATTACAAATGTCTGCTGCGGTAGCCACGAGAGCAACATTTCTGTTTTTATGCACACATGTAACTTTTGTCTAGTGTAATCGAATTCTCTGCTTTTGTGCCTCCATTTTTTTGAGTTGTGGAAACTTATTTCTCCGTATCAATATCTCTCTCAAGAGTTCACAAGGTTTTGCTTGGTGTAAATTTACTGCCTATAAATGTCGACTGACGTTTTTTCGTGTTTCTACGATTGTTTCAGAACTTGAAGAACCAAATCATGACGACAAATTTATGGGTGGAGCAGGTGAGTGGTATAAAAACAACGCGTTTCCCTCCCGTCGTCCCAGTCGCATCAACTATTCACAGTCCCCATTGCTTCCTACCCTGGGGTATCCAACTCGCACACCTACCCTTTTTCTTTACCCACCTCGCGAATATTATTAATTCAGTCGGCCCGAAACTGCGCCATGAGACTCACTAACATTTTCCTCGGCTTTCTAACCATACCCTGCAAAATACTGTTTCCCCTCCATTTTCATCATCCTTGGGGCATGTTTAACTTCCGTTCAGTTTTACCATAAATACACGCGACCTATGAGGGGATTACGAATTGAAATTGGATTCGATCATTTTTCCATGTAGAAAGCCCTAAGGGGCTTATAAATGCGTTAATAATTACTGTTTTTAACAATGGTTCATAATGGAATCACAGGAAAGGCCAAAATATACTGCAACCTATGATTTGTTCAAATAATACGATAATAAATTATTTTTAAAGTAGTTATAAATTTCATTATCGGAAGTTGTCCTCATTCTTTTTTCTGAGTTGATCAAAGTAAACACCATAATTTTAGGAGAGTAACTGATATTATTAGAGCGAAAATAAATAATCAATTAATATAGCCCTTATAATACTTGGATCTGATTAAATTTACATTCATCTTATCATCATCAGTCATCAGTTACAGTCATCCTATCTGAAGTAACTGATCCTGCCTGATCTTATCTAATCTCATCTATTCATATATCTTGTCTATCTGTTATCAATCTTATCGTATCTAATCTTATTTAATCTTATCTATTGATATCAAATCTTATCTAATATTATATATTCTTATCTAATCTGATATATTCTTATCTAATCTCAACTAATCTTATCTAATCTAATCTCAACTAATCTTATCTAATCTAATCTAATCTTATCTAATCTAATATTATCTAATCTGATATAATATTTTCTAATCTAATCTAATCGTATCTAATATTGTCTACAAGCTTATCACTTATCAATTGAATTGATTGCTTATCATTCGAATCAATAGCGTATGAATTTTATCGCTTACCAATATTGTTGCTTATAAATTTCTCCGACCGATTTCTCTTTCCTCATGATTGGTCGACCTCGGATGAACGCAGTAATGGAACAGTTGTGATGCTTCACGATTCCCAATGGCTTCGAATCCATAATGGTCCTTTACATCTCCATCGATTGGGACGTTTCTGTAAATAATGTACGGAGCGCGTGACGTTTATTTCCCGTATTCCTAAAGGGGAAGGTTTCTTTTGTGTTCCTACGTGAAAAAAACGTTCGCAAAGGAGTTGGCTTACGTCTTTTCTCGAAACCCGACTCCTCCACTACGTTGATCAGTTTGTCGATGTGAAAAAGGGCAAAGGGGTGGAGGCCATTGCCGTCTCAATGTTTGAAGATTTCGTGGAAGGGGAAATCTGAGCGTACCTGAGGGCGGGAAGGGGGTAAGCAAAGTTGGGAAAGCCTGCCAAGAGAGTGCGGCTTCGGAAGGAGAGGAAGGAACGTGATCCCGACCGGGATGCGAGGGAGAAAGCAAAATTGAACGGGAGATGAGAAAGTGCTTTTAGGCATGAGGGTGGAAAGGGTTGCCAAGGTGCCTCGAAGCGGGATCGCCAGGGATGCGCGAACATTGCGGAGGGAGTAACGAGAATGGAAGATAATGAGCCGTCTCTACCCGCAGCGGTGGCGGTGTGTAAGGCGGGCTTGCAGTTTGCCCCTTCACTTGAAAGAGTGGGCCGAGAATGGAATGAAGGCCGAGGAATACGTCGGGAGATGAAGATTTGACTTCCGTTGTACGGACTTGGAGCGACGATGAAAAGGTCACGAACGGGAGGCGTATCAAAACTTCCGTTTGGATAGACCTCTGTATTCCCCTATTCGAATGAAATAGGGGCCAAATCGCTTCATCGTTTTACTCCCACGTAGCGAAATAGTTTTTGGTTTATTATTCAATAATAAACCATTGTAATCGCCCAAGAAAAAAAATTTTATAACCTCCCCTCAAAATTTGATGTTTTACGTTTCAAGGCATGTAGAATCCGAATATCCAATAAAAAAAATTCTGTCTGTCCGCCGTACGCCGTACGCCGTACGCCGTCAACACTTTTCCGGCCAAACCATAATAGCTAAATTCTTGAACTTTTCACCAAAAATCAATCTCGGTCCTACGACGGCCCAATTTTCGAACCAACTTGCTAGCTCAATTTTGAGGGTGTTTTTGGGGGGTTTTGAGGGTGAGAAAATTCACATTTTCCAAGGTTTTTCAGAAAAATGTGTACGTGGTATCAAATTCTATAGATTTTTGGACGCTGAATCGAATGAGACCATCGCCGGGTCGGTAGCTTCATTGGTTCTCGAGTTATCACAGCTTTTGTGCCGAATTTGGGAGATTTTCAGGAATTTGACATGAGGGTATAACTCGAGAGTTCTCGGAGCTAAAAAAATCGTTCTATACTCATTGGAATGGTCGTGAAACGCTCTCTCCAGCTGTACCGTTAGGCAAAAAATTTAGTTTTTAATTAGGAATTTAAGAAAAATAAAATTGAATAAAATTACAATAGTTGCTACGGAGTTTTCCCCTATAGTTACAATCTGTTTTTCGGTGGGATTGTTCCGAAATGTTCGAAATAATTACTATCACAAATGGATAGTCTTTCTAAATCCATATTGAAGCGAAGGAATAATAAACCACTGTACAATCATTTGCAGCGTTTTTTGAAAAGTATGTCTTTGAATTTACACCAAATTCAACGATTTTAAAGCTATACTAAAAGTTTTTACAGAGGAAAAAAACGACGTTTTTAAGTAACAAGTTGAGTTTTCAAGTAAAAAGTTGCGGTTTCGAGAAAAAATCTACATTTCTGAAGTAGAAATTGTATTTTTTCAAGTGCGATTGACATCGAGTAAGTAAAAAAAGATTTTATTCGAGTAAAAATGGAATTTTTTGAGTAAAAATCTATATATATATTTTTTTTTCAAATAAATAATATGCGTTCATTAAATAGTCGAATCATTAATTGTAAAATTTCGTCATCTTTCAGAGAGAATTACCGATTCACGAGTGAAAATTGACGTCAGTATAATACAATGGTTTTATAGTGAAATTTTTCTTGTTTCTTAAGTTAAAAAAATAACATTTTTTTCTATAAAAAACGAACGTTTTTTCTAATAAAAATCCACGGTTTTTAAAAGAGTTTTTTTTTATTGCAGTATTGATTTTTTTCAATATTTTACAAGTGTCTAATATTTCACTAATGTTCACCTCGTTATTTTTTAAATTGTTTTTAAATTCTTATAACAACTACTTTTGTACTTATATTTTAAAACGTTGTAATACTGAACGTGGGGAAAAAATTTCCAGTATAGGTAAAGTAGCTAGTGCAACATCGTTCACCACTGTTCTTCGAAGTTTCTCAACGACTCATGGGTGAGTAAGTTTAGTGTGAGCTAATTTCCCCCGCACAACCTACCATTTAAAAAACAATTAGGCCTACGCGGTCTTGCGTTACTAAAATTACAAAGCGCGGATTAAATTGTTTCGGAGCTAATTTTCCTACGACTCGTCATTAATTTCATGCTCGCCGAATTTGCTTTTTCAAAGACGCAGAGGATGCAATTTTATAACGAAGCAACCCGATCGGTCCCGTATTTATTCAACAGCTGGGATCAATACCGCCCGGTTTAAAATTACACAGACGATCATACGGCAGGGGAAAAATACACGGGAGACAGTTTTGGCGATTTACAGCTGCAAATTTGTCGAAACTATTCCAGACACTAACTTCTCTCTGAAAACTTACTTTAATTCACAGATTTTTTTCACAAGAATTTTCCCTTATAGTGGTATTTTTGTGGCCCATTTGCAAGGATTTTCGACGTCTTCCGATTTCAAGTTATCACACAAAAGAAGGAAATAATAAAATTAATTCAAATAATATGGAAACTTTTCCTCTCACCGAAAAAAAATTTGGCACGCTAATTAAATTGTTATCTTCTTTTTTTTTTGGTTTATTATTTTTATTAATTATTTTTCTCTGTTTTCTATATATTCTCTGCTATGTTTCTCATTTTTCCTCCAAGTTCTCCCTTAATTTAGTTTTTCAGTTGTTTATTTTTTTATTTATGTTTATATTTGTTCCTAGTACCTTAATTTATTATTTTTCTAATATATCGTTTTATTAGCCATACAATTCATTTTTTCTAGTTTTCTATTTAGAGTTGATCTAGTCGTATTTTTCTCATATTTTCAAACACTTCATTTTTTCACGATCTTTTTTTTTTTTAATCCGTTTAATATTTTTAGTGTTATAGCGAATTGTTGCAGAAGCTGTGGCTATTTTTGCTCTCATTTCCTTTCTCTAGTTTTAGAATTTTCATCCAGTTCTAATATTATGATTAAGTTTTTTTTTACATTTTAAAATGAACCAGTTTTTCCCCTGATCTTGATCTCTAGTCTTCGATAGCAGCACAATCGACTCAGCTTTGATTGTGAAACTACAAAAAAAAAAAAAAAAAAAAACCGTATATATATTACGGGTAAATTATTCCCCTTCCACTACTACTCTGAGCTCAATTTGCTCATATCTATACGGAATATCGACGGTTGCATACTAGGTTAATCTTAATCTATCTAGGTTAACCCGAGTTTCCTCTCGGAACCGACCAATCGAGTTGATATCAAGGGGAGAGAGTGTCAGCGAGATTGGAAGGAAATGAGCGAAGAGGTCTTCGCTGCAGATCTGTCTCTCTCAAGTTACATTACCCCCACTACCGAGTAGTCAATGAAGCTACCCCTTGAACTTCATTTCCTCGTTTCCCGCCCTGGATTTCCTTTTTCCACAGCCGAGGACATTTCTGCTTTCGTAGGATAGTTTTTTTTTTTTTTTTCTTTTTTCTTGCTAGGAAATAGAAACGAAACGTCACTGTGAGTGATATATTCGAGTTGTACTTTGCTCTCCTGCAAAAACCATAGGATTCATTAGTTCGGTGTTTCCACTATAGTGATGCTATTTCTTCATTATTTTCGCGCCATATTTTCCCATACGCGGTCACCGATTCGTGTAGAAGTTTTCTGAAAAATCTCTCACTCCTCGTAGCACTGGAAAGATTATTTGGGATTTTTTTTCTGAAACAAACAAACGTAAAGAAAAAAATAGTCCAATTGAAAAAAAAAGATTTCACGAACCCTGATGGTGTTTAAAAGAGCAAAAGACCTCTACAGGATTGAAAATAATTCGAAAACGAGCCGCCGCGTGTCTTTTACTGAACCTTACATCAATGAATATAATAAGTGCAACGAAAAAGTAAACGGAAATTGTTTATTATTGAATAATAACAACAGACAGATGATTTTTTATCTTTAAGAGTTTCCGCAGAAAATTATACTATTCGGCTCGTTATAAAAAAAAATCTACTGCCGAATTCCGACCCGAAAACACACACGAAATCCGTTACATTGCATCAAAGCATCTAATTACAGGAAGACATTTTTATGTGTTCTAGGTCGAAATTTAATAGTCAACTTTTTAGAAGTTTTCCATTCATTTTTTTTATTTATTCATTTTTTTAAAGTTTTGCATAAGAATACAAAATACAACCACATAATAAAATTAATTTTTTAGTCAGTTCTAAATTTAAAGAATATTTCACTAGTTAATTGGCTTGATTGGCTAAATTTTAACCTAATGTTGATAATCTTATAGTTAACCTAATTATCGTTTATAGAGAAATAGATTCTGTAATTCGACCCATTAGAAAATGGGAAATGTACCAACTATTAATAGCTAGCTTATTACCAAACTGCTATTACTTACCTTAATTTTGTTAATTAATAATAATAATTATTTAATAATAATAATAATAATTAGGAACATATTAATAACAATAATGACTTATTAATCATAATAATTACTTATTAATAATAATAATTAATTAATTACTTCTGATTATTAAATTAACTTGCTTAATAATTACTTGCTAATTATTTACTTAATAATTACTTACTAATATAGCTACTGCATTAATTGTGTTCGATCGTTCGTTATTTGAAAAGATAATTATAGTATTCAATATAGTTACCTAATTTATTTGTTCTAATTTTTCGCACTGAAAATAATCACTAGAAATGGTTTTGAGAGCGATAAATTTTGAAATGCGGATTTTATGGCAATTTACTTGTTGGCAGTCGTGGTACGACTACAAGCTCCAATGGGACCCAAAAGAGTATGGAGGTGTCGAAATGCTCCACGTGCCGTCAGATCATATTTGGAGACCTGACATTGTCCTGTACAACAAGTGAGTGCCAGATCATATAAAAAAATTCAATACCATACAAAAAATACAATAAATACAAAAAAATTCAACAAAAAAATACAAAACTTTTTAAAAACATACAAAAAATAGGGAAAAAATACAAAAATTTCAAGAAAAAAATACAAAAAATTTCAATATTAATTCTTATGGTTTTTTCATGATCATTTTTTTCCTATTTCTTTCAGCGCGGACGGTAACTTCGAAGTGACGCTAGCGACGAAAGCGACCCTCAACTACACGGGGCGAGTAGAATGGAAACCGCCGGCGATTTACAAATCGTCGTGCGAGATCGACGTCGAATATTTTCCTTTCGACGAGCAAACGTGCGTCATGAAATTCGGCTCTTGGACCTACGACGGATTTCAGGTAGGATGGAAACTAATCCACGGCAAAAATTACGAAACTTTTCAATGAGTACGATTTCACAAAAAAAAAAAAAAAAAAAAAAATTATGCAGTTTGGCTTGTTTTTAGGTCGACCTCCGTCACGTGGATGAGGTGAAAGACTCGACGATCGTCGACATCGGCGTCGACTTGTCCGAATTCTACACGTCGGTCGAATGGGATATTTTGGAAGTCCCTGCCGTCAGGTGAAATAATTTATTTTTTACATAGCCGGCTCCATCACATATGTTTTTTCCCTTAAAAACGTGGCGATGAATAATTTATTTTCGAAAATTATAAAGGAAATAATTCCAGGAAACTTTTCTTCCTAATTTTCCCTAAGCAGTTTCATCTCACGATTCCACGCGCCATTGTCATTTTACAGGGGAAAGAATTGACAATTTTCAACCATTTTTACACCTTCTCTTAGGTACGTCGATTATTTATATTTTTTATTCCAGGCATGAAAAGTATTACACGTGCTGCGATGAGCCGTACTTGGACATAACGTTCAACATCACGATGCGAAGGAAAACTCTTTTTTACACAGTCAACCTCATCATACCTTGTATGGGCATCTCGTTTCTCACAGTGCTCGTATTTTATCTACCTTCGGACAGCGGTGAAAAGGTATTTATTTCCGAAAGAAACGCTTTTTCAAATTTGGCTGAGGAGACGACAGATGTTTTGCCTCTCTTTATAATTCTTCCAGCCTTCAATCTGCAATAGATGTCCAAAATCGGCGAAAGTGCTCGGTCTGAATTATGGGGAAAATCTCTCCTTAGAAAAAATGTGGAATTCGCGTCGATTATTTATTACAATATTAGGAAATAATTTTCAAGCTTTAATGCGATTATAAATAAAAATATTGTATACTTAAAATAATATTTCCAAGTGAAATCGAAATCTCAAAAAATTCGAAGTAGGCATTGTCAAAAGAAACAGGAAAGTAGCAGGAAACTGATGAGAATTGCTGACGTCACAGGCACAGTCTCCCTCCCATCCCTCCAACGACCCAAAAATTGCTTGGTTGGTCATTCACAAGCGCAAGAAAACTGCTGACGCAGACAACGTGGTAGCTCCCTTCGGTTCGAGCCGTTTTTCAAACTGGAAATTTCACTAGAAACCCTGATTTTTAACCTTTGCAAATTCCCATAGCGCGTTTTATTTTCAGGTCAGCCTTTCGATAAGCATCCTCCTATCCTTGACTGTGTTCTTCTTGCTGCTCGCTGAGATCATTCCGCCTACCTCACTAGTCGTGCCTCTCCTAGGCAAATTCGTATTGTTCACCATGATTCTGGACACATTCAGGTAACCCTGATGTATTTTTTAAAAAGAAAATTTGTGAAACGAAAGTATCCCTCTAAAATGAGGCCGTACAGAGGAGATTTACGACCACACATCTACAACACGCAAGGTCTTCGAGTACAAGAATTATCCATTGGCCAGTTCTATATTCCTATTTCGTTTCCAGCATCTGCGTGACAGTTGTCGTGCTCAACGTGCATTTTCGATCACCTCAAACTCACACGATGGCCCCGTGGGTCAAAAGAGTGTTCATTCACATTTTACCAAGGCTCCTCGTCATGCGAAGGCCGCAGTACCAGATTGACCGAAGAAGGTATTGAAGAAACTATTCTCGAAAAATGTCAATATATAACAATGAGCTTGACTCAATTAAAATAGCCTCCTGACAACTACAATTCTCTTTCGGGTTTCAGCAACGGTTATCTCCTCTCGGACACGAGTCAGCAACGGATTGTTGTTCGAACATGCAACGGACTGGAGCTCAGGGACTCGTCATTGTACACAACGCACGACTCGGCCTCACGGCTCGTCGACTGTACGACGGATACCGACGTCTTTCCAATAGTCGACGACGACGACTTCCCATCATCTCGGTTCGCTGCAACTGCTGCAGAAGATTCAGGTGAACATAAATTTATCGGTAGAAATAGAGTTTAGTAACTTGCACAGTGGATAACTTTAACAAAAATTCGTCAATTCAGATGTTCCAATATACCAAAAGATAGGTAATTTAACTGTCCACATTTTCCCTATGTAATGTACCTATCCATTTTTCAACCGTTTGTGAGTTATTCAACAAAATTAGTGGAATATACACGAAAAAATCACATTTTTCAACTTTCAACCTTCTTTTCATCTGTTTACTGCAAAAGAAACAAATAATGAAGCATATATTATCGATATACATATCATCAACTATCATTATGCTGAATTTGAGCGAAATCTATTTCAAAAAAAATTTCGCAAAAAATCCAAGGGGTACCCCTGCGATTTTCTTCAACAGAACAGTTAACGATTTTTTACTCGTCATCCAATGCAGATAAAAATCTGAAATTTTCAGGAAAGTTGTACCTCACCAAGATGTATTACTGTGATTTTTTTCAATTCTCGGAAAAATCTGCAAGTGGCCCAAAAAAATCGGTTTTTAAAATCGAAAAAATTGACCTTCAACCGCGATTTTTGGGGTCAAAATTTATGCGAATCAATTGTTTTATTATGCAGGAGTCTTCATTTGATCGCCTTACACACGTGCATAGCAAAAAATTTGGTGAAAAAAATTTAAACAGCGCCACAGAAATTATTTTCCGTAAATCGAGTTTTTCTGGAGCTCAGCTGGCGTCGGCTGGGTTAGAAAAGTAAACTTTTGATTTTAAACTATTTCAAATGCTATTCTTATAGGAAATTTAACGCTGAATCCGAATTTGACGTCGAAATAACGGATACTTGACGGTAACTATCAGTTTTCCCCAGCTTTAGTACCACATTGTTTTTATGTTTTCAACTTTGAAAATTAAATTGCAAATACTCACAGTACAGTTAATAATATTTTATTACTCATTCTTATAGGATATTAGACGTAGAATTCGAATTCGAAGTGAAAAATATCATGTTCTGACAATTAATAATTTTTTCAACTTTTTCCGTTTTCCATCTTTTTGACGTTTTAACTTTGGAATTTTTTTTCGCCACGTTCGCGAATTTGGAAAAAATAAGTTCTGTAGAAGCAATTCGAAGACATTTAATTTAGAATAGATTAAAAATAAAAAAAAAGAACGGATTATTTTTTGTTTTCAGATACTTTCCAGTTTTTGATTAAAAACGTGATTTGGGTTTCTTCGTGCGCTAATTACTCCGCAGGGACATAACATATCTATGTAACCAAATGCACCAAATTGTAGGATTTTGATAGCTCTTTCTCGCCTCTGAGTACTATACCTATCTAAATGTGCGTATTTTAAAATTTATAGAGCGAAAACATGGCAAAATTCGCCGAAAACGCACTATTACAATTGAAATTTAATTAGTTATAAAATTTTTCACTCAATTTAGAAACATGAAAGGCCTAATAAAAAAATACGATTTTTCCAACCGATGAGTTTGTCTCTATTTGTCTTTGATCAATTACAAATTTTCAGGGCTCACAGAGGAGGAACTGGACGGTACACACTCGTTGGAATCAAGCTGTCGTATCCACGGTGGCTCCGGTCTTTTGCCACCGCTGCCAGATGAAATTCCACCTCCAGCTGCCACCGCCTCAAGCCATCATCACCTGCACCATTGGCACGGATGTCCAGAACTGCACAAGGCCATCGATGGCATCCGCTTCATAGCCGATCATACCAAACGGGACGAAGACTCAACGAGGGTAAGTGTGTGACAAAAGGGCTTGGAAATGAAATAAGATCGTCATAACTTCTGGAAGCAGAGGTTGAATATTTGGGATACTTAGCCCTGGATCATGCTCTGAATGCAGCGAAAAATTCTCCCACATTACCACAATCTTTGCACGATTTCTGCCCTCTTCTGGAGGTATACCAATGGTAGCTCTGAGTGAAGCTCGAGGCAATCACCGTATCTCTAGATCCATGATTTACAACGCCTTGAAGTGTGGGACGCTTGAACCCATGAAAATGGATCAAACATTTTTTATCATGGACCTCTGCCATTCTCACAGCTAACCCTCATAACCCATTGTGAGGAACACCCGCTATCTTCTTGAGAAATGACAAAGGATTGATTCAAATTCGCTACCGCTACCTTCTCGACAGGTTCGGTTGATACGCACAGAGCCACCGCCCTGCTAGGTCGGCCCGCTTGCAACCTTTAGCTTCTGAGCTTGGCCAAGTTCGCAATATTCTTGCGAAGGGACTTCCTCCGTGGAAGGCTCGATAAATACTTGAATTTAAAGCGTTTGGTGCTTCGCTCGGTTCGTGGTTCCCTCGTCCCCGACAGGGCCCAACCGACAGCTACCAAACGTGGTCAGTTGCAGCGCCCACACCCATGATATGTTTTATCAGTAGCTCTCACTCCACCATTCCCCCAAAATTGACTACTTTCTTGCGTCTCAGGTGAAAGAAGACTGGAAATACGTGGCAATGGTGCTGGACCGTTTGTTCCTCTGGATATTCACCTTGGCCGTTCTGGTGGGCACTGCCGGAATCATCCTCCAGGCACCTACACTTTACGATGACCGCGTTCCGATCGACGTTCGCCTTTCTGAGATCGCCTCGACGACGGCCAAACCGCACGTGATCACACCGAATCTTTGAGTGTTGCTCAAATTCATTTCAGCTCTAGCCAAGCAGTCATTTGTGTTCTAGTGTAAGCGATGACTATATGTTTCTACATCCTTGGGTTCAGATAGATCGTGCAAGATCGGGATATGGAACATCTAGCAAAGAAACTTCAGCTCGCAAACGTTTAAAGCGTTCAGAGGTTTTGACGAGGTATTCGAAGGGACTATGAAATTTCGATCTTGGCTGGGAATGCTCTTCGTGCGATGACGTATAGAAAGCGAATTACATTCGGACCTTGGGAAGAAATTAATTCCATTGAAAGCCGTGAAATTCACTCGGTTCAAACCAATTGAAAAATTATGTAAATTGAGCATATCACAAAATCTGCTCAATATTTGAACAGCGCCTGGATTATGGATTGCTTGCTAGTTATTGATTGTTTGAGCTTTTGTTCCCTTTTGGACGTTTTGTTTGAAGAAATCGTACCCAAAGTAGCCCAACGGGGATATATCTTTAAAAAGTATCCTAACGATGAAGCACTTTTATGTCTACAAATTCAATAATGCTAGTCCGGGATTTTGGCGAATATTTTGAAGAAAAAATATATTAAAGACCGACAAGTACAAAGCATTTTTCAAGGGAAACGCAATTATGTTGCCGACATTTTCAATAAAATATTTACTTTTCCATTTATTTTTTTCATTTTCAGCTGTTTTTTATGCAATAGTTAATTTTTATTTATTTTTCCGAAGTTATTTTTCGGGCAATTTTTTCTTTTCATTTTTTTTTTTGCGAGACATTATCATTTTTTAAATATATATACCTATAGAAAATATAGTCATTTTAACAATTTTTCACTTATTTTTTTACTTGATTATTTTTAATATTTATTTGATTTATTCAATAAAACGAGAAAATTAAGGCGAATAAATTCAAAATTCAACCCCTTCATTTCCTATTTCGCTTTTTATATGTCATTAAACGGTTGCAGAGGTCTTAAAAACGTCTCGCTCGTTTGAATTATCGCTACATTATACATTTTATCGACAGCGTGCACTCGTTTTGAAAGGTTCAGCTGCAAATTGGATTCGATAGCTTTCTCGAAATTGCTCGCCATAAAACTGGCAGAGAGGTAAGTAAGGGGTTTCGCCATAATTTAAATTCTCGTCTTCGAAATGGTCTTCCTTTGCTCTTTGTCTAGATAGATGTGTCCAGTTTTTTACCAAACGGTTCGTGGCTTATAATTCTTTCACCGCTATTTGAACCGCTGAACGAGTTGATTTTCACTTTGTGGCCTCTTAAACCATCTTGTTATCGTCTTCGGACGGGGGGAAAATCGTTTGATTTTCTCGATATTAAAAACTGCATTCTTGGTTGACTTTAGTTAGAAGAAAGTAGTTGTGATGCAAGCTATTTGCCACACCAATTGATGTCTCAGCTGTAATTATTTCGTACTAATCGATTCAGTGATAACGTTAGACTCTATAACATTTTGCACAAGACAATAATTTTTCCAGACGACAGATTCTTTTTGGGCAATTTTTATTCTCAATTTCTCGCGGCATTTTTTTCCAATTCGGGAAACAACGCGCCTATCCGCAAAAAAAAAAAAAAAAAAACTGACGGTTTTTTCATTCAAATGGCGTATGGCTCAAGTTGCGATGCGTCGCGTTAATATCAAGTTTTCTCGAGTTTGAAAATTCGTTTGGGAAATTCAAGCGAAATTTACACGTATTTATTCAGGGCGAATGAAAAACGCCCCGCATTTATCGACGTATTGTGTTTAATTTTGAATTTAAATATTTTACTATTTCCGTTGAATTTTATCGACGGAATAATGTTATCTATTGTTAACCAATCTTTCACCAACAACGAACTAGGTATTTTATGTTACATTAAGAAATAATTTAAGATCATGCATTGTTTTGATGGTGGAAATTCGTTGAATCTCTTGCATTTTTGGTGATCAAAGGCTTCCTTATCGATTTTATCACTTCGCATTTGTAAATTATTTTCTAAAGCAGAGGAAACTGCCTCTTTCGCTATCTGCTAAATTGTATTGTACATATTGAGCGTATTTATTGGTCCAAAGGACTGAAAATTTCGTTACTGGATTGGCAAAAGTTGCGAAGCTAAAATATCATAACATACGGAATTTCTCAGCTCGATATCTTGCGAATATTTTGTCTTTTCTAATTTTTTATTATTTTCTAATAAAATATATTTCAATTTCTCCTGTGCATAGAGGAAAGGATGCGACACAGAAGCATTTCATTTCGTTGCTATGAGAAAGTTGGCAGGCCCAAATTAGGGACCGCAAGTGAGCGAGCCATAATAGACAAGTGAGCGGGCCATGTTACGGACAGAATGTGAGCGTGCCTGTACGAGTACGTTGTGGTCCGTATGTGTGCGGTTGTTAGGGATTGAATGCTAGCGGGCCATGTTAGGGACAGATAGTGAGCAGTTCATAATCATTCGCATGCCCTTTCTTGCGTCTCTTCATGAAAATTCGGTCAGCTCCTCGCCCACGTATTTTCAACTTTAATATCCCTGTATTTTATTATTCTCTCTTCGGTCGCCACCTGCGAAACGTCTGTTTAATAACCAACTTGCAAAACGGTTGCATCACGGGTGACCTTAGCCCACGTATTTTTATTCGCATCGATTGAATAGGAGTTTTCTCAACGTCTAGAGCTTTCGCAAAGCCGCATGGCAGCCACCTCGATGATTTTCGTTTAGAATGTACGGGATGTCAAAGGTCAACACCATTTAATATTCGTCCCGGTCTCGAAAGGTGATTTTAAGGGCGAGGGATTTTTCCTCGGCTTGAGTTTTCAGCAGTTGAACCACCTACACTTTTTCCCCATATAACGAAGTACAATTTTGATAATTATTTAGACCGGAGTAAAATAAACGGGATATTCGAGCTGAGGAATATGGTTTGAGAAAAATCCTCCCATTTTTCAAAATTAAAAACAATTTATCATATTTTTTTTTAAATTGTTATTTATTTATATTTATTATTTTATTTGTTTATTTATTTTTTTGTTAGAGAATAATTTTTTCTCGAGATTTTTTCGACCGGCTCAAATAAATTTAGGTTACCTTAGATAATATTCGAATTCCAACCAACGCCTACCTTCTTGATCTCGTTATTGTTGTTTAGTTGTAGATGAATCCTTGGAAATAACGGTAATTGTCGGCGAAATGGATATTATAGCTAATTACGATAAGCAATTGGCTCGATTTGCTATTAGGAGAAGGTGAATTTACATTATTTATAACAATGGACATTTTTTCGAGGAATTGAAAAAAATATTCTCGCGAATTCACTTTCTCCTCGAATTTATGAAAGGTTCTTTCCCAATGTTACGAACGAAAAGAGGAAAGTTTTCGAAAATGGTTCTAAAATATAAAAATACTCTAATATTATTCGTTGAACATGCCAAAATTAGCGAGCCATATCGGCTCGAACAGCTCAAGGATGAACCGTTCATAAATTCAACGAGCAAATAGCGTATTTTTCAATGTAAATAAATTGAACGATAGCGAACGAATACAAATAGAATGTTTGGCGGAAGGCGGGCGAAAATTGTATGGGAACTATAATGAATTTTACCCGCTATTATAAAATACAAATATTTACGAATTGGCGTGAATTTTAATATATCAAGATTGTATAGCATATACATAATATATTGGATATTTTTTATACGATACTTGTCAATTCTGAGAACGTAAATTCCGATGGGAAAACGGAATCCGAACGTCGCTGCCACAAATTCCAATTCTCAACAGAAAAAAAATAATATGCTCTCGACAAAATGGAATTTGAAAAAAATGGTCGTAAAGCTGAACTCAAAGTTTGACAGTGAAATACGTTCAGGGACCAACATCTTACCTACATTTGGAAGAAAATAGTGGCCGAAATTATTAAACACAATTGTCACGAATAATTAACTCCGAATGCCATTGACGTTAACTAACCTTAGAAATTATATTTTCACAAGTAAATTAATGCTACCCGTTATAAGAATTTTATTAAAATTACCAAAAGGTTATTTATTGGATCTACATCGAAACTAGTCCGTTTTTCTAGGAAATATTATCATTAAGGGCAAAAATATTGAAAGAAATTTCCTGATTAGATAAATCTCGTATATTCGTAGATCATATTTCGGATACAAATATTTGCTCGGTCGAGTCAAAAAGAATGAGCGTAATTGGATTCCTTTCACAACAGCAATGCCATTTTGCTTTCGGGGCAACTGCGTTTTTCATAACGGTCATTTCTTCAAAAAATCTTGGCAAACGAGTAAAATTCGATTGTCTATAAAGCTGTCAAGGAAAAGGTTTCCAAAATAGGCACAACCGCTTAGAGAACAATTAGACCATTAGTAAAATTGAGCTATTTAATTTACTTTGTGTCATCTAGCGGTTTCCTTTCTATCGTTCTACCCAGTATATACTAATTATCTCCATATGTATTCGGTTTAGAACAAATATAACATAAATCGCCCTCGTATTCTCGCATACTCTACATTGACGCAGTATTTTCCCTCGGAATAATAAATTCGCCAGATGGAAAAACGGCTGAAAATGAATTTCCCACAATAAGTTCGCTCTAGTACCAAGTCATTTTTAGGGAATTTTCAAATCGAGTTATTAAAATATTATTGGGCATTCAACCGCTGTACGCATCAAGTTTCTCACGAGGCCATTTTAATACTTTCATTGTTCAAACGTGATTGTACCATTGTTTAAGGTCGATTTCCACTTCGTTCCTTCCAGAAAAATTATTTTCCCACTTCAATTTCCCAATGTATTGCGTTCATTCAGCACCCGATGCTGCGTTAAATTTTCCCGCCTATTTCGGCATTTTTTGTAGTAATATAATTTAGCAACACCTCACTAAAAAAAAAAAATGTTACCGAAAATGCAAAGGATTTGAATAAAGCGATGATGTATAAAAAATATTATAACGATTATAGTTATAAAATCGGATTATATATTAATTATATGAAACATATACTACAATTATATAGCTGGTATGTACCTATGCGAATATTGCATTACCGAAATACACTAGGAAAAATAAAACATCGTCCACTCGATCGCGTAGTGCGTTTCGAGAGAATTTTTCCCTCTTCAAGAGAAAAAGGAACAGAGAGAAATCAAAGTTTAGGTTATTCCGAGTCTATGTTAGAGTGTATATACTCCGCGTTAGCGGTACATCAGTTTGTAGAAATTGTTACAGTGTCGAAGCAAAATTCTAACGCTGAATAATATACTATTTAACAAAATAAAATTCTATCCTCTCTGTAAGAGATGCAAAATACTGCCTGTAATATTATATCCATTGGTTATCTGGCTGCCGTCAGACGAATAAATATTTAAAGTGAAAATTGTGGGAGACGATTTTGTTGAATTTCTTCTGTTGACAGGAGCATTGTAGAATTAATTGCACAACGGGAGGGATGTGGTTTTAATAAAATGTAAACAACGGAATTTAACTTTTGCTCTACCCCTTTTAATTTCATTTATGCGAATCAACTCACAAAAACCTGACATTTAGTAACTCCAAAGATTATTGTGTATTTTTGAGCCGTGTTCGTTCGGCTGTTTCCGGCTGCGGTCGGACAAAGTGAAAACGGAGCTTCATAAAGCCCAAAGCTTTAATAAAAGCGTGTTTATCGCGTCCTAGTGTCTGCGTCTCGAGGCTGCGGCGCGCGTTGTGACGCATAGCAATCTAGCAAACGGCTCCGTTTCCTACACGCGTCCATAGACGCAGCGGCCGACTCGATTCGAGATGAGCCGCGTTTGCGTTTGAACTGCTCATGAGTCCAGCCCATAGGAGAAAGGGAGAATTTTTTTTTTGCTTTTTTTCAATTATTTGACGAAAGAATGTTTGCAAATGGAGAAGAATATTCGGAGCATCTCGCTCGATTTGATGACTGCAGATCAATATTAAATCGTAAAATGATGCAGTCGCAATTACAATGCGCAATAATGGCCGATTAACTTTTGAATCGGAATAAAATCTAAAATCTCGATTTGAGAAAAACTTCTTCGCTCAAAAGGCGACGGGGCAAAATAAACGAATTAATATATAAGCAGAAAATAGCTTTGAAAAAAGAAAAAGGAATAAATAAAAATATTCGCAAGGGAGGACGCCCCGATTGCGTCTGTTTTATGCAATATCCTAATAATATTTTAAACCTAAAAAAACTCCGTACTTATTTTGATAGTTATAGCGACATAGTACATACAAAACTAGTAGAAAGTGACATTTTCTTGAAAAAAAAACACACTAGGTACTCCCGTATTTTTCTAACTAAGTAGAATTGACACCCTTGCGGCTCGCGTCTGCGGTAGATTGGAAAATACAAGACGCAGGCGCGCTTTGGAGAACTACCTAACTGAGCAACGCATGACGCTTAGAGAAATGAACGCCTTTGAACGTTCAGTAGAAGGCTCGCCCCTGTAAAGAGCAGGCATCCGACAATGCGTCTGCGTTTTGAACAGTAGAACTCTCCCAATGACAGCAGTGCTATGGTCTAGCGCTGAATTGTAGAACTAATGGAAAGATTAGTTTAGCCGGAGTCCGCTAGAGGCGTTACGAGCGATTTGTTGTCACACTTCCGCTAACCGCCACAAGAAAGCGCTCTCATTTCGAAATAATACAAAAAAGTTTCCAGTTATGAATTTTTTCAACGCTTTCATATGCCAACAATATAGCACAAAGGTTTTGCATTTTTATTACATAAAATTGTTTCTTTGGACCTTTTAAAGATTCGGTGCAAATTATGTTCAACACTGAACAGCAGTTATCATGCCACTGTCTAATCTCGTCGGATTTCCATACTTGTTGATAAATATTCGCCCATCCTCTAGTCTAGATTGAATGACTGATATTAGAATTCGTACAAAAAGATGCAGCCCTTCTCAAACTAACGCTTTATCGTTAGAACAGTCATATATTTTCGCTATGTTCGTCACAAAAGCGATTCGATCCATTGTAATGAGTAATGCTCGGTCGGTGCCTGAAATAAATGTATATCCCTGAAAATGTGTTCATTTCTAGTCATTCAAACAGGTTTGCTAATTCATTAGAACGTCTCTCGTTGCTTCATTCTTGCCAAAATAAGTTCCAGCTCATCATGGCCTCGTCTTACATCAGGTAAGGTTCACCACATGAATTCCATCGCATTATCATCATCAGGGAAATTATATTTGCTCACTTTCTTCCAGCAAATACGACGAATACGGTTTCGAAAGGCCGGAAGACTTCGATTACGCCACTTACGAAAATTTCATGTCGCAATATTTGAAAGTGCTCGCACTGCGGTCGAAAAAATGGAGCAGCATTATGTCGTCGCCGAAAGGGCTGAAGAAATCGTCGACCCTAAAAGCCGACATACGGAAAGGAATCCCTCTGGAGCACAGGGAGAAAGTATGTAATATTGTGCTTATAAACATGAATCTGCTTCTGAGGGCAACACTGGTTTATATATTTATGAATATAAACGAGCATAGTTCAATAGACACGAAGAAGTTGAAAAAAGGTAACGCAGCAGCCTCGCTTTATATAAATGAAAATATTTCTACACTGCTTCCTAGCTCAGCTCGGCCAAATTCGGGTATGCTAATACGTTAGGAAAATAATGTACTTGAGAAGATTTTTAAAAAATCGATGATGACAAAGGAAAAATTACTTGGGGATGAAACCCACAAAAAAAAACCAGTGGTGTGCATAGATCGCACTATCGCACATTATTTCTATGTTTGAGCGAAAGAACAAAACCTCTGTGAAAGCTAGTTCAGCGAGTCATCTTGGCGCAATAAAATTTTGGAAAAGGAAAAGTTCGGGTCAGTAATTGGAATAACCAATTATAAAATCAAGAAGCTCCTACTAAGGGTCGACGTTATTACTCTACAATTGTTGTTGAAAAACTAGCTACAAGAACTCAAAATAGAAAAACGCACCAGTTAGGTTGATAATGCGGAAGTGCAGTATGTGAGCCTTAAATTACAATGCAGGCTAAGTTTTGTAAAATGGGATAGCTTCTATGAACCTCCAGCGCAAAAAATATTGCCGTTTTCACGGCCTGTAAAAATTGAAATATTCAATAACCGCATAAGGCGGAAGTATGGTGTGTGATCCAATCGACACATAACAAGTTTTTGTGAATTGGGGTCATTTTCAAAGCAAGTAGACCCAAAAATACAAAAGTGCAGAAATGAAATAACTGGAAATGCAAATTACGAGGAAGTATGGTGTGCGACACCAATAATAAAAACCCAACGACATTCAGCTGACATAAAGAAACATTCAAGTCCCCCAGTGTTTAAATATAATCATTTTTGCAGTCTGGGAAAATCATAATATAGTAAATATCGTATAACAAGGAAGTTCTGTATGTGACCCATGTGATAAGAATTAGACTTCATTCAATCGCCGTTCCAAACATTTCAAGACCTTGAGCGAAATATATTGATTTTTGCAGCCTGTAAAAATCAAAATACAAAATACGCACTAGCGAAATCGTGAAAAATGCTCATAACGTGGAGGTACAGTGTGTGACCCAATATTCTAAAAAAAACCACCATCTGCTCGCCATTATGAACTTTTTAAGAAAGTGTTTAAAAATACTGACTAATGGCCTGTAAAAATCAAAATAGAAAAACTATATCTTGGAAGTACTGTGTGTTATCCAAAATCCGAAAATGGCCAATTTTGCTCGTTCACTAAAAAAACATTCTCTGAAATTTCATTGAGTTTCATTAATTTTTCTCGGAGATATATTTATATCGAATATTGATTTTTGAGTTACAGTTTTCGGCAAGGGGGGGGGATGAAAATACAAATTCGCATGTTCAACAAAGTAATAATGCATTATTCATTTTCAGGTGTGGTTGTTCGTCAGCGGCGCGTACGAAGAGCAGAAAAAATACCCGTACGATTTCTACTCAGATCTGGTTTCAGCCCAACACGATAAAGACCTGGAAGACACTATAAGAACTGACATGCCTAGAACTTTTCCGGAGAACATTTTCTTCAACGGTACTGATCCGATGGGGCCTAATTTCCAGAAACAGCTTTTCCGAGTGCTTGTCGCCTACGGGCATCATAATTCAAACGTCGGCTATTGCCAGGTTGGTAGTCCAGCGATTAGGAATTATTAAAATGGTTTTCAAATGAATTGAAAAAAAAAGTAAATTGGTTTATTATTCCTTTTTTGATCAACGTTTGGCGTTAGTGGCTCATTCCAACAAGTATAGAACTATTATCCATCCATCCTCCTTATCAGAAAGCAGGAATTCTCAAGTTATACCATCGCGCCAAATTTCTGAAAATATTCTAAAAATCCGCACAAAAGATGCAATAGCTCTCCTGATTTGGAGCGTCACATAATTCCGTTAATTACACGCACACACAAAAAAAAAGAAGAAAACAGCCTCATTTTTGGCCTTGGTAATCAAAAATCTCCGTGAAAACCCTAAACCTGTTTTGATTCTCTTTCAGGGCATGAATTACATTGCAGGCCTACTACTTCTAGTTACAAAAAACGAAGACTCCACTTTCTGGTTGCTCAAGGTAAGAATGATTCAATTTTTTAAGTGAATCTAAAGCAGTTTAAACTGAAATGGGAGGTGCAAGGAATCCTCAAAAGTGGTTGATAATATCGACTGGTAGTCAAGACGCCATGTTGAATTTTGAGTGGGTCAAATGGCCTAATTGAATCTAATTGCATCGATCGACTAATATTTTTGCTTCTCCAGATGCTGGTTGAGAAAATCCTACCAGACTATTACAGTACGACTATGGACGGCCTGTTGACTGATATTGATGTTATATCGGAGCTAGTCAAGTAAGTGGTAGTGAAATTTGTTAATTTGATTTCAGTGTTCCCAAAAAGGGCATTGTAATTTTTTTTCAACCATTCAAACTCCTCAGCGTTTCAATTAAGGATCGTTTTACAGGTTAAGATATCCTGACTTGAGCGCGCACATGGCAAGTTTGGGGCTACCTTGGCCCGTTATTACTACTAAATGGTTCGTCTGTTTGTTTTGCGAAGTTCTCCCCACCGAGGCGAGTTTTATTCCATTTATACTATTACATGAATTCAAAATTTCTGCATTGTGATGCCCAAAAAGGCAAAAAAGCTCAGCAGCAATCAACAAATTGGGAAAGTTGGGTTATTTAACCCGGCTAGAATAATAAGATCGAATAATTTTGCAGACTGTCCTTCGAATTTGGGATTGCCTGTTCAACGAAGGATCAAAAATCCTTTTTCGTGTGGCGCTCACTATCATTAGTCTTCATAGGGCGGATTTACTCGCGTGCGAACAGTTTCCCGAGCTCAGCGATTGCCTCAAACGGATAATGAAAGGCCCCGAAACTCTATATTGCCACAAATTTCTTGATGTAAGTAAGGCTACGTTAAAATAAACTTTATAAATTGATTTTTTTTTAATTTCACTGGTGATGCTTAATTTGTTCTCGATTTTGGGCGATTAATCAGGGCAGCATGAGTTACAATATATTTCTACAATTTGTGTTTCAGCAAATATTCAAAGTTCCCGGCAAAATGAGTTCCAAAGGGCTGGCGAAAATGAGGAACAACATGACAAAGTATCGTCACATGCAGAAGTATCGCCGCGATCAATAATACAAGTATTGGAACTTCTATTATTCAAAACTAATGCTTTATCAAACAGCAATTCATACCTTTTTATACGCTTCATTTAGTGCCAAGCACATAATCTGTTATTGATAAGGATTCCTGCCAATATCTATTATCGAATAATTTCAGTACCTTACTATAAGTGATATACAAAGTTCAATTGTGATTTGTATTGTGTACTTCGATGTGAACATGGAATCGATGGTTTCAATAAAATTTTGCCATTTTACATAGAATTTATTTTCAAGTTGGCTAAGCTGAATGGAAAATTCTTTGCTTGCAATGGAAATTCAGACTACGAGACCCATTGTACTGCTCATTTTACGAACCGGATAAAACAAAACGCAGATGATGACAAAAAAACTATCTATTAGTACTCGTCAATTTTACAATAGTTCACTAGCCGTCTTCAATTTATTGAGATAAACATGATTCTATCTAGATCACAAGATCAACTAGACCAAGACTAGATCTGATCTAGTTACAAGTTCGGAAACAATAGAAGGAAAGGATTTCGTGAATTCAATTTTATTCAATGTTTACCTTTATATCAAGCTATCTTGAAATATTATTGCTCTGGTGTCCTATGAACCCTGTCTGCTGGTTTCAAGGTAGTCCTTGGCTTCGTTAATTTTAGCCGCTAAATAAGGCGATCCACCTCGGTCAGGATGGTTTAATGACATGATCCTCTTATGCGCCTCCTGAGGACAAATTCCAAGTGATTTAGTAAACTCTCTCTCCCCTGAAGTTAAAAATTATTTAGAAAGTATACACATAAAAGAAACGGGTCGAAAGTGAATATATTTAAATCATCGCAAGATCTGCTGATTGAAAAACAATTTTACTTTGACTTTGATCTTGTTAGCTGCCGGGGATACGCCTAGAATCAAACTTGCTTCCCTGCGAGTCATTTTGGGCTCGAATCCTCCTTTGTAGTATTTAGAATTGGAAAACATCTGAAAACAAAAGTTCAGGATAGCGGAGAAATTCAGATTCCAAGAGGGAAAATCAAAATGATGATTTTTTATTGGTACATGGTGACCAATGGTCTTACTTGGTTGTCCATTTTCGGCAGTGTTTTCACAGCATCGGCCATTTTCTGACTCATGGTCGGAGCAGCGCGGAGAACATATTTGCCGGCGAAACCGAGAGCAGCCACCCCGAGGCCGGCGAGTATCAAGCCAGAAGTCTGGAGAAAGATGAACCCATTGCCATTTATCGAAACTCATCACAGCAAATCGCAAGGTTTTAAACAAAATGTATAGATAAATAAATACAAAAACTTCCAGTCGTGCAGCAAGACTTAACAAACAGCAAGCCTGTGAACTCTGCTTTAAGCTACCGACTCTGCTTTTCATTTCAGAGTGAAAAAATACGTAGATATCAATACCCCATAATTTTGATGGGTTTTCGATTTTTTTGACAAGTTCGTGGTCAACGTTGAACACTAATCGCTGCTAACTACTCGTAATAACTTTTGCAGAGAAGGATTTTATTATTTCCGTCATTCGTCATTGACTGCAGTCTCAACAAAAAAAAAACAAGGACAGTTATTTTATTTTTCATCATTGTATTATATTTTTTACACATAAATGCTATTAAATGATTTTTTACAGAACAGTTGTTTTGTTTTATTATTTTTTTAATTCAAAATTAATATTATAAACTGTCTTTGTCCTTGGCGTTCAGGCAACATACTATGACTGACATCACAGATTAATCTACAAAGATCAGATTTTTATCTCGAAAATTGCAGCAGTTCTGTAACTTGAAATGGATTTTTGTTTTCGCGTCGAAATTCATAAGTCGTCATCTTTCATAACGAGTAAAACAACATCATTTTCAGCGAAAATTCGCTTTAGCAGGATCATTCTATTTATCTTCATTCACTGAAATAATTGTTTTCATTTTGCCAAAGACAGAACCTATATCTACTCACTGGAGAAGAGCTAGCAATCGAATTTTGTCAGTTTTGGCATCTTTCGACCATGCTTCATGGCCAAGTTGTGTGAAATGGTGTTACTAACTTACCTGGACAGCAGCTTCGAAATCGCTTCTCTTCATGATTCAAAAAAGCGAATCTAGAGATCGAATCTGACTTATCCGTGTCTCGAGGCTCTCGTGTTCCGTGTATAAATCTATTTTGACTACCATTTGTTGCACAACTGCCGCAACAGATAACCAAGGATACTCACCATATTTGACGACGAATCCACCAAGGTTCAAAGTTGATTTTTTTAAAACAAACAGCGCTAATATTTCGTTTTGAGCCGAACTTTACAATAAACGTTCATATTCTTGTGGAACAAGCGAGAAATTGATGAAAAATGGAACTAAGATAAAAAATCTAGACCGAGAAATTCCATATACAACGATAAGGTTTGATCTCGGTAATCTAATTGTTGCTGTATTCACTTTTTGTCTACCTTCGTGTTGAACATAAAAAACGTATTACAGGAAGTCGATTATGAAACATTTGAAATTCGTCAGCTGAGCTATATTTGCTCGTGTTTACGGTTTTAAAAATCCAAAAAGGAATTTTCACGCACATGTTTACTAAAAATGATATTTCACTGCCGGTTCAGTCGAATTTTTTGGAGTAAGGATATGAGCTTCAGACTAGATCACGGACACTCTCTCGCCAACAGTTTCCCGCCGTTTCACATTTTCTCCCGCCTTCTCGTCAGTTCAATTATTGGTTATGTTTACCTGATGAACTTGGTGCAGCCAAGTTGCTTGAGCATTCGTAGTTGAAAACAATCAACAGTTGAATCCCAGTCGAGTCGGTTTGCGGAATAATTTTGATCGCTTTGTTATTTGATTGGAATTTATAAATGGCGGCGAAAAAACCCGGCAGCAACTATGCTCAGATAAAAGGTAAGCTTAGAAAGTATGAACAATTCATTATTTTAATTTTCGCGTGAAATTTTTTTTATAACGGCGATTTAACTGTGGTTAAGATCGATATGAGGAAAAATCCTCGATAAAAGGTTCATATTCTTGGTTCTCCGTTTTGCGCATTGGTAATTTTTTATTGCATTTCAGATAAGCTGAAGGATTTCCTAATTACGTTCACAGCCATCGGCGACGACGGGCAGACTTTCTTCAAGTATGCTGACATACTTACGAAAATCGCCCACAGGGAGGAAGTGAGTTTGAATTAACTCGTTGAGCATGATTAGGAAAACCTACTTTGGCTAAAGTGACCAATTTATAACGCCGAGTCCCCCCTCCCGCGAAAGTTATGCAGTGGTCACTCTTTAGTGCCTTTTTAGCTCTTCCAGCGCGGTCACGATAACAGCGATGATCAACCTCTTGGTTCGCGGGTGTTCATAGTGGTTCACTTTTTCAGGGGTCACCCTGACAGACACATATGACACAAGTTAGTAAAAATCCTTCCATTGCAGGTGGCTCTATCTATAGAGTTGGACGATTTGGCTGTTTACGATGCCGATCTTATTGAGCCGGTGGTGGGAAACGCCCGACGCTATTCCAACATGATCGCCGATGTGGTTCAGGAAATTTTACCCACCTACAAAACGCGAAGAGTGAGTTGCTTTGATGAATTCAAGATCTTGGCCCTCACTTTGTACTGAATATGATCTAATGAAGTAATTTTTTTCAGTCGGTGGCAAAAGATGCTCTTGATATTTTCATCGAGCACAGGATTTTGGTCGAGGAGCAGAGAAGAGCTGCAAACGGCGATTCTACTCCAAGGGATCCTCACAACCAGTACCCGCCTGAACTTATGCGGCGATTGTACGTCTTCTGTTACAGCTTTTACTCTTTTTCAAGACCGTATTATGAAATGTTTCAGTTTCCCTCCCTTGTGATATTTCTCTCTCGTCCCTTCATACCGGTTATTATCAATCTCCCTATGAGACAAAGGCTAAATATCTCGGGCGTTTGAATCCATTGAGGGAAAACATTTTTTTTTTTGCGAGCAGTGGAAAATTTATTGGCTGATAATGTGAGCCAATTCTTCACTTTTTTAAATATTCAACAGTTCGTACTTTGATTGCATGATTATTTTTCAGCGAAATCTACCTGAAAAACCTGTCAAACGCGAAAATTATTCCGGTGAGAGATGTTAAGGCTCAGTATATTGGTAAATTGGTCACGATGCGGGGAGTAGTCACAAGAATGACCGAAGTTAAGCCGCTTATGGTTGTCGCAACATACACTTGCGACACTTGCGGATCAGAAACCTATCAACTTGTAAGTACCTTGATGGATCAGCTCAATTTATAACAGGTTACTATCTGTCTCTATCCCAATATTGTATGATTGATTCTGGCTTTCAGGTGAATTCGATGTCATTCATGCCAGTGACGACTTGTCCGACTGAAGCTTGCAAAGCTTCAAAATCCGGTGGGCGGCTCTTTTTGCAATCGAGAGGATCGAAATTTACCAAATTCCAAGAAATAAAAATCCAAGAGCACGTAAGTTCACAATGTATTATTTTTCAGATCAGGGATGCCAGCGAAATCAAAAGCTCACTATCATAATTTTTTCAGAGCGACCAAGTTCCAATGGGGAACATTCCTCGCTCACTTACGCTCTTCTGCCGAGGAGAAAACACTCGCCTCTGCGCACCCGGCGACCACATTGAAGTTACCGGCATTTGCTTGCCTCTTCTTCGCACCGGTTTTAAACAAATTCAAGCCGGCCTTCTGACTGAAACATTTTTAGAAGTCCACGTAAGTAACCCCTGCAATTTTACGTGAAAAGGTTCTCAAATTACAGATTTTTATGAGTCGTTTCCTTCCAGTGCATTACTAACTTGAACAAACAAGATGACAAAATGGCCGAAGGGGAGTTGACAGAGGACGAAGTCGCCCAAATCGCTTGCGACGACTTTTATTCGAAACTTGCCATGAGTTTGGCGCCTGAAATCTACGGCCATGAAGATGTGAAAAAGGCACTGCTTCTTCTGCTTGTCGGCGGCGTTGACCGTAGCCCTGATGGGATGAAAATTCGAGGTAGTCGTTAGTTCATGTAACTAATTTGTGTGAATTTTTGTTGTCGTTACTAAGTTATCCTGATTAACCAGGTAATATATGGTTCCAAATTCACATATCCAGTTTTCTAGTTTTGTTAGGATTTTTGATTCATTAAATTAAACTATGCTTCAGGTAATATCAACATCTGCTTAATGGGTGACCCTGGAGTAGCCAAGTCGCAAATGCTTTCGTACATCGAACGTCTAGCTCGCCGAGCGCAGTATACAACTGGACGCGGTTCCTCGGGCGTTGGTCTCACAGCTGCTGTCACTAAGGACCCTCTTACGAACGAGATGGTCCTTGAAGGCGGCTCCCTCGTCCTAGCTGACCTTGGTGTCTGTTGTATCGACGAATTCGACAAAATGGCCGACTACGATCGTGTTGCCATTCACGAGGTTATGGAACAGCAAACCGTCTCAATTGCCAAGGTTAGATTCACATTACATTAGAACAGCATAACACAAGTCAGGCTATTGGGCATCTGTTCTGACTTCTGATTGGCTGCCTGATAAGGAATGGTTATTGTGGTTCATGCCAAAGAGTAAACGCCCTTGATGCCTCAACTACTTTGCCACTCATGGCTGAACACAATCTCCCTCGAATCAGTTCAGTCATCATGGTCAATTTTCATTGTCCCATTTTGACATGTCTGCATTATAAAGGATATATTTCATTTTACCAGGCTGGAATTATGACAAGGCTCAATGCAAGAGTGAGCATCCTGGCTGCTGCAAATCCTGCCTTCGGCCGGTACGATACAAGGAAGACGATCGAGGAAAACATTCAACTTCCAGCTGCGCTGCTGTCGCGATTTGATTTACTATGGCTTATCCAGGACAAACCTGAAAGGGAGAACGATTTAAAGTATGTTTAAAGAAAATAGATATACCTTCAAGTGTATTTGCTCGATTCAGGAAGCATAGTCACTGACACTACAAGGTTGCCAACCTTGTCAAAATCCTATAACCTTAAGTCCTTCCTTGCAAACCTTTTGTTTCAAAAGAAATGAAAGCTCCTGCTTTTTTTTCTGAATTTCCTGTTATTAAATCTTCAAATTCCCTCATGTTTCAGATTAGCTCAGCACATCACCTACGTCCACCAAAATTCCAGGCAGCCGCCGACCAAAGTTGAACCCCTCGACATGTCGCTTATGCGTCGTTATATCGACCTTTGCAAACGGAAAACGCCCGTCATTCCCGCAAGCCTCTCAGACACCATTGTTGAAGCTTATGTAGAAATGCGGAGGGTAAGAATCGCATTTTTAACCATTTCAGCTGTTTCAATTCCAAACCGTCGGTTTCTATGATCACTTGTGGAGTCTAGATTCAAGACGATCATTCCTGTCTCACAGATTCCTGCTATCTAAAGTAGAATGTCTTTAATAATCCGGTGTAAAAAATTATTGTCATTCAACGGCATCATTTTTTTATGTTAATTTGACAGGAAGCCCGTAACACGAAAGACATGACGTTCACGTCGGCCCGAAATTTACTCGCTATTCTTCGTTTGGCAACGGCTCTCACCAAGCTCCGCCTCTCGGACACAGTGGCCAATGAAGACATTGCTGAAGCGATGCGCTTGCTTGAGATGAGCAAATCCTCTCTAGTTCTCGGACAAGATGCTCCCAGGTTAGTTCACCATTATTACGTTTTGTTTTAGATCAGACTGTTTTAGCTCTCTATTGACCAATTTTTAGAACCCTTGCAGCCTTGTTTATTAACGTTATCTTATCTTTTACTGGGTTGAACTTATTGAGAATTGGATACATTTTCAGACCACAATCTGGGTTTGAACGCGTCTTCGCTGTTATCCGCGACCTTGCAGCCGGTGCCCAAACGGTTAGATTGGCCGATTTGCGCGACGCTTGCGCCGCCAAGGGCCTGCAAACGGCGCAGATCGACGAATGTCTAGAAGAATACGAAAAGCTTAACGTGTGGCATGTCAACCAAGCGAGAACGACGCTCACGTTCGTTTAAGACAACTTCTGCTGAATGACTTTGAAAATTGCTTCGCGGCAAAACTCTATTCCCATTTGAAAATATTGTCTTTTTTTAACCAATGTGTATTTATGTTTTGAAATAAAAAGACCCGCCTTTTACTGAAGTATCTCCAAAACGGAAGTTTTTCTTGAATGAAATCTTTATTGTAAGAATTAAATTGAATTCATCAACTGGGAAAAATAAACTAGGGTGACTAAATTCCCATACTAGACAAAAAAATGATTAGACACGCAATTTAACTAACATGTCTACCACTCAACAAAACTAACGACCAGAAATATATCATTATCGAAAGTAGATAAGATAAGGACCGGTAACTGTAGGAGTGTTGAATTTCAACCTAAATTTTTTTAATGTCGCGTTATTTAGGCTCATAGTTTAACACGAAATTCTCGCCGAAATAATTCAAATTCGGACGATTTGAATGGAAGCTTCCTTATGTGAAAAATGCTCGTAAGAAAATCTTACTTCCCGTTAGGTGTCCGTTGGAGACGAATTTACAATGTCTTTCTTCGGTTCGAAGATTCTTCTCGCCTGTCGAAGAGTCAATTTTCCACTATGCGCGATGCGAAAGATTACAAACAATACCAGTCAAGGCCGGACGATCCTCCGAAACGTAAGCCGATTTTGAACAAGTTCAAATTGAAATCCGCGCAAGGAGCGAGTCAGAAAACGGAAAGACAGGACCGGCCTTCGATTGCGAAACGTCCCGTTCTCAATCCGAGAGGGGATTTATTGGAAAAATTGAATCTAAGATTGAAAGACTTATCTCGACCTGTCGGGACTGTTACATGTGATGTCAAAGCGACTGTTGAGAAAACCGTGTTGCGCAAGCGTGGACCGGTTCAAACTTCTGTGGTAAAGGTGACGTGCGTCAACGAAAGTTCGAAAGATTTCAAAAATACCGCCGAGCGTTTAGAAATCGCCACTCCAAAAGTCTTAGAACCGACCAAACCGGAACTTGCCAATGTGGAGAAAATTCCGTTCGAGGAATCCTTGGCTAATACGAGCGAATCCAAGGAAGCGCCGAAATGTGTGAAGAGTGAAGTTAGGGTGAAAAACGAATCGAAACCGGAGCAGTCGCTGAAAGTCGAAGACGCCTTGCAAAATGCAAAGCATGCCGCGGACTTGAAGGCTAAGAGGATCGACGTGACCATTAATATGCCTCAGGATGTGAAAGTCAACAGAGAGAATTTCGTTCATAGCCGCCGCCACAGGATTTACGCCTCCGGATTAATAGACACGGGAGCTTTGGGTCTGTACAAGCCGAATAAAGAATACCGCAACAGAATTCACATGGCTCGCCCGTTGAGGACCACTTTTGCCGAAGAAACGCGTGTTATCACTGCCGAAGCTGGATACGGGTTTACATTATTTTACGTAAAAAATAACGAGACCGTAAAACTGTACGGGTGTGGTCTCAATTCTGAATTCCAGTTGGGGGCCAACGAGCAACTTGTGATAACTTATCCGGTGCCTGTCGACATCCGATTGTATTCTCCCAAGACGAAACTGCTGTCCCTCAGCTGTGGAAGAGCTCACAGTGCAGTTGCGACCGACTCCGAGGGCGTTTTTCTTTTCGGATCTAACACCTACGGACAGTGCGGACGACAAGCGGACGGTGAAATGGCCAACGCCAGCAACGACGTCTGCAGGGTGACACAGTTGAGGAGCCTTGAAGGCGAAAGCGTTTCGTCCGTTGTCTGCGGTCAGGATCACACTCTTTTGCTGACCGAAAGCGGGAGAGTATTTTCGTGCGGCTATGGCGGGGAAGGACAGACAGGACTCGGCCATGGAGTGAACGTCGGTCAGCCAGAGCTCGTCGAAGGTGACATCCTCGGGGAGAATATCGTCCGTGCAGCCGGCAGGTCGGATACTGTGCTCGCGTTGAACAGCAAAGGTGAACTTTTTGGCTGGGGCTCGAACGAATTTCGGCAGCTTTCCAGCGATGCGGATCTGTCTTTCGTTGCAACTCCTGTGCGGCTTCTTCATGTTAATAAAAAATGTGGGAAAATAGTCGACATTGCTGCCGGCAGTTCGTTCTGTCTAGTTGTCAATGAGGAAGGTGACGTCTTCGTTTGGGGTCAGGGAATTCTCGGCGCCGGACCCGACCTCTCTAGAACCTTTGAACCATTTATGATCCCAAGAACGCTTTTTGGTTGCAGCGAATACAGCCCCAACGTCCGGACGAAGAAAGTATTCTGCGGTCTCGACCACATGATGGCCATTAATAATCGGAATCACGTCTACGCATGGGGTAAAAATAAACAAGGCTGCCTCGGCATAGGAGTGCTTCGAGATCAATATTTCCCCTACAAGCTAGCCATCAGCGCAGAAGCCGTTCACGCTAGTTGCGCGGTCGACCATTCTATCATACTCGCCAACGACGATTTAAAGTAATCGTTCAATCGACATGTTACCAAATATTTTTGTATACAAGTGATTAAAATCCTTCAACACTATAATTGAAATTTTTTTCTGGTTCCGTAGGATAAAATTCATATGAGGTATCGATACTTAGCGAATTGCGATGTCTCTATCTGTATCTAACTCTTCATAAAAAATAACATGTTAAATCAACTTGGAGGGTGATTTCCCTCAACAATGACGGAAGTGTTGATAATCTAGGTGCAAAAAAAACAGGTTGATTTAGAAAAAATTTATTTCGATTTGTAGAATTCAACTATAAGAATAGGGATAGACTAAATATCTGACAACAGTATCGAAAGCAGAAAATATCACAAGCTTCGAAAATTGAAATCTACATAACAGTATCGGAGGTTTCGATAAAACATTCCCAAGCAAATTATAATAGACTAGGGACACAATTTTAAGGCATTTTTACGCTTGGAGCGTTCAAGTTGTAATCGAAAATTCAGTAAAAACGTAGTGCAGCAAAGCTAAAATGATCGTTTTCCAGCCTAAGATCATACTTGCTCTGAAGTCTTGATTTTGAAAAAGCCTTCATTGACTAGACTTGGTTAAAACACGGTCAAAAAACCCTCTCGGCAAAATACCTGACTAGAAGCCACACTTGAATTCTTGAGCGACATATTTTTCCAGCCGAAGCAAAAAGTGCAGCTTAGACTTGACCAGTGAATTAATTGGAGAAATTACGTGCTAATTTACAAATATCACAATTCTAGTGCTATAGTGCGGCTATACGATTAAATGCGTGTAATTAGCCCGAATTTATACCCCGCTATCATTGAAAATTGGAGGAGTTGAAACAGAATTGACAAAATTAGTCAAATAGCAAGAGACAATAATTTCCTTACTCTTCGTCGGCACAGTTAAATAGTAAAAATTTGTGCGCGAGTTTTTCGAAAGAAAAACTGGCCGGTTGGAATTTACGTAATTGGTAAAGTCATAATGTAACGGATGTCCGGGAAAAGCATTCCCGCAACTCTTAAAAACAACTGATGCGCGTTGTGCATTGAATTTTCCGTCCTGCGGATAAAACCCAACGCGATTTCAATAGCCTGGCGCAGTTCTGAAAATGCTTTATCGTTGGTGCAAGCTTCAAGATTGGACAACGCTCTGTGCGCATCACTGCTCGGCCCAAGGTCACTGCAAACGGATCAAATTAATGATTGATTGATTGGTAATTCATAGCGTTGAAAAAAAGAACGCAACTTACATGCTGTTTGATGAGAAACCTCCAGGAGATTGCGGGGTGGTTCTGATCACTGGAACGGCGTCAAATGAAACGTCATTCTTAGCTGTCGGCAACTGCATTAGAACCAAAGCACAGAAAAATCGGCACGTTGCCTTCATCCTGTAAAGGAATGGACATAAATAAACACAAACAGCTAGCACAACTACTGTCACGCGGAAAAGACTCACAAATTCACAGACCACATATTTTTCCACGTTCGTTTTAATGTGGGAGAACAAAACAATTGAAAAAAACCACAAGCCATTAAAACAGATTACATCAAACCTGATCGACAAGGGAAGCTGGCATTTGATACCGATGGCCCCTAAGAATCCCCAAGATGGTTTAAACTCAGCCCAAGCTTCCGCACATTGCACAAGGGTTTTCAAATTCTTCTCGCATGCCACCGGATCAGATTCGCTAAGTCGGGACGCCAGCACAAGGCAAAGATGAAGGAGGGGGATGATTTTTTCAGATTTCTCACCACTGTAACGACAATAGAAATATTTTTAAGGGAAGCTCGTGCTTTTTGGAGAACACAAGAATATTAGAAAATTACTTACATTGGAGATTGACTTGATATGAGGGTAACAAGGGAAGAAAATGTTTCCAGCCTCTCGTCAACAGATAGGGCAGTTGATAATCTTTTGCTCACCAGCATGTATAATGTCAACAACTGACCATTTTCTGCTAGATGATTCCCTATTGGAGGATTCCTAGGAACTGGCTCCTGAAAATGGCCGAGCGTTTTTGCCCAATCGCCGCCACCTTCTGTAGAGCACAAGCCAATGGAGGATTTTCAATAGATAAGCCAATATGAGGAACAATTAAAAACCAATAACCTAACCAGTTACTGAACTCGTCACTTACGGTCGTTAAAAATGGCTTCAAGCACAGCCTCGCTGATTACTCCGATGGAGCTGATCTGCTCGACAGAGGTACCAACTGTGGAAAGCAAAGCTGCCGCGACAATGCAGTCTCCTCGTTTAGATATCCAAGATACCAAAGTGTCAGTGCAGATTTTAGATGCTGGCCCACTAGTTAGATTTACCAAGGTCAACACCTCGGCAACAAGAAGCCCTGCTTCGGCATAGTTTCCTCCAGCTGCAAAAATAGTTTTAAAAGGGCAATCTAATGACCATGCAACCGATCGGTGATGGATTAAATTTCCATCATACATTTAAGAATACCATTTGAGATATTTGTAGTAGCGAACTCACTTTGAGGGATCACAGTGTTAATAAGAATTAGGATATCTTCAATGGCAGCTTCAACCTTGGGTTGCTGCGATGTTGCAATTGTCTTGTGTTTACTTAGGCAAGTCAGGATCAATTTAACATAAGCGCGGACGAAAGCTTGCCTTTTGCGAGGCGTGGACGCGTGGTAGCCGGGAAGACTGTGCGCAAGGCCGGCAGCGTACCTCAGCAACCTGCGGAGACTTTAATTAATGAAAAATTCTCCAACTGTTGAGCGATGGCGACTAAATGAAACCAACTTACTCCAAAACTGAAAGGTTGATATTATCACTATCCTCCAAATTTAGCACCACTCGGGGATCGTAGCTCATCACGAACCAATTGATGACCGATTCGTAACTCCCAGAATCCACAGTTTCCCAATGAAATGTTTTACTTGAACGTAAAAGCTCAGTTATCTTGCCAGACTGAAAAATTGTATTATTTTTCAATAAAACAACTGAAATCCTCTCATCCATTGATCGTACAATCACAGTCGGTAGGAGGCGAAAGTTTACCTGCCGAACGTTCGGCTCGATGGAAAGTTTGATAAGGAGATGCAACAGAATCGCGTGCGTCTTGGGCGAATGCAAGAACAGAGAGCTAGATTCGTTTTCTATTATACTGCTCCAAGGGATGTCGATGAACAAGGCGCCCAGAAATGTGTGACAGCTTGGAACGTACGAATCGGACATCTGCAACAAGATGGAAAAAATTCCAACGTTTCAATAATGCTTGAAAAATATTCAAGTCAGTTCAAAGAAAAACACAACCAGGAACTTACACGTAACATAAGCTCAAGATCATTGATATTCGGTGTGAAGCGTGTCCAGTTAAGAGAGAGTAGATTGTCATTTATCACCGATAGAATATGATCTTTCACCGATGCGTGAGCATAGTTTGCGACGTAGAACTGCCACACATAGCCGTAGATGTCGCGGTTTCCTTGAACATTTACTCAATAGGTTGATGACTTACTAGGCTAAATGTGGCATGTAGTTAAGGTGCCAGAATTTCAAAACGATGTAATATGGTCAAATAACCAGCTTTGGATCGTCCACTGGGACAATTCGACTCCCTCGAGATCATTGAGACAGCAGGGCACCTATCTCCAAAGCACGAGTGAGTCTCTGAATCCTAGGTCTGGTCCCTTTTTTACCAAAACTTAGGTGAACCGATTCTAACAGACAACTTGCCAAATACCTGGTAGAATATCCATCAGAAAGCGTAAGGTCTCCGTGAAAATTGCGGTGATTTTATGCGCGTGACCTGAATCAGCCGTGATCCACGGAGGCAGAATAGACCTATCATCAGTTAACTGTTGAATCCAAGCAGCTGTCGGTTGGGTCAAATCTTGCGTCAAATAGGGACAGATCCAAGGGCTAAACAATGAGACGAATGTCGGCCAAATTTCCGCGCAAACTGGAACAAACGCCTTGCTAGTTACAAGAATTTCGATCATACAAGCTTCTAAATTATTTTTACTATGAACCACCATTAAATTACCATTTATTGCTTCGTTTTTTGATTTTTTCACTATTGCTCCGACGAAAGCATGGCTAACAACGCCCAGGAGTATTGTGAACGCAGAGACATACGTACGGTACTTTGGGTACAGTCCATACAAGCCATAATGAAGCCTTTCATCGGTAAAAAACTTAGCCAAAACGCTTATGATGTTCTTGATCTGCAAAAATCGAAATTAAATTTAAAAAATTAAATCCCGTGATTATTTATTAAAAATTATTATTACTTTTAAATTATTATTATTAAAAATATTTATATAATTATTAGTGATAATGATTAATTAAGTGATTATTTAATTTTAATTATATATCATCTATAATAATCAAAAATTATCAAAGTATAATTTAAATAAATTAATTGTAAAAATTGATTAAGCTCGAATTTTTTCCAACATACCTCGTTCAGTGAAAGAATTGATTGTTGAACGGCAAAAGTGGCCATATTTGTGACGACTTGAGCCATGGCGCAGTGAGGTTTGAATTGCACGCCTGTATGCCAGACAAGTGCATTGACAACATCGAACCAGACGTCCAATGATAAACTGTGCGTTTCCGAATGTTTCAACAGGAGTTCCAACATTTGGGGCAGATGGTGAGAGCAGTCGGCCATCATAATTACGCACAGTTGCCGCCTGAGAACCTGGGGAAGAAAGCGAATCACGTCAACCTAGCCAATTAGCTGGTGTATTGGCGAATTTTCTACAGCTGCGATCCTCTTTGTCAACCCAAGTCGTGCTCAGAATCAGAATAATCACTCCCACTTACCTCGTGAATCATGATGCACTCCTGGCTCGGATCTTGGCCGGACGATGCCAAGGCATCGGTTACTATTTCCAGAAGCTGTGCTCGATCGGACGGCCGAGGTTTCTGGGAGATCAGCCATGCTCCAACGTCAAACTAAAGAAAGAATAAAATAAAATAAAAATATATTCTTCGAACTAGCAGCTCAAACCAATTTCAAAAAGATACTTTAATATCAGATTTCCCCGATTGAACTTACTTTGGTAAGCAGTACAAATATCAGGTCAGTATTCGAAGCAGATATGGCATTCATCAGCGTTTTATATAGCAAGATGAACGTTTGCGGTGATGAAACGGCGGGTGAAAAATGGACTGACAATAGCGAAGAAAGATTGGGATTTTCGAGAACTTGCGCTAACAAAACCGGACTTTGACGCTCGTCAGCGCAAATAAAACACTAAAAACAGATGTATTCACATTTCAGACGGCATCGTTCAAGAAAAATGGCAAGAAAATGTCAAACAGGAAGTTGCATGAGAAAATTGAGCATTGGGGGGTGAAAAATTGTCAACTCTAGTTGTCTACCTGTCCAAGAGTTTCAACGCAAGTGGTGATAAGCTGTTTCATGGGCGGATAGGCTATGGATTTTTCGTTATAGAAATTTGTCAAACGGTAAAACAATGCGACTCCAACTTCTTGCAAAGCACTCAACAACTGCACGTCACCGATTCTCCTTAGATCGTTGTATTTTACCTCCAAAACCCTGAAATAGAGGCGGATCGTGTTGAGAATAATTGTTGTGGTGTTTGGGAGATAAGCGCGGACTCTTTCTCCATTGTTTTTGCCTTTTTATTTGCCGAGATCTTTTGCGCATTCGTGCATGTTCAGGGGTAAATATGACCTAGGTCACAGGCATGTGATGGACCAATATAACACTGAAGATGCCCGAACGGACGAAAGATCTTGGCCAATAAAATGAACAACGGAGAAAGAGTCACCATGTTTATCCCCCTCACACCAACAATTACTTGGAAAGTGCAACAAACAGAAGAAAGTGTTGGAAATAGCATCAGACGGCAAAATCCAAAAGTTATGAAGATATTTGAAGAAGATTTGAAAATATTTACTTGACAACTTCTTGCACTTGGATGCTTCCTATGCAAACGGCTTGGTTCGGCTGCTGCACGCATCGTTTGATCAAGTTCTGAGCTTCGAGTCGATTATTATGAATCAACATGTCAACCGAATTATCAACGTGTACCTCATCAACCTAAAACACGTAAGGGTCAAAAAGCGAGCCATACCTTACAGAATTAAAGACTAAGAAGGTCACTTTACAGATGGTAGACAAATGCTACGGCGATAGTGGGCATATTAGAACAGAAGTACCTTAAGATGGATTACAGCAGGCCCGGCGCATGTCAATGAATTGATTGATTGCTGTCTTCCAGCGCCGGGTGTATGTGTGTCACAGGCAGCATGCAGCGTCAGCTGCGTCTCTACAGTATGATAGAGCTGAGGAACCAGCTCCAACAGGGAGAAATCCACGCTCGACAGTTCTCCGCTTCTCAGCCAGTAAAGCCTGTCAAGGAGACAGAGGTTGTCAAAAATATGAGGTTGAAAATGAAATAATTGTTCCTAAAAAGGTCATCTCACTAAAGGCATCCTTCAGCAGTATCAAATCCAATAAAATCTGATAGGTCAGTTAACAGTGTGAAGTGGCTAATAACTGGATTTTTTTTTATTGCATATTGCAGCATAGTGAGGGGTTTCCATGGGTTTGCACAGTCCTAACAAAGCATCAAACCTTATCAGCCTTTCACTGCATAACAGCATGAGTTTTTGAACTGATAGAATCAAACTCACTGTGCGTAACTGTTGAGCGCCTTGAAAGGGTCTTTCAAATATTCCATTGTGTGATGTTTGTTGTACAGGACATCAGGCGATAAATCGGTGACAAGAACCGGCTGCGGTTTCAATGGCGGGGGTGGCACCGGGCTTTCATATTTGCCCAATCTAAATAATGAGCATTAATTATATATTAGTATCTTAAAAGTTAGTATCTTTGTGAGTAATTTTATCAATGGCACAAAATGCGCTTCAATCTAGGACATTTTCCCTCACCTCTTCTCTATTCGCACAAGTGGGTCTTCTTCCTTTGGTGAGAAAATGGGTTTACTTGGCGTTTCCACACTTCGGCGAAGACATTGCTGCCAACTTTGTAGTGTTTGTTGCTGGTGCAGACGCAAGGCATCATGATCGATGAATTCCATCCAAGGGGCCTGGAAACATGGAAAATTAGAGTAGATACAGTCGAATCAAATCTTGCCCAAGAAGCTTTGACGTGTATTATATTTTTATTACCGTTACCATATTATTACCGTTTGACTGTTTAACAGCCCAGAGGCATTTCAAAATAATACAGGAAATAATTAGATCAACTCGGACATAGTGGCCAATTTGGAAAACCTTGCGATTCTAACCTCAATCCCCTGAAAGATAGCTGACAGTTTATCAGTACAGTAGGCAGTCGACAGAGTGTACAGATTCACATTGGGATCGTGCAGCGACGGATCTTCCAACCACAGGTCATAACATGTGTACAAGCTGTGAATAAAAAAAAATTTCAGCAGTTTAGCTAAAAAAAATAATAATCAAAATAAAAAGAAAACTGATGGAGCAAAGGTACCAATTGACATTGACTTACTTGACAACATTGCAATACCACATTCTCCTTTCCTGAGAAACGATCGTCGATACGTTTTTACATTTGGTCTCATAGAACTCTTTGCAGTCTTGCAATTTCTTTTTGAGTTTCATCATTAAACTGTTATTGGTAAGGCCTTCGAAAAATTTGAGACCCACAGATCCGACGTCTTTGTGACTGAAATAAAATAGAGGTACAGAAAAGAAACGATGGAGAAACGAGCTTGAAAATATGCAAGCTAATTGGTTTAAAAAAAAGTGAACATTTATTTAATGGAAAAAATTTCAGTTGTCTCATCTTTTGAGCGTATAGTTGTATAATTAACCAAAAATATTTACTTCAGCGATGGAACCCTAGCGAGGAACAATGTGAAGAACTTCTGCCAGAAAATGGGAATGGCCGGATGATCTACAGGGGTCTCAAGTACTTGCTGCGACCACCTATAAATGGGTAGAGTGCTTGATGGAATATTCGACAGTTTGAGCGTAGCGCAGCACTTCTGCAAATAATTACAAGCATACATTTAAACAGTAAAATAACAGTAGAGATATTTGTCAGAATGAGAGAAATATTTCAAATGATTTTACCTTCAAAGATGAGTCAATGCTTGGTTTCCCCGAGCAAGAGGAAAGATCGAGAAGAAGGTTATCCCAGAGTGAGGTTTTAACAAAAAGCACTTGCTGCTCGACTTCGATGGCGAACAATGAGAACCAAGGTGTATCGGAGGAAGTTTTGTTCATCAGACTTCCAAAAGGGTTGCTTCCGGTGACCCAATTCAATAAAGAAAACCGCTGCTTGTTAGAAGCGTTTTGGGACTGCAACAACAAATGTTCTGCTTACAATCGATTTGTTGGTAAATCATGTTGTGTTGATTGTGAGTGTGTCTTCATATTCCTATTTTGGCATGTAAGTGCTGAATGTTGTCGTTGGTTTCTTAAACAACCGTAGCATTTTCTATCTATAATATTGCGACAATTGAATGTTTAGATCAAAATAATAAGAAAAATCATGATCAAATGTGTAGAAACACAATTTTAAAAAAAGCATGTAGGTGCAATCTATTGAACTTAACATGCACAGAAGTTTATTTACATAGATTAGCAACGGGGAAAAAATTGTACCGGCTTTTGATAACGAACGGGCGTCGAATAGTTGAAAAGAATTTTTTTCATATCAAAAACACAGCGTATGAAAGTATTCTAAGCTCGTTTTTCGGTGAAGCGAGCAACAACGTAAAAATGGATCATTTTTGATCTGGCCAAATAATAATTAAGGGAATAAGCTTTGGAAAAGTGAAATTAGGACATCAGTGGCCATGCAGGGGCTACATACCACCTACCTCGCTCTGTGTCACTGCTATTATTTTCTGGAAAACAAATTATGACCAGGTAGAGAAAAATCGGTAGCGTAATTAATGTGACGAATGGACTCTAATAATAAATTATTCATGCCTTCTACCCAAATAAACCTACCTCGAGAAGCTCGTGAAGGACGCCGAGAGCTGTGGCTCGCATGTCAGGGGCGAAAAAAGCGACGCTGAGAACTTTATCTATAAGAAAACTGGAAGCCACGGGCTCTACAAGCCACGATTTCGCCAAAACGCGCAGCCACATTTCACTCAAAGGAGCGGGAGATGTCAAGTTATAACTGAAAACGATAAATAATCACAAATTAAAAATATTTGCGAGTTTGCCTAATAGATTTTTTTGGTCAAAATGTATAAAGCCTTGCTATGACAGCAATAATGTTAAGACCTACCGCTTATAATTTTTAAGATGCACCTCAATCAAGTCACCGAACTGTTTCAAAATTAGTCCAGGAAAATTTGATGAGATTAGGCTCATGGCAAACTTGAAGAAAGTCCGATCGGCAGCCATCAGAGCCAGCACGATGTTATTGAACCTACGAGGGAAAGGTGAATTAGTTTATTTGGGAAAACAGTGACAAAACGACAATGAGCTCAGAGGAAACGCACTTTTCTGAAATAAAAAGTGATCCAGGACTTTCGATGAACAGCGGGAAAATGTGTTCGATAAGCGCAAGAACTGCCAGATATCGATGACACTGGACGAGTAGTTCCAGCATGTTCAGGCCGTTGTGACAAATGAGAGGGATGCTATGGCCGGTTGAAGTCATCGCAAGGGCAGTAAAAACAGCAGTCACTTGGCTCTCCTTTAGAGCTCTAATCAGTGGAGATAATTCCTAAAAATTAACCTCACTTAGAACAACTGATTTTTTTTACTAAAAAGCACCTCATTTGAAGATTAGCTGATAAAATCAGAGACATAAAAACTAGAGATACCTTTCTTACTACAGACTATAACTCACATTCGGCAACGATTCCAGAGATGGCAGGACAGAGAAAAATTGAAGAGGATTAGCCAACGTTGCCCAAACAGCGGGCTCTGGCTGGTCCAAAAGGTGCAGGCGCAATTTGAACAGCATCGACCATATCCAAACATTGAGCGTCTGCTCGGTTATCAATTTGGCCGATGAGCTAGTCAGCTAGATGGCAAAAAAATGGATAAACCTTAGGGTTGAAGAACCAATAACGTATAAAAATATAAATAGCAAATCTGAACCTGTTTTATAGTGTCGGCAATAACTGTGGAGTGGCTGGATGACGGTGATTCGGGGCAATGCAGTATTGCCAACCTTACAACCAGCAAGGCCACCTGACAATGGATATCACGAGGCAGAAAAAGCTGAGAAGGGCAGCTGGAAAAATTCGACCGTCAATTTTTATTTTTAAGTTTTCTGTGGAAAATTTTAATTACTTTTGCAATGTTTGACACTGTCAATATTCATCCATTTTTCACCATACCTAGGATTGATGCCCCAGTTCATGTAATGGAGAATAAATAAGGCGAGAGAGCTTTCAATCGAGCCTTGGGGGCACGCGAGCAGCCAATGTTCAAGGAGCTCTAAGTCTTCTTTCATCGGCTTCCAAATATGAAGCGGCAGCTCGCGGAAAAGATATAAACTCAGCTGAAAAAAAGTCCTCCAATGAAAATCACATAATCAATCAATATTGCAAAAAAAATGCACCATAGTACACATACATTGCCAGCCTGGGGTATAAAATGTTTCAACTTGTGGAGAACCAATGAAATTAAACTGGGATAGATGTTCGTTATGTTTGAAAGTTGAGTACGAGCCGTTTTATGACAGGAATCTTTTGTAGAGTTGTTGATGAAGCCAATCTAAAAAGTATTAATCAAACGGTCAATTCTAAATCCGTACAGAATAATCATATCTTGAAAATAATTTTATTTACTTGAAGTAGAAGAGCAGTGATCAATTTAATGAAACTCCAATCGTCAGGCGGCCTGGACAAAGCAATGTTACACAAAGTAGTAAGAACGTAGCAAGATTCGGCGCCATTCAGAGAGCATAATAATTCTTCGACGCCTTCCCACCAATCAGCAGCGCTTTCCTCGGAGACTGATCATTTGAAACAGAAGAAAACTTAATTTAGAAGAGCAACAAACTTATCAGTATTCGGAAAAATATAATGCACACGCACGTGGAGAACAATGCACTGGTTGGATGATCATTTGAAGAAGCCGCCATAGCGCAGGCAATGAAACCTGTCCGTATGGTAGAGAGATTAAAAATTGAAGAACAGACTTTTGCGATGAACATATCAACGTAGAGCAAGCACTTTTAACAACGCTGTCATATTCGACTTGAAGCCGGTCTATAAGGTTGGCATCACTGTCCTCGACGTAGTGTTTTCTGTAAGCGGTAATAAACATAGTCAAGAAATAAAATTAAATACAAAATCAAAAACTCTTTTAAAAGCCTTCGAGAAATATGGCTTTTTAATTTATGATTATTAGGGCTCAGTATCAAATTTAATTTTTTTAAACATAGAAGGAAACGGTCAGATGAAAATAATGGAAACTCCAACCTGAATGCTTCCCAAACGTCAGTCATAAATTGCACCGTGTGGACGATTGTAGAGGCCAACCTTTTGGCAAACTGCTGATACTTGGCGTTGGTATAACTGTTTACACCTTGGCCGAAAATCTTTATCAATTGCTGTGTTATAGCCATTGTGCGCAACATTTGTCCACTGCTTACTTGGGTTAAAGTGTATGCGCCGTCGCGTCTCTGAAGGCCGAAACTCTACCAGAATCGAGATTGAGAAATATGAATGTGACATTAATTTCAATTTCTCTTCAATATATCAACCAAAACTTACAAGGGTGAAGAGGCAATCCAAAGGTATTTGATTGAAAATAGCGATGATATCGTTTTCTCTCAAGTGTAAAGAAGCCCGCGGATCCTCGTCTTCCCCTTCAGAATCAACCATCACCCAAGTTTCTTCGTTCTCATCCTTAGGCTTTTCGAGCTGAAACAAATTATGCCTAATAATTAAGCGAGCGTTGCTGAACACTGAGAAAATCGAAAAATATAATCGACAACCACATTTTCAAAAAAGAAGCATAATAAGCTTCATGAGATATTGTATTGCCAAGAAAGTGTTCATGAGATAGCTTAACGGTATTCTCCTCCGATAAGGAAAATAACTTACGTGGGTCAAAAACATTTCGCGATCCTTTATCGGCCCCACAATTGTAGCGATGATGCTGATCGCGTGGTCCAAGTAACGATTTATATTGTTGCAGTCGAACTGAGGCATAGGTGTTTGAATATAACACGTGGCCCATTTTGAAACACCTCCAGGACATCTGGAAATTTACAGAGTAATAAAAAAAGCGAAATAATAATGTTGGAATTAGCTCAATGGAAATATTTCTATCTACCTGAGAACATGGTGGAGTAAAAACATGTGCTCTTTCCAAGTTGCGATGCGAAGCAAGGTCGCAACAATATTGTGCAACCAATTGACACAGTCGGCGACAAAACCATGATCTTTGTTAGGCTGTCTTAGAAAATGGAATAGAACAGAAATGGCTCCACAGAGCTCTGCAGTTCTGGGTGAGGAAACATCGCTCAACAGGATAGGTGCGTTGTGAGGTAAGTTTGAATGGACGGCAATGAGTTTCCTCACAAAGTTTTCAATCTGCAAGAAAATATTACATTGAGCGCCGAAATGCGACATTAGTGGCGTATATGGGTTGATAATAGCTCATGACAGTCTATTGAAGGAAGAACTTACTTGCAATTTAGTTGTAAGACAACTATACGAATGCAACGCGTGCTGTTCGTTAGCCTTTTCCCGAATGATGGCCAGATTTTTGGCCAATTTCGCAAGAACGCTTTCGTCCAGCGTACCAACTTGATACTGATGTTCGGCTTCGACAGGGTTGCCATCCTGCAAATGAGAAAATGTAATAACTACCGAAGTAATACGGTTGTCTCTTGCGATGAAAAAAATCATTACCTGGCATTCTCCCGATCTTGTAACTTTCACCGCTTCCAAAATCCACAGCCGTTGTTGGATCTCCTTGGTTTCTTTGACAAGCGTTTCAATTTCTTTGACGTTGGCGTTCAGTTTGTCGCGGCTTTTAAGGTAACGTTGCAATAAGTCGTAGAGAGCATGTCTTTGAACGGATCCGCTCCTAAGTTCGTCTTCAAGGAAACTGTCGACCAGATTCTGGGCCGACTCGATCTCCTCATTGCGATACAAAGGCAATAGTTGATCCTCTGCAAACGGTTGGAGCTCCGGAGTTTTTGAAACTGCTTCTAAAACTTCGGCGTATTCGTCCTCGATATTGCTACAGCCGAGAAGTGACACTTTTCCATCTCTTGGTGAACACAGATCAACAGGCATAGATAGAGATGGATCGACGGGTTCGCCTTCTTTTCGAAAATATGAGTCGAAATTGGTAGAGAGCAAACCCAGTTCAGGAGCGATCGCTAAATTGGAAACATTAGCTGTCAGTTCGCTCAGCTCTGTATCAGGCGCTTCGGGGGCGCTGCAAATAAAATCCTCGACCGGTTCGTCCATCGCATTTATCACGCTCTCGTCGCTGATAAGAGGAGTCTTTTCTTCAAGCGACAATTCTGCATCACCGTAAGTAGACGACAATGGCGATAAAAGGATATCATCACTAGAACAACTGGCATCTTCAATACCACCGATCAAAGCGATAGATTCCTCCTGAGATTTTGTTTTCGCCTTCTTCTTTTTGTTCTGAAACGAAAAATCGTAGCTGGTGAGATATTTCTAATGGAGCCAGCGCGTGAGGTTATTTTAAGCCATTGCTATTTTCTAATATGTAGCGATATTTGCAAATCAACTGTACATTCTACATGATTTCCAGCAAGAGCTAAGAATAAGTAAACATGATTGATTCCGAACAAAAATGTTTGTAATACACTAGCAATCGAGCTAGTTGCTGAAAACTCGATTAGAAAAATCTTCTTTTTTTTTAAACTTAGGAATCCCATTTGAAATCATTCTATCAAAAGTGACGTGACCTTTGTTTCAATTATTGCGTCTTATTGCCTCTTACCTTTGCTGGGACGGCCTCCATCAAGTTGGCTCTTTAGAATATCGTCACGAAAAATGAAATGATCAATATATTAAATTAACCGAAGTAACGATTCATTATTTCTTCAGGGTGCTTTACAAAAACGATAGCTAAGCAAAACAACTCAACTGTTGACAGTGCGTTATATGGGTCAATGGAAGGTTTCTGGTATCAAATATCAGAGCTTTGTTGTTAGTCAAGTGGTGATCCTGAATATCCCTCTGTCGGAAGAAAACGCCTCAGAAGTTTTTACTGAACTGAAATTCCTATTCTACAACAAACATTTGAGTTATTAAGACCTATGAAAGCGCGCAAATGGAGGAAAACTGTTCAAAAATGGATTGATAGAGTAAAAGCGAACGATTACGGGTAATATTGAACGCACAGTATCCCAAAGAAAGGGAATTGTCTAATGGAAAAGATCTACATGGACTTTGATAACACTGTATCATTATTTCGATGTGAAGGATATCGATCTAAAGAATCGATAGGTGAAAATGTTCTCACCGAAGTTTCTGATGGGACGATCAACAAAGATTGCCATTCTTTTTGATTTTGCTAACAAGCAAATTAATTAATATTGAGCTCGATATTAATTTCTAACGACGTTGAATATTCTATAGTTTTCTCTTTTGCTCAGTCTAAACTGAAAGCCTTGTTTGGTTGCATGAATAGATCATCGAAAATATATCGATACTATCGATATTCGCAAAAGTTCCATTACAAGTGCAAAGTCCACAGAATTTCTACTTTGTGGGACTACTTTAATACGTAGATACTTGCGGGACTACTTTCATCCGAGAGCCGTGGAAAGTAGGGCCGGAAAATCGTAGATTTGGCGCCGCCGCGGACGAATACTTTAATATAGTCCGTGCTAAATCATTTAAAAAAGATCTAAACAACTAAGTAGATAGAAATCGATGATTGGACTTTTGAATTATTCATAAATGGAAAAGAAATTTAATTTATAAAAATTTAATCGTTTAAAAAAAGGTTGTGATGCAAATGATTTTGGAGGCACTGATGCTGATGGCTGATGTATTAATCAGCGGTGTTAATCCGCTCGCCCGCTACCCTTCAGCCCTCCAGCCTCCACAACCCCCCAGTTTTCCTCCGTCGTCTCCCGTGCCGTGTTCCGTGTTCGCGTTCGCGTTCGCGTTCGGTCAACCTATTTCAAGCCACCCTCGAAGCTTCTGGTGAGTCAGTATTTTTTCAACTATTTAATAGGTCTGAATGTCTTGTGCGCGCTCTTTTGGATTGATTCTCGACCGAATCGAATGTCAAATGTTTGGTTTAAGTACACCACCTGGGTGATTTTGAAGTGAACTTTGCACCTTTAGGCTGACCAATCGCTGTCGCTACACAAAAGCTTACTTGAACGAATTGATTCGCGTTGAGAGGATTTTTTTCTCCCCTGAATATAGCAAAAACCTCGATTTCCCGCGAAAAAAGTTGATAATTCTGTTGGCCAATATATATTTTTTTCTTTTCTCTTTAACTAGTCTTAACCTAGCCACTTGAATTCCATGCATGTAGTTCAACGTTTACCTACTTTTATCGATATGCAATAATTTGACGCCATTCGAATCTGTGTTCAGGATAAATAATAACGCCGTTCGTAAATTGTTAGAATGTATATTAACATTTTACAGTACGCATATAAAAATAAAGTTTAATATCGAATTCACCAGTTTTCGTTCATGAACAGAGCCAATAATTACGCACGAGCTCGATATATATGAAATAATTGGTATTTAGCTTTACTTGGTTATCATGAATACAAAAACTAGTTCCTTTTTTTAATCCGTCAACTGTACACAAGTCATGACACACCGTTTGGCACGAATAAATATTAAACTCCGACAAAATCAACAACGGATAATAATTGGAGACAAAAATACAATTAATCGCATTGGTAGCTTTAATTCGGACCTTATGATCTATATTTACATAACTATGTATTGATATAGAACCTATTCTACTCTAACGGCAACTCGTTTACTGCACTTTGGAAATTTGTCTTTCTGAAACGATTTTCGTTCGGTAAAATATGAAAACCGAAGGAAGATCATTGTGGAAAAAAGGCGTTGCGTCGTCCCACGGTCGAATTTACAGTCGTTCGTTACAGTATAAATTAACTTTTACTAATTACACTATTTACAAAGATACATTTCGAATGAACTCAAGGCAAGATTCTTATGGCTTACGAAGACATGAACACCGCTGTTCATCATACGCGATGAAATTTAACGAATCGCTTCGAAGTTTGAATGCTCAATTGCAAGAAATTCAGTCAACTTTTGCTCGGTTCGGGTTCGGTTTAAAAAATAGCGATATCTTTTGTCCGGTCATCAATTCGTAGAAATTATGGCAAAATACTAGGTCGTTAATTTTCGTCATCAGAGTGAGTCGAAATTGGATATATCGCTGCCAGTGCACTGAAACAAAAAAATGAAGAATTTAAAAACATCAATTCATGCAAAAAATTAAAGAAGCTAGCGTTTTAGAAAATCTTTTCAACTTACTCTGTCCGGTTTGTACAGCTGGGACTGCGGCATCACGAATGTAGATCCGGTGTCTCTTTCGCCCATCGTATGCCCTTCCTGAAAACAAATAGAAATTAATTCCATTTCACAATTTTATTTTATTATCTTTTTATTTTTTTTAACGAATGAGGAAAATTTGCTGCTGCTTTTATCTTCCCTGGCTATCGTTACTTTTCTTTATCCACTTTATTATACTTTACTATTTATAGTTCTACTTGTCATCTCTAATTTCTTTCCAACTCAAAGTTCGCTCAAAATTAATTTGAAAAAAAAACAGAGTCGACTTCGAGGTTGAATTAATAAGGGAATTATTTAAATAACTTACGCTGGCATCATGTCTATCGTAGGCTCCTCGTAAGCACTTCGTGGGGGGATGTATCAACGTTTCGTCGTATGATCTCGCCTCGGATACCGTTCTAATGAATCAGCAGTTGAACATATTATTTAATCTTCATTATTTATCACGATGGACAGGAAATTCAAACCTCTTGTTCAATTTAGTTTCAAATTGTGAATTAATTGAATTTTCAGTTACTAATTTCCACTTAAAAGAAAAATTAAGCCTCTTTTTAACATTTATTTATTATTATAGCTTACCTACGTATATTAGATTGTGAGCCGAAATATACTGATCGGTTGTCAATATTTTATATATTCGTCTATTATCATTGTATTAATTTTGATGATTGTTATATTTTGTGTTTATGAGATACGATACAGTTCCAATGAAAATGAATGGTTTGGTAAAATGCTATGAATTACATTAATACATTTATTTTTATTTATATTTCATATATTATTTACGAATTTATTTTCTTTACTATTTATGAATAATTTGTTATTTGTTATCATTCTGATAGTTTTATTGGCCTCAGTTCATTTTTAATATAATATTATATTCATACGATAATATTCGATATTTCCCTTAAATGATTGCATCTTGGAGCAAGGTTTTGTTTTATGGAAAATTCGGCTTCTTTATCCCTGCAGAAAAGAAATAAACCCGAAGAATCCCGAATAGAGACGGTTAGTAAAGGCGGTGAAAACGTTAGGAAACGAATTGAGTTTAGAAGGCTTACAGTAAATCATCAAGTTTTGAAGAGTCTAGAAGTTCAGCCTCAAGAGTCGGCGGAGGAGGGACATCTACGAAAACAGAACTGGAAAGGAAAGGTGCTAAGTGAGAACTACCATTGAGTGCGTGCCATTGTGAAAATAAACAGTAACCAGTGATGAAAATGTGAGTCACTTTCGCAGAAAACCGGAGTTAATTGAGTAAATCAAAAAAATTAAATTTCAATCAAATTGATCAGATCCATTCAATTTTAACGTTGACAACAAAAGGCAGTTGGACCCTGAATTTTTTTCGACCGTAGAGATGAAACTAAACGTCTGGCTATTGAACTCTTCGCAGTATAAAATAATACATTTTTCCTTTCTATTAATTTTTTTCTCACGGGTGTTGTGCGAAAATGACATCAATTTTATTGTGCGAATGGTGAAGTGGAAGATGAAAAACGACAGAGGAATTGGAAGACAAAGTTTTTACTATCTTTGACAATCAAGTCATCCCGTGCACTGAAAAAAGGATCTGGAGTTTAACTTAGCCGGATAGGTCTGATTTTAATTTTCGCTGCTGTATCAGCTTGATGAGAGAACATTTTTGAGGCGTTGATTTCGGGTAAGCCGATCTCGGCTCGTTTCCATCCTTTCTCCAAACTCGACGCTCGATATTAAAAAGAAAAAAACATTTTCCTCTTGTAGTTACCTATCAGCCGTTCTTATCGTGCTGAATCCACCTCCTTGGTTTAGATCCGTGTGAGGCTCGCTTATGAAACATTCTTGTATCTCTTTCGTTCGTCCGACAGTGGCGGACACCTCAAAGCCGGCGGACACTAGGGCACCTGGTCCACATAATCGAGAGTAAAATACGGATAATTTAATATTGAGCCGTTAGGCTTAAGAGCACTTATGTTTTTACCTGTCGACGGTTTTCTCGTTGGTGCCTGAGCGTGTGACAACTTTTTTGGGGCGGCCGCCTCCGGACTGTGTTGGGAGTTCGAAGTTGAATTGCTCGGTTTTCTACTGTTCGTTCTCGAGGTCTGAAAAACGTAATCGTTTGGATGAAATTTCTTGCGATCCATCTAAGAGAATTTCGTTGATCAATTTCTAATTTTTAATCGTCTCAGTTCATGAATTATTTTTTGTTTATTTGTTTTAATAGCTACGTAGAAAGGATGGTATCCCATTTATGAATCTGGTATTTATATGAATCGTTGGCGTTTTTCTAGCTCCTGAATTCTTGCAAATTCTTATTTTACATGTTGAAAAAACAACATAATTATGGTTTTTGTACTTGAGGCTTCTCAACCGTGAGATATTTGAGCAGTTTTTGTTCAGGGCCAAACGTTGACATGGTCAGGTTGCTCCCTTGTACAGGCACGGGCCTGTACTTTGCCCTAGGGATCATTACAGTCAGTGAGCGATCCCGTTGTTCCATGGTTCCGTGATAGCTCAAAGGAGGCGATGGTGCTTTGCTCTGCTTGCGACAGGGCTTTTGAGGTCGAGCGGCCATTTGGCTTTGCAGTGTAGATGCCTGAAGGATAAAACGGCGGTTAGTAAATGAAAATCGAAAAATTATTAATTTTCGCGTTGAGAAATTTTCCAAAAAGAAAACAGAAATTCTTTGCAGTACCTGTTTGATATATGGTGGCGGAGTATGTTCCATACTCGTTTCGCTCGACGTGTCGACGATCATGGCTCGTTTGTCTTGCGCTTGGACGGCCGAGTGGGGTCGAATTCGGAATGCCGGCGGTCTGAACTGAGCTGCCGACAAAGCCACTCTTCCCCCCCGACGGCTAAGCGGTTTTCGACGCATACAAGACATGATAAGGCACACGATGAGCAGAACGATCAGCGAGACGCCTACTAGCGACAGTATCAGCAGCAGTACTGCAATATTAAAACAACGCTGTTTAACAATAACCCCAACTAAATATCTAGGAGCTCCTGTGGCTTCACCGCCCTACTCCATACAAGTTTTCAACATGTGCCTTCAACCGTGAATATATTCAACAAAATTTTATCGATTTGGCCGATCAAATAGATTTATTTTTCGTGAATTATATAACCCATTCATTTGTCGACCGTTAGTGCGCTATTTGAGATTTAATCAGATAAAAATACCTTTCTTTCACACTGAACATCTATTCAACAATTTAGGGTTACAGAAATTATACTTCATATATTTACCACTTACTGTCATCCTGAGAAATTTAAAAAATCACAAAAATGCACTACAACACCTTCCAATTCTTGAAACCGATCAGTTTTGCATTAGTTTCTCGACCTTGGAGACAGATAAAAACATGCATTTTTTCAGGATTGGCAAAAAATTTCACATGGCCGCGAAGTTAATTTGTAACCGTCGAGATACAAGCCGGATCTGTTTCTCTTGCCGCGAAGAGTGAAAAAATAATTATTTCGGGTTCTCAACAGATTTTAAAACACTATCTTATTGGAAATTAACGCAAATTCAGAATTTCGAGTAAAAACTATATTATTCTTTGAACAAACTTGAGGGGTTTTTTGTTAATTTTTACGTTACGTAGTTATTGGTTTTTCAATTTTAATTAAAAACAAAAACTAACGAGACTCTTCTTGAATTATGTGATAACTTTTATAACTGAAAATTTAACGTAGAATCTGAATTCGATGTGAAAAATTCGAAATTACGGATTTCGGAAATTGTTTGGATAGTTGTTTTCAATTTCCCTACTTTCCAAGTTGCAACTTAGTTATTTCTTTTTTACCAAAAAATAAGATGATGGTTCTTTGAAAAAACTGAAGTGAGGTTGTTTGATTTTTTTAACACTGATTATAACAATATAAAAGTGCTGGTTATTCTGGAACCCTGTATTATAATTTACGTTTACGTATTAAATAAATTAGTCTTAAATTAGACTGAAATTAAATAAATAATTTTACGTTTACTTTTACGTTTAATTTTACGTTTTACTTAAATTAGATTGAAATTAAATAAATAATTTTACGTTTACGTATTAAATAAATTAGTCTTAAATTAGACTGAAATTAAATAAATAATTTCACTCGCCTTTAAGGTTAATCTGACAGAACTGGCCGGCGTACCACTGGAAACATTCGCACAAATCGTCTTCGCTTTCTCTCGGAAAGCAATTACCGTGGAAATTGCATCTTTCGCAGCCAATCATGTCAGCTGAAAGCGGATAGACATCGTAAATTATTAAATGGTAGATTGAACAATATAATTTCGCCATCGGACGATTGCGAAAGAAGAATCTTCTTACGGCGTATTTTCATTTAATCTACCATATTTCAGCGAAATTGATGGGTTAACTTATATTTTATATATTGTGTTTTGAATTTGTGAACATAAAACCGAATGAAAAATTCAGAATGTCAATAATTTGTTCCAGTGACAAAAAATCGCAACACTTTTTTGAATCTCAAAAATTATTTGCGTTAATTACAATTCATTACAGTTACAGGGGGAGGTTACAGTTTGCTTTCTTACCTGAACAAATTCTTCCTGGGTAGAGAGTGTTGTGCGAAAGGTCGGTATATCCTTCCTTACAACTGCAAGTGTACGTTCCTTTTAGGTTGAAACATTGGGCGTGCTCTGAACAATCGTTGAATTTTGTGTCATCGCATTCGTTGAAATCTGCAGCGAAAAATTTTAGAAATCAATCGTCAACCGTTATCTTTTAATGAGAGTTTTGCAATTTATAATTCAGCACCCACCGTCAGCGCGCAAAAACTCGAGTTTTTCTTTCGAAGCGTACAATTCCGTTCCGCCCATACTAAAATTGTTCGTCTGAAGATGTTTTTTGAAAACTTCTTCGAGTTTCGACTCATCCGTGTTTTCTGAAAGCTGAAATAATACGTATGGCATTAATGTAAATGTCGAGAAGAGAGCTATGCATAAGCTGGGTGGAAGATTTGGTGCTCTGAAATCACGACTTACAGACTAACTGCTAATTCTAGCGTACTACTCTGTAAGTTAGATGTGCTTTGATCCCTCCGAACTAAATTAAAATCGATAGACTGTTCAGTGATTGGTTTTAGACTACCAGAAACCTTCTCAACTTAGGTATTTCTCGTTGATAAGGCAACTATATCTATAATTATCGGATGCCATTGAATTTTCTTACCTGAACATAAAATTTGGCCATTGTGTCGTTTTTATCTGTATTCTTGTCGAAACCGGTGATTGCCAATCCGTGGTAAACATCTCTCAAGTCGGACTGCATCACCATCCGGTCCAGTCCTTCTTTCGTAGCCTCGGCAAGAGCTTGATACGGTGTCGTCGAACCGTCCATCAAATGTGGGGTGAACGTGATTTTTTCTTTGCCCACTCTTTCCAATGGCACTTGCATACTGAATGTGTACGTCGCTAAAAATATAATACATTCAAGGAACATCAGTTTACGGAAATTGTTTGAATTTATTGATGCGATAGTGGAATCTGAGAAAAATCTTGAGCGACCCAACTCATACAAAGCGCCATGCTTCTAACTACAAACCCAATTTAAGCTGATTTCTTTGCTTTCCTGCATGCTTTACTTTGCTCTAAAATATTTGTACTTCAACAGTATTGTGGTGCAGTTGAGCCATGATGTTTTGATTGATACAGTTCGTAAATTGGCAGTCATAATAGTGCAGAAATGATTCCCATGTCTCAACTGCTACCATTTTTTCAAAATTGGAGAATCCAGAAAGTTTCCAGAATTAAAAAGGGGTTTCCGTTTTGTCTTGCCTCTCTAAAAGGCTTATGCCAGATTTTCGAGAGCATCATGGATACTCCAGTTCTTGAATGCATAAGCTTCTGTAGTAAGATGTCTCTTCAGCCAGAGAGATCATTTTAAATAACTAATAACTGACAATTATTATGGGTTTCTGTGGATGTGATTAGGTTGACCCATTACAACCAAGATTCACCATAATCTACTGTTGTTCACATTAATATTAGACGCTGTCAGTGGGCAGAAGAGCGTGGAATGCACCCAAGAACTGCTGCATTCATTGACCCACTGCAGTTCTCTAACTCTCCTGGAACCTCCTGGATCTCGAATAATTATCATACTTACGTTTGCATGGTCTCTCTGCGAACATTCGAGCAAATCCGGGTCGGCATACACAGCGCATGAAGCCGTCGATCTTTTGACATCGTTCGTTCCTGCTGGCCTTACATTCAGGTTTGCACTCGTTGCCCGTCAGGTGATGCTGAGTGAATAATCCGCCCAATAGAACGTTAGGGCTGACTTCGTTATCATCCGGGGCTTCTTCAGTTTCCAATTCAGGCTCGTTTGGATCTAGGTTTTTGTGAGGCATTGTGTTGTGAGAATTTTTGTCCGTCATCACGACGAGTATCGTATCACTGTCATCTGGGACAGTGATTTTCGTTCCTGACGGGCGTTGTATTGCAGCAGTCGGTTCAACAGCGTTGACGACCGGGGTTGGAAAAATCGTTGTAGTTGCTTGAGGTATTGTTGTTGTGACTGTTTGCACGATGTTCGTCGGCTGAATCAAAGTCCGCACCTCTGTCACCGTATCGAGAATCGTGGACGTATGCGTCTGCGTCACGACCAACGTATGCGTTGACGGTTTTTGCCCTTTGCTTTGAACGATCCTAGATTCTGTCGTAGTGACAGTCAGCGTTTGGGTGTGGGTTTGCGTGTGAGTAACAACGTATGTTGTCATCTTTGGGGGGACTCTTTGTACCTGTATGTTCCCTTTCTTATTTGATCCAATATTGGATAATGTTCCAGAGCTATTTGAGTGTTTGAGTTGAAGTGGTATAACTGAATGGCCTTGCTCAATGTTGCGCATGGGCGTTTTATAATCTTGGAATGTCGTCGTAGGCCCTGCTGTCACTTGGATTGCGTTAGCAGTGCTAACCTGATGGAAATGTACCATTGACTTGTTATCAATTGGTAAAGTGGCTATGCTGACTTCATCGGAAGGGTAGAAAGTCTCAGATCCGACAATCACGTGGTTAGAGTCTTGATCCTTGAAAGGGCTAGTCGGCGTTGGTGTCGGGGAATACAGTTGAGGAGTTGGTGCTGGAGACACATGATCAACATTGTACTTGTTCTTATTCATATCTGGTTTGCGTTTTTCAGATGTGCCTGTTTCAGAAAAGAAATACTTATCCGAAGCTTGGTTATCTTGGTCATTACTGAGTTCCACACCTTGCACTCTGATACCAAAGCCGACGTTATTTGGGGGCTCCTCTATTGATGGTTTTCGTTGAGGCGATCGGTTACTGCCACTGTTAAAATTCGGAGAGTTATGCACGGCTGGCCTGTGTCTGGAAGGTTCATTTACATCTATCACATTTTTGTCCTTAGCATTTTCAACATAATTGAAGGAGAACATTTCTGGGGGCTTTATTGTACTACTACTGTTGTAACTGGTTACAAACCCATTAGTATTTTCCGGTTTTCTGTGCTGATGCGAGTCTGGAGCATTGAATGGTTTAGAACGAACAGGCAAATTTTGACCGTTGAGTTGTACTTTAACATCAGCAGTGATGACTTCTGGTCTCTGAGGAACTTCTTCTACTTTAAGAGAACCACCTAGAACAGGATTGATGCTAACAGGCAGTATAGTTTGGTGTGAGCCAATGTTCAACTTCATCGAGTGGTTTGCAGCTGGTTTACCGTAGCTTGAGCCAGGTTGTACAGGTGGAGCTAACTCCTCTGAGGGGAAGCTTATTGCTGGTGGTCTAACATTTTCTTGGTATGTGGGTTTCTTTGGTTTAGTTGTGATTGTGGGCAAGGGCACCTCAAACTTATAAGGTGGCGGAGGGCGTTTTCTTACTGGATAAGGCCTCCTTGTGGCAAAAGTCGGTCTAAATGTTGCTCTTTCAGTCAAGATTGAAGGGCGCTTTGTCGACCGTTCAGGAGAATTCTGCTTCACGATGGGAGCTGGAGGAGTCAATCCTACCACTGAATCATCTGGTGTATTTCGATCTGGGCCACTGCCTGTGCTTGGTGCAGTATCTAGTGTGGTTGGTGCTTCATATAACGACGGCGTTTCGAATGTTGGTGGAGGTGGTTTTTCATCCATATTCATAGCATATTTTATATTATCAACGTGTTTGTTACTAGATGTTGGCTTTGGTTTCAGCACTGGTTTACTTTGATGTGGTTTCTCTCGTTTGTAATCAAACGTCGGACGTGGAACTATTGGATTGTCCTGTTTGTTCGAAGCTGTTGGTGTTATAGAGACTTCATCAGCTGGGGCTAAATTGGTTGGCAGTCCGACTGAAACTGTAGCTTCATCGTTGTTGTCAAATGTTGTAACGCTTGGTTTTCCTTTAACTATTGGAGGCTGCTTTTCAGCACTTTCTTGCCCAAGTAATACAGGCTTCGAGTTTATGACAGAATATTGCACTCCAGGAGGGCCCAAACCATTTGAATAGTTTGTGAACGGTCTGAATGGTCTGGGAGGGTTGGGTAATACCAATCCTGTACTTATTTTGGAACCCCAATGGGGCCAATTTCCACTGTTTGGATTAATATTTTCTCCGCTTTCTGCGTGGTATTCATTGTTGACAGAGTAATCACCTTCTTGGTCGTCGGTTTGATCTTTCGGAAGATGGAAATTTACGTAGGACGATATTTGAGGGTTTGGTGGGGGTGGGGGTGTCATATATTCTAATCCACTGGCGTCGTCGAATAGGCTTGTCGGAGGGTGTTTGCTATGTTCCCGATGCCAGCCTTGATCTGTGTGGCTAGGTCTTTTTAGAGACTCTATATCCACAGCTTGAGGCGAGACAGGTACGTCAAGGCGAACTGCGTTAGATGGCACATGAGTTGACTCCCCAGATGTGCTCAGTCCTGCAACACCTACCAGACCGACTTCAGCGTCTGGATACGGTGACGGCTCGTTGAATATTTCTCCTTTCTGGCCTTGAACTTCGGCTGAACCGCTGTAGATCAGTGCTGTTGATATGCCATGAGGTATGACTACATTGGCCACTTGTGAAGGCTGGATGTTCACAAGAAGTGTTTGATCGGCAGCCGGTGTTGTCGCAAAGGATTCATGTGGATTCGAGTTCACCTGGTGCACAATGCTCACGTTTACCAATGTGGTTTTCTCATTGTTGTCTTCCCTATTGATAGTGACCATTGGTTTATTTTGAGATGGTTTATTTTTTTCACTTTTGTACGGACCATTTCTAAATGGAGGTCTTGGATCATAATGTGTTGGGCTTGTTTCCTTTTGCAAAGGTTCATAGGGTACTCGATGAATTGTAGGATTCTTGTAATACTTTTGCGGTTTTACATGAGGCTCTTTTGGTGAATCAATTTGCAATGAAAACTTTTGTTCAGTGCTGCTGCGGTCTGGAGGGCCTGGTTTGTGTTGGTACTTGTTAGGGAGAGAAAACTGAGGTCGCAGAGGTGGTGGAATCAGGGGTGGGGTTTCCTGTTTTGGGGGAGGTAAAGCGACCCTCTGAGGGACCAGTACGCTTGGGTATCTCTCTTGATCTCTGGGCGGCCAGTTTTGTTTCACTGGATTCACTCCACTCTTGGATGGGACTGACGCTGAAGGAGCCGGTGTGGATTGAGATACTGGATAGTTTGATTGGGGTGGTGGTAATGGAGGTGGTTTCATTCCCTCAACTACATCATTCTTGGCCGATGGTTTCAAAGGCGGCCTTGGACCATGAACAGCATGCTTTCCTATAATCACGTCGCTGTTGGTAGTAATTACTTGACCGGGACTTATCGGAATCCCTCCGGAAAGAAGAGCAGCTTCAATATTCGTTCTGTCTGCGCCCGGACGATTGTTTTGCGGTTTATTTCTCTGGTGGATGTCTAGGAAAACATTCAACCCTCCTAAGTGTTGGCTTTCAGCTGTTTCAGAATCAGACGACTCATATACAGGAACGTACACTGGAGAAACTTGAACGTTCTGAGGTTTTATAACAGTGTCTTTCGGTTTTTGATAAACAAGTGCTTGAGGATTATTGAAAGTTGGTTGTGTTTCGTTTTTCTTCTTGCTATCACCGAAATTGTTCTGAAACAAATCGGCCATAGCATTAATCACAGGTCCAAGTGCATTGAAACCCTGGAAGATGTTGTTAATTGGAGTGCTACCTCCGCTTGTAGTTGGCGGGTCAACAGCCATCTCAACTAACATACTGTCGTCGCCATCATCAGGCGACGTAAGTTTTGTATTTGATGCTGAACTGTGGCTGGCTTGATGAGCTGGTGTAGATGTCAGTAATGAGGGAGTTTTCGTCTGGGCTGCTGAATGTTCATTGATTGTCTCGATAATTGACGAGTCTAATGCAGGTGTTGGTTGAACTTCATCGTCAAAGAAGATTATTGTGGAACCAGTTACTACATTCGAGGCATCACCAAACGAACTACCTAAATCGACGTTCTCCGAAGGGTTAATCAACTTCGAAGCAACTGCAGTCACTTCCATTTTGACACCGTTGTTTAATGTTGCAGTGGCTACAATCGGCTGTTCGTTTTCGCTCACTGAGCTCTTCAATATGTTCAAGTAGTTAGGATCGATCAAACTATCGTCAACAGTTTCTGTCACGATATTCTGTTGAACTTTGGTCCTCGATTTAACGATGATGCTTGGCGATTTATTGTCTTGCAGGAGCGTTGTAAAATACGTGAATGTTGTTAGATACGTTTTGGTTGCATACAGATTAATTGAGTTAGTAGGTGTTAGTTCTTCAGACAACATAGTAGGCCCTTTTTCGGCGTAATTAGTTGTCGTTTTCTTTGGTTGAATAGTAAACGTTTCAGTGACTATGTCCGACGACGTGGCGATTTCCGTTTTAATCACCGTATCACCGTTGATCACTTCAGAATTGAAATACGTATACGTTGCAAAATAAGTCTTTACAACATCTGTGGTCATAAGTGTTGGTCGGATTTGCTCCGACAATGACGAAGGAAGATAGTCCGATTCAGTGATCACGACTTGTGTCAGTACGTCTTGGGTTTTCACCAATTTAGTATAGTCCCCAACAGTAACAGTCTTCGAGTATGGAACTGGAACCAAACAGAAATAAATGCAATGAGAGTCACTAATTGTGGAACATCTTGGATTATTTTGAAGTAAAATGATTGAATTGAACATAGGCTACATTGTAAGGTTGTTGGTTCGATCTGTTTTTAATCAATGGTGTCTCAATGGCTTGACGCACATTGCTTTGTTTTGTATTGTCTTGTTCTTAAAAATTGATATTTGTCTTGGTATCGATTTCTTTCGTTTGAAATTGTGTCCTGTGGTGAGTTGACATGCGGAACTAATGTTTAGAGTTTCATATCGTGCTTGTGTATTAGTGATTTTCATGCTCGCTCAGGCAGCCAGCGATGACACGTGGTAGCCACCAGCCGTAAAGCTTTATTGAATACCAGTGTAATCTACGAATCGATCAGCAACTGGTCGATATCATGCTAAAATGAAACGACTGTTATGAGCCAAAGTGCATAACAATTATTGCTATAATAGTTGAGTTTTAGTCGCTTCTTAGTCCTTACCAGTACTTTTGTAGGTGTTGGTTTTGGGTGGTTTTGGCGTTGGGTGGTCCAGCGAGGGCTGTTCTACAATAGTGTTGGCTACTGTTCTTTTGGAAGTGACTACCAATGGTTGCTCTCCGTCAACGAGCGTGTTGAGATACGTGTATGTGGTGTGGTAAACGCCGGTCGTTAAGGATGGGCTCGCAGTCAACGAAACGTGTTCTGGCGAACTCGTTTTTGACGGATTCAATTCTTCCGTGACTTTGTTGTGGACTACTTCGTCTTTACTGGTGACAATCGATGAACCACCTTTGTCCAGCGTTGTCAAATAGTGGTACGAAGTCGTGTACGTTTTCGTCACAAACTCTTTGTGAGGTTTCTGAAAAAGACGTCGGCACTAAGTTACTTGCAGGGTCGAGAATTTGCGTTTCCTGGTAATGGTCCTTAAGAAAAAAGCCAAAATCTCAGAATTGAAATCTTATATTTGGGAAACTATTACCTGACTTTCGGGCGGTAAAACCATCATCATAAGGTCGGTGAGTGTGCTCGGTGCCAACGTGATCGGCTTGGCCAGCCCTGTTGGTATCACGCGGAGTGAGGGTGATCCGGGTAGAGTACTTTTGTCTCCTGCAACGATCACCTCGACGCCATTGGCCATTACCTTTGTCGCCAGATTATGTCGAGGTTCAATGACGTACAGCCCTCGCCCTCCAATCGAGGAGCCGCCTCTGGTAGCTATTCGAGAAATACATTGTTAATGATTAAAAAAACCTAAATGTGATACCGTTGGGATAAAAATAGTCATATTTTCATTGGGTTCTATTGTTTTGCATGACGATTTCACTTGGACGTTGTTTCAATTGAACTGAAGAACTGACTGATCAGGATGATAACCTTATCAAAGAACAGGTGTGGAATAAATAGTATGATAAGTGCCTTCACCATATATCACCAAAAGTCATTGGAATTTGATCTAGGATGCCTTCACAGTAAAGCATCATCGTTGCGCTACATTGATCATCGCACTCTCGTGGTCGCATAGATGTGAAAAAAATAGTGAACTGATTATGGAGCGTTACATTCAATAATACTCTCACTCCAATATCAATGCATTTATTTTTTATCGCTGTGAGAGCGAGGGCAGGAGTAAGCACCCTTAGATAATACAAGAAAGTTAACATGAAACTCTACTTGAACCTTCCAATTGAGAAAAATAACGATAACAATAGTCATAGAGTAAAGACAGAGAAAAGCTTAGAAACAGATATTTGTACATAACGAGGACACAAAAAAATATGTACATAAAAGAAGAAAGAAAAGAGTAGAATAAAAATCGATTGTTGTTTACCGGTTATTTTTGTTCTTTGGTTGTTATATTAGTATGGACCGCAGATGATTTTGATTTTAATTTGTCGAATTTCTCTCTTATTTCATACAATTTGAGCATTAGAATTATGATATACTTCGTAATGAGATTTACCTGATTGTGTATGAAGGACCGGCAATATTTCCGTGACCGTTGTGGTTTTTATGTCAGGTTTAACCGTTGTCGAAGATGTTACGTATTGTTCATCCCCGCTAACCCTAGTCACCACGTAAGTGTACGTTCGTGATCGTGTGTTCGTTATTGTTTTCACGATTGTTTGATATTCGGTGATTGACTCCGTTTCTTTTGCAATGTCGGTTTGTGTAGGAATGGCGGTTTGCTCGGATATTTCCATTGTTGTTGTTGTCGTTGGAGCTTCACGTGTGCTAGTTTGTGTTGGTGAAGTAGGTTGTAAGGTTAGGGAATCGGACGACGCCTGTGATGATGGAGCAGGTGTATCACTTTCAGCGACTCCGTAAAAGCCAGCAGTTATGGTCACCGGTATTTCCATCGGCTCTGTAGAAATTGTTACAGGTATCTCTGTTACGTCAGATATTGATACTGGAATTTCCGTTGGTTCAATATCCGGCTCAGACGGTTGATTTGTGACCTCGTTAGTCGTTACTGGAGTTACTTCTGCCGATGTAGAGGAAATGTCTGCTTCTGGCGTCCCATACGGGAAAATTGTCACAAAAGACGGTTCGACTTCTGAGTTCTCATTATTGGATAATAGGTCCTCATCAACATTTCCTTCTCCCTGAGACTCAGTATCTTTAACTTGGGATCCATCTTGTTCGTCTGTATAATCGTAATACTCTGGCTCTTCTGGCGTGCTCAGCTTGACTTCATCGGAGTTCTTTCTAGCCGATTCGCCTTCAGAAACGTGAATGTACTCATTTTCATCGCTTTCTCGAGTATCACCCTGTGCATGAGAATTTTCGCCACCATTTTCCAAGTAAAGATCAGTTTGCTTAGGAGTAGTTGCAGGCTGGGGAGACATTGATTCGCTGTACGGGGTTTCGTCGATTTCTTGTGTTTCCAAGTTCTTTGTCGATCCATCGAAGGATTTCAAAGTGGTCGTTTCTTCTTGCTTCAACGGTTTATATTCATCTGGTCTCCTGATACTGGGAGTTGTTATCCCTGCAACGTCTTCCATCAACTCCTTGAAATCTAGGTCTGAAGTCATATCTGACGTAATCCCCGAACCACTCATGAACACTTCTGATACTTGAACGCTCGAACCTGGACCGTCCGAAGGTATAGAATATTGATAGTTGTACAGCGTTCTCATTTCATTGCTGTTGTCAATCGGTGCTTCGGGATCTTCAGTGTGAACGATCCTTTTCCTGGTTACGGTTATTCGCCTCTTCGGTGCTGGCTCGCTTGGCTCTATCTGCACATCTTCGCCTAAGTTTTGCGAGATTAATCTTTTTCTAGTTTTCAAAACTCGTCTTCTCGTTGCTGATGTCGGTGCGATCAAATCTTGGTCGTCTTCTTCAGGCGAAACTTCTGCAGATTCATCGTGGTATCTTTTGGTCAATTCTGGTGTTTCAGTTTCCAGAAGAGGTCTCCTTTTAGTTACAAGGATTCTTCTTCTGATCGGTTCCGAAGTTTCCAATGGTTTCCTCCTTGCTACCAAAACTCTTTTGACTTTCCTTTCATTTTCACCCGTATCTTCATTTTCTACGTTATCATGGGTTTTTTCTAGCTGACTACTTGCCGCGCCTTCGTAATAATCTCTTCCTTCATCGCTCAACTTCCGTTGTCGCACTGGCACGCGGACTCTGATGACCTTTCTTACTGGCGAGACGTCTCTTTTCGCCCTTTGAAGAAATGGGGAGCTCCTTGGTGTGGCCTTTCGCTGATCCGGAGCAGATTCAGCGTGGCCTGCCAATAAAAAATGACCGGTACTTGACTTAAAAGTTTTCTCAGAGTCGTCATTTTCGAACAGTTCTGGATGAGTGGATTTATAGATTTCCAAGTACCGACTTCCGTAAAGCTCACTTTCCAAACTCGGAGTTTCCACTTCGCTGCTCTCGATTCTTACTTCGTCTAGAACTGGTGAGATAAAATTGCTGATTTCGTCTGAAAACGAATCTCCAAGCACAGGGAGTCGGGATGCTTCAATTTTTAACGCTTCCATGTTCAAGAGCGCCGAATCTATTTCACGCTTCTTGACGCTTGCTGTGCTTTTTTCGTCAATAGGAACTGTGGAAAGGATCGTTGTAAATTCGCCTGGGTGTTTTCCTGAGACGTACAGTGTTACAACAGTGGATCCCGAATCGACCATTTTGTCTTTGAGTTTCAGTTTTGACTTTTTCCTCCCTGGCTTTTCCACAATTTCATGATCCTGATCTTCATTAGACTCCCTCACTTTTCTGTCATCTTCAGCGTACTCGTCTTTTTTGCTCAATCTCTGTTCAGCGTCTTCGTCTTCAATCGGTTTTTCTATGCTGTAAAGATCATCAATTTGCTTTTGAGGTTGAACTTTGAGCAAAGGATTTGGTGTCTGCTGGTTTAATATTTGAGCTTGGAGTAAAGCTGGTAGTAGTAAAGTGTTAAGGGGATTGCTCAGGCCCGGCTGGATGACAGCTGTTGGTGTTACAACAACTGTTTCTGTCAAATACTCCGTGGCCGTGATCACTTGAACCGAACTGTCGACTATGGTCGTAGTTATTTCTTTGCCTCTGAAAGTCAACGGCAGAATCGTTGATGTATGTGATGTGACTGTTGTGACGTAGGTGGTCGTTTTGGTTTTATATTCTGTCACTGGTGTTTGCGGTTGGCCGGCAACGCTCGGCTGGCCTAAGTTGCCAAGCAGCAATTGTGAGAGCAAAATGTTAGCCAGAGGATTATCTCCCAGGTTAGGCTGGATTGTGCTGACCTCGGGCCTAACCTCGTAAACGGTACTTGGCACTATGTGTGAAAACGATGTTTTTCTACCTCGTAACGTGGTCGGTGTAAAAGTGACGCTTGTAGTTGGTGTTTCAACAATTAGGAATTTTGTCACTTCCATAAAGCCGTTTGGCAAAGTTGACGTTTGGTCGCTGTTGAGAACTATGGTGGATTTCCCATCCTTGCCGATCGTGCTGGTGTATTGGAATGGAGCTAAAATTTCCAGGCTTGGTTTTGCTGTTATGACAGGTTTGTATTCTGTGTTCTTACCATTTATGATCGGGATGGTTACTTCGGTTGGCACTCTGTGCGTGACTGTGATTGTGCCGTCAAACGGCTTTGGACTGTATGTATCAAAGTCATTGCTATCCCTGTAACGGCTTCTCATTGTGGTTCGTCGAGATTGCTGCTGATTATTATTATACCGACGTCCACTGCTTCTCGTGTAAGCTGGCGTTTCGGTTGTTACAGGTCGATGGCGAGTTACTGGTTTGCTCAGTCGCTGGGAAGGCGTTGTAAGTTCGGTTGACAATCTTCGTCGCGGTGACGTTGTAGGCCTTCTAAAATTCGAACTTCTCGGACTGGTTGTCGTCTGTTGAGAAGTTCGTTCCCTCAGTGTAAACTGATACCTTGGTGTGGTTGGTACTGAAGATGGTCGCACACGAGGTTGATGTTGCTGTTGTTGCTGTGGTGGTTGAACATCTCGAGAGTATTCACGAGATTGGATCTGCTGGTTTCTTGAGTTTCTGCTACTGTATCCACGAGTTGTCGGTGGTGGCCTGGTCGCAACTTCTCTTGCAGGTTCTGGAGAATAGTCGTAATCATAATCGTACGATCTGGCAGCCGGTCGTCGATACCTTGCTGAGTATCTATTACCATAGTCTGCTTGCCTTTTTGTCCTTGGTCGCCTCGTGAATGGTCTTATTTGGACAACAGGACTAAGCGCTTTAGATCTTCTATTGTTTTTAGAAGCTTCAGTTGTCGTTGATGAGGTTTGTTCAGCTGTTTCTGATCCTTCATATTCATTGTCCTGAATCTCATCATCTCCAACTTCTTCACTGTCTTGCTCTTCTTTTCCGCTTTCCTCTACTTCATCCTGGCTGGGTTTTTTACCACGAGAGGGAAACAAACTACTTGCCGGTCTTGGTTTGATCCGGTTATAACTCACTGTTGGCCTTGATCGCGGAGTTGTTGCACCTACTCCATTTGCTCTACTATCAGGTCTTCTTAGAAGCGAAGGCGTTCTCTTTGATGTGGTTGAAGGTTTTGAGGTTGTTGTTGTAGTGGATGCAGTTCTTTGTAATATGGGTGGTCTTCTGAAACGTAGCAAAGGGTTATTCGCCCTTCGAGGTGACTCTGTTGTAGTGGTTGGAGCACTTGTTACTGCTTCTTCTCCTTCCTCGTCGCTTGACGTGTTGTGTTCAATTTCTTCAGTCACCGCTGCCCCTGTAATGTCATTGTTATTTATGTCATCCGCTGGAGTAGTTGATGAGAATCTATTGAACGGGTTGACTCCAGTTGGCCTAATTCTGGTTCTCGAACTTGTTGGAACAATCGCATTCGGCCTATTGGTTGACCTGTAGTTGAATCCACCTCGGCGCGCGGATGTTGATGCTATGGCTGTTGGTTGAACTCTTGACGAGGATGATCGACTCCTAGAGCCTCCCCCAAAGCTTGCTGCACCACCAAAGCTAGCCGCGGACGTTGATCTAGGTCTTGAAAACCGCCTCGAGCTTGATGTTGTCGGCTTAATTTCCAACTGTGAATTAGTTGATGCTTTGCTTCTGTTAGCAGCGAACCTATTGCGGCTTGAGCCAAACCCTGATTTTGAGGCCGGAGTGGCAGTTACTGTTGGAGTGAAGGAGGTCCTAGTGATGGTGGTTGCTGGATCACCAGTCTTTTTCTTAGGTTGGAATGTTGGACGAGGCCGTGATGAGAACGGCCTAATGACTGGAGTGAACGTTTTCTTCTTCCCTTGAAAACCTAGTCGGGACTTTTGATGGTCCCCTTCTTCGTCTTCTTCACTATCATCGCCTTCGCTCGGTTGAGATCCTTCCAATGTAGCTTGTGAACTTGTTGTCACTAATTGAGTTGGTGAAATTCCAGAAGCCGGTGGAAGGGTGGATGTTGGAGACAAACTATCAACTGTAGGAGATACACCCGTTTTGAAAGTCGAAGTACTCTCGATAATCTGAGCATACCTACCATCAATAACTGTGCCAATCACTCTTGATTCATAAAAGGTTGTTGTCTGATCTTTGACTATCGAACCTTCGATCAATCGCACAAGACCAGTTGTAAATACTTTGGTGCCTACAGTCACAGTTGATTCTGATTCTGCTGGCAGTTCGGTCTTCTTGGCTTCGTCCACTACAACAGTTGAAGTGCTTTCCAGTACCTGAGCATACAATGCATCAATGTACGTGCCAATTGCTTTAGTCGTGAAATGAGTGGTAGTGACTCCGTTTGCGTCAACTATTTTGCCTTCATTGATCGACACGATACCTGTGGGCTGAACGGAGTCCGTGGATGAAGCTGCTGTTGGAGTAACAATTTCAGAAGAGCTTTCCAAAACCTGAGCGTACAGACCATCGATGTAGGTACCGTATATATCCGTGTTGAGAAGTGTGGTAACTCCATCGTTTACTTCAGACGTTCGAATTGTTGATATCAACCCTGTCGGAGGATGAGTGGTACTCAATTGATCACCCTTTGCATCCTCAGTTGGAACCGGGCTTGTCGTGATCAGTTCAGTAGGTTCAACAGACATGGTTTCAGTAGGCGTTTCAACGTTCGTTTCTGTTTCTAAATGACTGTTGATTATTGTTTCATTCCCGATGTAAGATGTAGTGAAATAAGTGTAGGTTGTATAATATGTGGTCGGCTCGGGTAAAACTTCTGTTGGTGTCGGCTCTACCGTTGGTTCTACAGATTTTTCAGTCGGAGAAGAAATAATTTCCGTAGGTAATGCAGCTGCTGCTATAAAGCTCGGTTCTGCTTCAATAGTTGGCTCTATAATGTCCATTGTGCTCGTTGGAACAACCGGCGATACTGTCATATCAATAGATCCTAATTCGGCTTCCAAAGTCGGCGTGACTACATTTGAAATTGTTTGTTCACGACTTGTTATCATTGTGTTCTTTCCTTTGTAAAGTGTCGTCCAATAAGTGAAGGTTGTGAAGTAGGTGATGGGCAGAGTCGCTTCCTCAGGACTAAGCTTCGGCTCGATTTCGGTCGGTTTGATCGTTTCGGTGACTACGTTCGTAACAGTTTCCAAACGGCTGACTATATCACTTGTTGTTCCTTTGTACACAGTGGTGAAATAAGTGAACGTGGTATAGCTCGTCTGAAGGATTGTTGTTGGTGAAAAGGATGGCTCGATTTCTTCTGTGTTGCTTTCCGAACTGATTTGGTCATTCAGGTCTAAAGATTCGTATTCATCATAGGTTTTCCGTTGACTGCCTCCAGAGCTGCTGCTGGTTATGTCAGTAACCATAGTTTCCACTACCTCACTATCATCGGTTGTCAAACCGATCGCCAGCATGGCTTCCTTTTTGAGTTCTTCATCGCGAGCTTGCAGAACTTCCTTCTCGTTTGAATCGTTTGGAGTTTTTGTTGAACCGATCCTGTCCAGAGGTGACATAGTCGTATCATAGGAATACGCTTCATCGATACTGGATTGCAGCGGGTGCGGCATAATCAAAGCTTCTGATGACGGCATTTCGTTGATTTTTGGCCGCAAAATGCTTCCATATGAAAGCCTCTTTTTCTGACTAGGGGTGTTTTCGTTGGTCTTCGTGCCCGTTGAATCTTTAGGAATGATACTGTTATCGTCAGCTGTTGCTGTTTTAAAGATTCGGCTGGCCGTTGCGCTTGGTGAAATTGTCTCTTTCACCACTTCAGTTCTACTTTCAATGATCGTTTCCCCATCGACAAACACTGTCGTGTAGTAAGTGTACGTTTTGAAGAGTGCCTCATCATTCGGTGGCTTTTCAACTACTGCGCTTGCTGAAGAGTCTGATTTTTGAGTTTCCGATGGTAGGAATAGTCCAGCGACCGCTGGATCGGTGGCCTCAGGGATAGCTGCAGTATCCAACGTTGAAGTCACTACATTTGTTTCAACAACTTCTCGACTCTGGACGCTGGTTGTGGACGCTTGAAAGAATGTTGTCAGATATGTGTACGTTGTATACAGGGTACGAATAATTACTTCCACTTCTTCTTCCTTATCAGTTGGCTTCCGTTTGCCTTGTTCTGGGTCTACTGTGGTTTCTTCTGATGTTGTTGATACCTCGTCAGCCTTTGTATTCATTTCTTGCGTGACAGCAGACAAAGTAGTTTCCGGTAGCTGTGGCGTTGAATTGAGCTCAGTCGAGTCTTCAGTTGTGGGCGTTTCTGGTACTTCAGGAGTTGTGGCAGTTTGATACTTCGGCGTTGTTCCAGTTGGAGAGACAGTTGATTCAATAGCTTGATTTTCAGGTACAACAGTAGCCACATATCGGACTTCATCCGATACGACCTCCCTTGTTTTTACTGACGTTGTGGAGGTATCGCCTTCTGGCACGAAGAACGTGGTGAGATAAGTGTAGGTCTGGTGAATTGTGGTTGGGACAAGTTTCGTCACAAGTTTTGCCGTGCGTAGCCCAAGTTCTTCCTTATCTTCTTCGCTGCTTTCAGTCGTAGTTTCCATGTCTTCGGTAACTGGATGCTCTGAAACTTCAAGCGGTTTTGTAGATGTTTTTTGAGTTTTAAGCACCGGTGTCGGTGCAATCGATGCTTGAGCTGATGTACTGGACACGACTTGGGTCAACTGCGTGTATTGACCATCAATTATTGTTCCGAACAGGAACGAAGTGTAATAAGTTGTCGTTTCATCGATAGCCTCTACAACAGCAATTGATTTAGCAAGCCCAAGCGGTTTCTTACCGTGAATGAATACTTTGGTGCTCGTTGTGGCAAAAGTTGGAGTAATTTTCAGTGATTCGGTCGCTTTGATTTCTTCATGAGGCAATTGCATTTCAGACCCTTCAGGAGTAGTTATGTCTTCCATTTCAGTTGTCATTGTTTCCGTTGTTGTTTCAGATTTTTTCAACGATTCAGTCTCAGCTGATTCTGTTTTCAAGTCAGTTTCAGTCGTCGCCTGTTCTGTTGTCCGGTCGCCAGTAAAGCCAACTTTCAGTGTTGTTGTGCCACCTTCAGTCGCATCTTCCATATCTTCCGTTGTGAGGTAGATCGGGTTGTACGCTTTGCTAGCTCTTGATGTGTCAGCTTGGACGGTCGGAAGAGTTGTTTGCATATCGAGATTGTGACCTGTGACGGTTTTGGTTGCCATTCCAGGAGAATGCGAGAGGAAAGTTTTCACAGTGGTGACCACTGGAGCAACAGCATCTTCCGGTCGCAATGTCGCCGCTCCTGCAATCGATGTTACTGGACCGCTGTTGACCATAGCTGTTTTTGGCATGAAAACAATTATCGTATTTCCTACTGTTGTAGTGAAATCGGCAAAACCCACGTACGTTACAGTGTCGTATTTTTGAAATTCATTTTTTATTTGAACGCCTCCTCTGAAGAGCCCTTTGCCAGCTCTCAATTTCTTATCCCGTCGCTCCTCAAGGCTTTCAGAGTAGCCGCTTGGAGCGAACTCAGCTTTGATCGTAACTGTTGGCAAATCCGAGTTCGGTTTCACTTTTTCGGGTTTCACCTCGCTGTTACGTTTGACGGAAAATTCCTTCCTCACTGATACTATTGGCTTTTGTGTTGTCAAGGGCTCGGAATTATCAATTATTTCGTTCATCAGCGGTTGATTCGTGACTGTATCGACGAGGTCGATTTTCGGACTAGTGGTAACTGAAAGGGTTTCCTGCTCATGGACAGATGTTGGACTTAGGACTTGGGGGATGCTAGGAAATACAAGGTACGGCGTCGGTTCTTTGGATGGTTTAACATTGTCATAATAAACTCTTGAGCCGGTACTCAATAGTCTTGCATATGTTCGCCCTACTGTCGTCCCAAGTATTTGTGTGGCGTATTCGGTTGTTGCACCACCCGTGACGAACGTCCGCGCCGTCGACGACAGCACTCCAAGCGGCGGGTCCCGCAACTTTGCGATCTCCTCCAAAGAGAGGACGGTCACATCTAATCAAGGAAGTTGAAGAGGAAGAGTTAGTGACAGCAGATCGAAAAACCACAGTGTGCTCATCTTACTCTGCTGATTTTGTTTTAACTAAATATTTGTGCCTAATTCGTGATTGGTTGTTAAACAAAAATTAACAACGTGGTGAAAATTCAATTTTTAATTTTAAAACTAACTGTTCTGATCTGAACGCTTTTTTCGAAATTATAATAATAAAAAAATAATAATAGTAATCACCTCGAGTCGCGGCTCTAGTTTTACTTCTTGTTCTCTCCGAGGTCGATCGAAACCGCATCTTTCGACATTACGTTAGTTGTTATACTACAAACCGTTTATTTTCTTGTCGATTTTCTCAGTATAAACCTCTCGCCGACACTGTTAAAACTTTAAAACCTCGCGCCCATTGAGAAAAATTCTACTTTCGCCATTCTAGAAAAATTTGGTTTTTTCGGAAGTTGCGAAATTTTCCAAGTTCATTTATACCTGCGACTAGTTTTAGATAGGAATAATTTAACACGCCATAACCGCGAGTAAGATGAGCCTGAGAAAATGAATAGATAGAGGAGACTGAACAAGACCATGACAGATCCAAGGTGTGGAAACATGAGTAGAAAATATTTACACAAATTTTCACATAGATAAGCACATATAAGAGAATTTAGCTACATGAGTGGCTTTTTACAATGACGTAGAATATAGCATGAACGGAATTGAACATTTCTAGAGTGCATTACTTGAACTTTGTAATTGACTACTATATAGCCGAATAATTTTTGTAAAATGCGATTTTTCATTTTTGTTATTTTCCTGAAAAATCGTGGGAAGTGACCTGCCTCTCAGAATCTAAATTTTGCACGATAAATCGTTAGTGGTAAGTAATAAGACTGGATGTGTGAAGTTTCACGATCGATCACTTTCCAGTTGAATCTCTGCTACCCCGTTTTACGATAATCCGATTCCAACCATCGCAGTGAAATTTGGAATAATCGTTACCAAACCGTGGCTTTCCAATGACCTTTAACCGATCATAAAGACAACTTTCTCTTTGGCTTTCGTCATCTTACTAGACCAAACCTTAAATAGGCTACCTGTAATCAGTTAATAGATATTCCTAATACGTAGAACTTATGTTGCAGTGTAAATCAGAATTTATCGTCGCTCTTTGGCTGTTGGCTGCATTCTTCTTCTACCTCTCATCTTTCCCCTTCTACTACTACTATATTCCACTCTTACTACTTCTGCTCTTTGTTCTTCTAAGTACATCTTCTTACACTCTTTCTACTCAAGTTGTTATTCTTCCGTTTCTGCGTCTCCTTGTTCCATTTTTTCGATCTTTCCCGTACAGGATCTGGTAGTTCGTTATAAAAGGATAACATCGAAAATAGCTATTGAAAAATCCCCTTCAACCAGTATATATAAGGCTAATTTCCCGTACAAATTATGATGATGGTCGTCCCCAAATTAAATTTCTATCCATTACACCACCATTGAAATCCAAGAATGTTGTCGTTCGCTCGAATTCATCTTAAGTAGCTTAGCGAGCGGATATTCGGTACCTTAGTGAACCAGATTACGAAACGGGCGTTCTCCATACCAGCATAAGCAAACGAACCGTGGCGTTCTGACGGGTCAGAGGATGGCCCGGGTCTGTGAAGCGTGAAATTCGATAGGATCGCAACGTTTAGCGCGATGAGGCTTCCCAACGGTCCGCAACCAATTTCCGTAATGCTTCGCGTTTTTTCCTCCACCGTCGCATTTCCTTTGTACGCGCGAGGCAGTTTTCATTCAAATTCGAGCAAAGCGGGATCGGATTCCGAACGACCGTTTACGCCAACGGTACCAACTCTATTGTGAACTTATTTTGATCCTGGTTTCCCTAGATTTTTTGAAAATAAAATATGGCATTACTCGGTGCCTTATAGGGTTGTGGATTGTCATTACATGTCGTACATAATAGGCATTCAGTTGATAAAATTCTACAAAAGTGTTATCAGTTGGAACTTTTTCGAAGCTAAATTCTTAAAATGCTGGTGTCCAAGTCCGATTATTCGAGAAAAATAATTCTATTGGCAGCAGTTGGATAATTCGGTTCTAGAAATGCACATTCCGTTCAACCATATTTGCCATAAAGATGGGAAAAGGGCGTAAGCTGGTGAAGGTAGTAAAACGCATCTACGTACCTCCGTTTTCTCTTTTGACTCTTTCTTTTATTTCTTCCTCCTGCTGCGAGTCGTCGGCAAGGCCTGGAAAATAAGATTTAACGTTATGCAATTGACAAAAAAATTGTAAATAATATTCTTCTTGACATTCAATGACGGGTGGAAGTTTATCTCTCCTGAATTCCTTGATTTTCGCTGAATTGTCCCTTCGTCAAAAAACATTTATATTATACTGTTCACTACTTTTTCAAAACTTCGTTTGATTATAGCCCTAGAAGGATGTGGGAAACGAAAGGGAAAGCAAACTAGCTGAAATGAGAAGGGATTAGTGTAACATCACTTTTGCTACTCAGTCCGAAACCAGGGCGAACCTTGCCGTGGAAGAGTCAAGAACCTGTTATCTCCGCCAGGGGGAAGTGCAAAGGATTGCTTCGTAGACCGAGTGGCGGACGGTTCTCACCCTACATATGTAAGGCATTACCAGCCATCTTGCCCTACTTTGATCAACCTAGCCAGCATTAGCATCCAGTCGGCATTAAAATGACGAACAGGATGGGATCTCAGCGTTCCCAGAGGGCATACGAGGCCTGTATGGATTTCCAAGATGATCGGGTGTCGAAATCGTGTTGATCCAGTTCGGCATTCGATTCCGTTCGATCCGAATCATGACTCCGTCGATAGCGATGGCGATTTAGCAAGAGCCGTGTGAACTGAAATCGAAAGTAACGGATATTCCTAGGTTCAAAAATAAACGACAAGTTACATCCGCGGTATTCCCGTATTGAAACAGGGCGCTATATAATAGGTGGAATATAATATTGTACATGTACATCATCTTCATAGTATAATATGTGAAATGAACTACTATGGAATATATGAAAAAATTATCAGATAATACAGTCTCTTTTATCTTGTAAAGAAAAAAAATTATAAAATGAATTTTCTACATTTTTTGAGTTTTATTGTTTGGATATCACTTATACATTGAAAGGCTGCCAATATCGTGTTATACAAATAGTACTCGGCGAAATTAAAACTGAAGGTCTCGCGGATAAAATAAACTATCCATACTAGAATTTTTCAGCGTTTTTTGTTTTGTTATGCGGTGAAGATTTTTCAAATCACACAACGTCCTCACTCCTTGGCCTCTTTATTAAAAATCCTTCCCAGTTATTAAATCGTGCGATCGGCGTGGCCCTTGAAAAACGAGAAAGGGCTATGCAGATAGAAATTGAACTTGGACAACCCATAATTATTAAGCCCACGGGTTTCGGCGAAAGTGAAGCCTCTCGGCCCTTGGAGCTGGCAGGTTGTGTCAGCTTCGGTTACACGTGTGCGCATAGTTGTGATAGGGTTCAGAGATGAAACGAATTTTTCACTTTCTATCTCTCACCGACAGTCGGCTGTTTTGTAACCTGCTGCCACTATACAGTAAACGGAGCCCCTGTTACTCAATATTCTTTTGATCCAAACCTTGAATCATGCGGACCTTTGGTATTGAAAAACGCGGTGATTAATCATAAGACAACGTAAGCGAAGCTATAGAATAGATTCAAGTATCTAGACAAATCTTTATGCTTTTTTAACATTATCAAAATATTTTTATTATTTTTTTATTTGTTTATATTATTTATATTTTTTTCTAAATTAAGTTCTTGAAAATTCCGTCTGTTCCTATTTTTTCGTATGTCTTCGGCGCGTATTTAACTTCCTGCAAAAATCTTTGCCACTCTATCCGCATAAATGGGAAACTATCGAGCTCGCATCTTCATTTTTAGGCGTGGGCATACAAAAATAACTTAAGGATACCCATCTTTGTCTCGGGGCAGAATGTAGCGGCGACATAATTGGGAAGAACGCTTGAAGACGTTTCGCCATCACTATGACATCGATAGAGCTTCTCAAAACTGACGAAAGAATGGTCGATTTAAATACAATACCCGCATCGCCGCTGGGACGTTTTAATTGGAAGGATACTAATAGGCGGTTCCAGTTCTAACGTAACTCAAAATTATTCATTCAGGTTGAAACTGCATTGTTCCTCTTACCCTAAGATTGATAATACCTGTGCATGTTTAACGATGCAAGCTTCGAAGATTAATTGGGGGTTGTTTTTATAAAACATTTTATGATTTTAATATCGTTCAAATTAACCAGATGATACTCAAATATGCGCGTATCAAGTATATATATGCGAGATTCTTCATTTTTGTTTTAGATTTTAACTGCTTTAAATTATCAAATAACTTATTTTTTTAAATATTTTAATCTCATCTTTTTTATTATTTAAAATTACGTGTCAGACGCTTGAAAAATGGATAGGCGCATTACTCAAAGGAGAAGGAAGAGAGTTTGAATTGCTATCTCTTTGTATATATTTAATTGTCTGAGTTGATCACGTGTTTTTATATGTTATTGAAAAATAATAGAAGGTTACGAAATACTGGCCAGCTTAATACTTTAGAAAAACTTATTTCGGTCCACAATCAGCTCTATTTTTTGGAACACTTATTCACCAAATTTATTCAAGGTCTAATACAAAATTATACAAAACATGGTATAACTACTATCGATACACTATTGGTGCAAACTGTAAAGATTGCCCAACTTTCTTCATCTATCGAGAAAAATACTATTCCAGTGAATTTAGTCGAAAACAATAAAAACCAATCGAAGTCAGATTTATTTCCGTCCAAGTTTTAGTGTTCCACTTTCAGCGGAAACTATTGCAACTTACGCTAGTGAAGTAGCTAAATTACGTCAAGTGGTAAAGAGAGCATAGTTGAGAACTAGATGAGCGAATAGTGTAGATAAGTGACTCTAAGCAGCTGAAGACAATGCCTAGCTCGACACATCTTGCAATGCAAGACTCGCAAACTGATCAAGGGCCATTACGCTCTAATTACTCCGCCCGTTACCCAAGCTTTGCATTGTATAACCTACATTTTCAAATGTTAGAAGCGCTCTTGGAATTGTAATGTGGTTTTAATAATAATTCAGGGGTTCAATAATTTGCAAAAACTGTGAGCCGAAACGTTTTTTAAATTTATTTCAACCCTTATCTTGCTGAAAATTTTCAAATTATTTATATTTTTTATACATTTATATTAAATGTATTTATTAAATATTTAGTATAAATAGTAGCATGCCTATTTATTTTTATATTTTTGAAATATATGACAGGTATTTTAAAATATATTATATTTTAACATGTATGAAATATTGTATTCTATAAAATACATGAAAAATTATTATACAGGTATTTTGTTGTAATATTTAAAAACTATATAATTATTTTTAATAATATGTCGGGAGGCTCCGCCCCCACACCCCCTGGCGTGGGCGTAGGAGGGGCTTCGCCCCCCCCTGCCGTGCTTTTCTATAGACAAGGCTGTTGTCGTTATCACTACTATATATTTTTACCCTCTGTATGGAGAGGTGCTAAGGTTTTGCCTGGATAGGCACTCCAACTTTAAATTTTCCAAGATTTGCATCTTGCACAGTATATAGCTTTAACAAAAACTCGTCAGTTCAGATGTTTAATATACCAAAAGATAGGTAATTTAATTGTCCACATTTTCCCAATGTAATGTACCTATCCATTTTTCAACCGTTTTTGCGTTATCAACAATATTAGTAGACTATACACAAAAACATCACATTTTTCAACTTTAAACGTTATTTTCATCTATTTAGTGCGAAAGAAACGAAGAATGAACCATATATTATTGATATACACATCATCAACTATCATTATGCTGAATTTGAGCGAAATCTATCACAAAAAATTTCTCGCGAAAAATCCAAGGGGTACCCCTGCGATTTTTTTCAACCGAACAGTTAACGATTTTTTACTCCTCTCTCAAAGCAGATAAAAATCTGAAATTTTCAGGAAAGTTGTATCTTACCATCATGTATTTTTGTGATTTTTTTCATCTCTCGGAAAAATCTGCAACTGGTCCAAAAAAATCAGTTTTTGAAAGCTCAAAAATTGGACTTTAACAGTGATTTTCGGGGTCAAAATAAATGCGAATCAATTGTTTTATTATGCAAAAGTCTCCATCTGAATACCCAACACACGTGGATAGCAAAAAAATTGGTGAAAAAAGGTTAAATAGGGCCACAGAAATTATTTTCTGTCAGCCGAGTTCCGAAACGGCCGACATTTCAAGCTCCGCTGGCATCGGAAAATTAAAATTTTGATTTTAAGCTATTCTTATAGGAAATTTTTCGCTGAATCCGAATTTGACGTCAAAAAGACGGAAATTTGACGACAACTATTTTTTTCCCCCATTTTTAGTATTAGGTACACTACTTTTATGTTTTTCAACTGTGAAAATCCGTTGCAAATACTTTAAGTACTGTTCAATAATAGTATATTACTCATTCTTACAAGACATTAGACGTAGAATTCAATTTCAAAGTGTAAACTATAAATTTTAAGTTGTATAATCGAATTTTTGGACTTTCGTACTTTTGAAGTTTTAACTTTGAATTTTTTTACCAATTTCGTGAATTTTGAAAAAATAGGTTCTGTGAAAGCAGTTTGAGAAAATTAAATTAGAATCAATTAAAAATTAAAAATGTCAGGATTATTTTTGCTTTCCGAGATATATTCCTATTTTGATGAAAATCGTTTTTGGGTTTTCTACGAGCGCTGATAGCTCAAATTATATCAAATTTTAGGATGTAGGGGGAAAACAGATCAAAATACGCGAAAAACGGGGTCATAAAATTTTGAAGCGCAATAAAACTAAAATGAAGGCCTAATTAATAAAAGAAGATTTTTCCACCGATGAGTTTGTCTCTATTTTACGACCCTATGATCAAAATTTATTTACGTTGCCCCAGTTTCTGGTTCAGGTACTACGTTTTTTGGGTGTTCGCTTCACGCCGCTTTAGCTCTGACTAGAATCAACCAACGAACAAATTCCTGTAATTTTTCTTCACTTTCATCATCCTGTGTTTTTATCAAGAAAATCGAGTATGACTGAGTGAAAACGGGGTTTCGGAAAATGTCAAAATTATACAGAAACCTCCCTCATGAAAAATCAAAGGTGTAAGTCGAAAAAGTACGAGTTACTGCATCAAGAATTTTGATTTATTACAACTTTATAATACGGTTAGTATATACAAAACCCGATATATAAATCGCTACCGCGCGCAATGGAAAAAATTTCGCGATCCAAAAATTTACCCAAAACAACGTTTTTCGATAAATTTAAAATTTTTTTGAAAAAAGTAAAAGAAAAAATCTAATTGTTAGAGGTTTTTCAGCCAATGGTTTTAAATTCCAAGTATTCCCAATTTTTTTCATCCAAATCCTTCCAACCACTTCTTTAATTAAACTTCACACTTCTCCACACTTCTCCTCCTAGCAGTGCAGTTTTTTTTCTTCAAAATTTTGATATATTTTTTTAATGTATTTATAATGAACATTTTTCAAATTTATAATATCTATTCATAATCGAATTAATTATTTATAAGCATTACTTTGTGGCATCACATGCTGTTAATGCACAATCAACTTCAGTTGCTAACAACTGGCAAAATTCATATGTGATGTCTGTGGCAACGGATTGTTTACAACAGAAAAATCGTAATTTCGTCATTTCCTTCGTTTCACGCCGTTCGTGTCTTCTTAATTTCGCGTTTCTTCCGAGTCAACATTTTATTAATATTTCTGTCATCAAACCTAAAATAAAAATAGTTAAAAGGAAAAAGGTTTTACATACAATCCCCCTTTTACACTGGTGACCCTCTCGTTTCCGTTCGCGCTCGCGGTTCGCGCTTCGAGTTTCCGTTCGAATTCGCTTTCACATTTTCGTTTTCGCGTACAATATGACCGACGCAAATTCAAGTATTGTACCTCCCAGCACGAGTGCTCCTCACTGTGACCAAGTAGCAATCAAACTACCGAAGTTTTGGTCGTACGATCCCGAGTCCTGGTTTTTCAACGTCGAAGCTCAATTCGCCCTTCGCCATATCACTCAACCAGTGACAAAATTGAACCACATAATCTCGGTGATGGAACCCCTTCACATCAAAGAAATTTCCGATGTACTCCGCGACCCAACCACAAACAACTACGATTCGGTAAAAGCTACGGTTCTCAAACGGTTTGGTGAATCAGAAGAAGAAAAGTTGAATAAACTACTCGGCCCGCTCGACTTAGGTGACATGTCACCATCACAGCTGCTCCGCGAAATCCAACGTTTGGCTGGACCTGGAATTCCGCAACAAATAATTCGCGGAATTTGGTTCAAACGTCTTCCTCCAAACACACAGCAAATTCTGCTGGCAACCGAGACAACGGCACTAGACAAACAAGCTGACATAGCTGATAAAATACTTTCGGTGCAAGTTCCTCAAGTCGCAGCTACTTCATACTCAGCATCATCGCCTACACCCAGAGCGTCATCGTCCGATATTTTGGAAACGTTAGTCGCTCAGATGAAAACATTGAGCAACGAAGTTGTGCAGCTAAAACAAATGGTCCGAGCCGATCGTTCTCAATCTACGAGTCGTTCAAAATCCCGCGATAGATCTTTGAATCGTGACCGTTCACCTAGCGTTCGCGAACCCTCTAAAAATCGTCCTTGTTATTATCACCATAAATATGGAGCTAATGCGAGGAAATGTCAACTCCCCTGCTCGTTCAAATCGTCCGACAGCAACCAGGGAAACTCCAACCACGTCTCCAATTAGCGGCGTTCGGAGATAGTTCACAATCATGCCGCTTGCTCATCAAAGATCGGACTTCAAATACAAATTTTCTCATCGACACCGGGTCAGAATTATCCGTTCTTCCACCCCGCGTTCTTGATCGACATCATATATCACCTCTTGTACTTTTCGCCGCCAATGACTCACCTATCCGCACTTTCGGTCAACGACTTTTGAATATAGATTTTGGTCTCCGACGGATTTTTCCATTTGTTTTTACCATCGCCAATGTGTCACGCCCAATTATTGGCGCAGATTTTCTACGACATTTCGGTTTACTTGTCGACCTGAAATCACAACGACTACTCGATCGCACCACAACGTTGAGCACACACGGTTCTGTTACCAACGACAAATCATCGCCAATATCTACTATTCACACAGGTATTCCGGCTAGCGTCAACGACTTGTTGAAGAAACACAAATTGTTCCCTTCGAATTCTACACCCGAAATACGCGTTCCTCCAACAACTTTTCACTTCATCGAGACTAAAGGACCTCCGTGTTTTGCGCGCCCTCGTAAACTTTCCCCGGAAAAACTGAAAGCTGCACGCGCCGAATTCGAATTCATGCTTCAACAAGGAATATGTAGACCATCGAACAGCCCATGGGCTAGTCCCCTTCACCTCGTAAAGAAGAAATCTGGCGACTGGAGACCGTGTGGCGATTATCGTCAACTAAACGCTCAAACTACGCCCGACAGATACCCGATCCCGAACATCCGAGAAACCACTTCCTGTATGCATGGAGCCAGCATCTTTTCCAAGATCGATCTGACAAAAGCGTATTTACAGATACCGGTAAATCCAGCTGACGTACCGAAAACCGCGGTAACTACCCCTTTCGGGTTATTTGAATTCGTAAAAATGCCATTTGGATTACGCTGCGCAGCTCAAACATTCCAACGGCACATGGATTCGATTACTCGAGATCTTCCATTCGTCAGGTCCTACATCGACGATTGCGTTGTTTTCTCTCGATCTTTAGAAGAACACCTCCAGCACCTCGACGTTTTTTTCGCTCGTCTTGCAGATCATGGACTCCAAATCAACATTGGGAAATGTTCGTTCTTCCAATCGTCCATTGATTTCCTTGGATTCAAGGTAACAGCTGATGGAGTGTCGCCCTTATCCGAAAAAATCGATGCTATCAGGAATTTCCCAAAACCCACCACGACTGAACAGCTTCGAAGATTTTTGGGGATGCTAAATTTTTATCATCACTTCCATCCTCAAATGGCGAAAGTTCAGATTCCTCTTCACCTTCCGAATCAACCGCGCGGACACAAGACAGAGATCACTTGGACGCCAGAAATGGAAACCGCCTTCGAAGCTTGCAAAAACCTCCTCCAACAAGACATTGTTCTTGCCTTTCCGATTCCAGACGCGCCCTTGTCAGTGATGGCTGACGCATCGGACGTCGCGATCGGTGGTGCATTGCATCAAACGCAAGACAATGCGTTTCGGCCACTCGCATTTTTCTCACGAAAATTGACGGAAACTGAGCGCCGGTACTCAGCATACGATCGCGAGTTACTAGCCATCTACGAAACAATTCGCTATTTTTCGTACATGCTGGAAGGACGACAGTTTATCGTCTACACAGACCATCGACCTCTCATCCATGCCTTCTCGAAGCGTAGTGACAAGATGTCCCCAAGACAAATTCGGCAACTTGCGCTCATCAGTGAATTCACCACCGATATTCGCTACGTCAAGGGTACGCTAAACGTCACAGCAGATGCACTTTCGAGAGTCGAGGCTATCGTCAAACGTACCGTCTCGCCACTGGATCTGGCCGCAGCTCAAAGAACAGACGAGGAACTCCAGCACTTCTTGAGCCATCCAACGCAGACTGGCCTACATCTTCGACACCTACGAATTGAAGACGCAGAACTCTACTGTGATATTTCAACTCGCCGTATTCGACCGTTTGTCCCCGCACCCTTCCGCTTCAGTATTTTTCAACAATTCCACGGAATTTCCCATCCTGGAGCGACGGCAACGTTGAAGTTGATCAGTGAGCGGTTCGTCTGGCCAAAAATGCGCAGCATGGTCAAGAAATGGGTACGCCAATGCCATCCCTGCCAATCAGCGAAGATCCAGAAGCACGAGAAAACTCCGTTGGTACCATTCCTACTGCCGGATGAACGATTTTCCCATCTACACATCGACATAGTTGGTCCCCTTCCTCGATGCAAAGGATTCACCTATCTTCTCACTTGCATCGACCGCTTCACGCGATGGATCGAAGCTTTCCCGATGATAGATCAAACGGCAGAAACAGTTGTAGACACGCTGTTCTCAGGATGGATTTGTCGTTTTGGCACCCCGCTTAAACTCGTTACCGATCAAGGAAGAAACTTCACCTCCAATCTGTTCCACAAAATCGCGTCGATCCTAGGGATTGAAGTACGACACACGTCAAGCTATCATCCGCAAGCTAATGGATTAATCGAGAGGCAACATCGATCGCTAAAAACTTCATTAATGGCTCATTCCGACGATGCCAGCGAGAATTGGATTTCCCAACTGCCAACAGTGCTCCTAGGACTCCGCTGTGCATACAAACCCGACCTGGAAGCCTCTTCCGCTAACCTGGTGTATGGAACTTCACTGCGATTGCCTGGTGAATTCTTCGAGAAAACACCTTTGGACACGGACCCTTCAGAGTACGTTCAACGCCTCCACGCCATTTTCGATCTCCTCCGCCCTGTTCCACCATCCTGGCACACCACGAACAAGACCTTCACGCACCAAGACCTGGACAGCTGCACACACGTCTACTTGCGCGTAGACAGTGTACGAAAACCTCTGCAGCGACCATACTCTGGGCCGTACCAAGTAGTGAAACGGTCTTCGAAGAACTTCGAAATCCGCATTCGGAACAAGCGAGTAGTCGTGTCACGCGATCGACTCAAACCAGCCTACCTGTCCGAAGATGATCGTCCTCCGCAAACTCCTCTACGACATTCCTCAGCAAACCCTGCCGCGACAGCTACCACTAGTGAGAAGTCACCTCAAACGACATCGCCAGCTCGGACTCAGCCGTCAAGACGTTGTAAAGTCCGGTTTCCTTGACACCCCGTGGACTTCGCTATTCCCAAAGGGGGGAGTATTGTGGCATCACATGCTGTTAATGCACAATCAACTTCAGTTGCTAACAACTGGCAAAATTCATATGTGATGTCTGTGGCAACGGATTGTTTACAACAGAAAAATCGTAATTTCGTCATTTCCTTCGTTTCACGCCGTTCGTGTCTTCTTAATTTCGCGTTTCTTCCGAGTCAACATTTTATTAATATTTCTGTCATCAAACCTAAAATAAAAATAGTTAAAAGGAAAAAGGTTTTACATACAATCCCCCTTTTACAACTTCAAACTCATTTCGGATAACAGTATAATCATAGTAACGCCCTTAATTACTAGAATGTGATGTCAGTTTCGTTTACGAAGGTAATTCGGCTCCTCTTCACCATCAACCCTACTCTATGATTACGCCTTTGATCCTTACCTATATGATTTCCTTTTTAGTGTATAATTTGACCTCTCTGACACCAGTTTTCACGTGTGATTGTATTCAAAACAAGATCAACCAGTCCTACTTGTGATTATAATCATAACGCCCGCATATATGGCCCCTTGCTTGAGTTCATTGCCTTAGCGACGTATTGTGGACCTGAACGACATTGGAAGCCGATTGCAGACTGCCGCACCCACGTCGTCACGCCCTTAGGCAGGTCCTCGTCGGTCCAGATCACCTACCCTTCAGAACTTGACTGTTACGGCCTTCCTTGTGGACACATGCCTCCATACTCGTCTCAGCTGCTGTCTAGGGCGATTTCTTTTTCTCTTCCTGTACCACCGGTTATGTCGCCAGGCACACGTATGCCCCATCCAGGAGAACGAACGCCCCTAACTATTACTTTACCCTGTCACGTAGTCGGCCCCAGGACCTCACATCTTGAGTAGGACGAAGACCTCTGAATCCTTGTGTCGACTCGAACGTCTTTCTCGATACCGACCTCAGTTAGATTCCATTGGCCACATAATACCGAGACAAGCGTGTCCCTAAGCCCGGAAATCATTGTATCTCTAGTTGAGTCAACTCTCAACGTGATATAATTGGTCACGTCGCCGTTGCAGCTGTTTCGGGGAACAGTAAAATCAACCAACCGCAAACCGAGTGCACAGGGTTATGTAAAACTAATAGAAATGTCATGAAGGTTGCCAGAAAATAGTATTTCATCTGCTGTTATTTGGTTGGGGGAAGTCTGAGCGAGACTGTAGTGTTTAGGCGTTCTTTTTCGCTGCCCGTTACGTCTTAAGTAAAAAACTTGCAGTACTACATAAAATGTAGTTAATTTCATCTACTTCAATTTCAATCAGAGTGCAATTTAATGTTTTTTTTTAATAATCTTCAAAAAGTCCAATCTATGTTTATTTTTCACTCGTTTTTTCAATCTAATAGAAAATTTCCCGCCTGGATTTTGGTTGGCATTTTTTGCTACAATTTTGTTTGGATTGAAGTCTGAACTTCTGGATTTTTCTTTGCCATCGTTTCCTACTCGGCAGCCCAAAGTCCAACTGAGTACTGTCCTTTTTTCATAATTCCGTTCACTCTTGGCCTTAGTAAGCGATAGATAATTCTACCTAAGCTTTAAACAACTATAGTCTTTTCACAGTAGAACGAATTGCTTGTCGCTTCTCGTGTCTTTTTTTATCGCTTAGTGAACACCTTCACGGTACATTTTCGAAAATCACCCCTCGCTCGAGTCTATCAGGCGTGTATTTATGCGATGCGAATCGTTCTTGAAAATGCCTAGTAGCATCATGAAATGTCAAACGTGTTTCCTCATCTGGGGATTCTTCATGGCCGAACTTGGACCTTTTTAGCTATGACTCAGTCAAGGCTGGACATTCCTTTCGTCCTCTTCTCGTCGACGTTTCGTAATCCGAGCAGAGCAAATTGGTCACAAGTTGTCCAAATGTGGTGATACGGCTCACGAAAGCGGGCTTGATTTATTATTAGGACGTAGATATTCAGAATTTAAAAACCACCGTATGAAAGGTGGCGAGAAGGTCTAGGAGTCTATATCTATTTGTCGCTCAGAATAAATTAGTCGATTTTTCAGTCACCAGTTTTTTATTTACGGGTAAAATATTTTCTAAACATTTTATTATATCTGATCGATTTTCAAAGGAGCAATGAAAAGTAATTTTTAGACCGCATCGAATATGAGTCTATCTTAAAACGAATTTTGGAAGATTGCAAAACTTTATGAGAATCACTGGTCGTCTATCTGCACATTTCGTTCAGCTTGAGCGACCTGGTAGCCAACTGACGCTCACATGGACCCGGATAAACGTTCTGTCATTGAGTAGTAATCGTGGAAGGAGAAGTTCTCATTAGTGGGGCCTACACATTCACTAGTTTTGTTCGATGAGACCGGATCCTTTCTCTCGGCGGTGAAAATCTGCGTCTTTCGTTAGATTATATAGAAACCTGGAATCGTTGATGTTTCTACTTTTCTCGAATGAAATAGCCGATAAATAAGTTCTCAATCATTACTATTTTGTCCGAATAATTTCCGATTTATTCGTTTGAAATCTTACTTAGCTACGATAGTTTATTGTTAATAATATACCTGTATTATATAAATAAAAATACTAACATAATCATAAATCCGATAGCATTTTTTAATTGGCTCTTTTTTTAAATATTGCGAGTAAAATTCAATTTTATTTTCTCTCTTTTCTATTATTTTCTGGGGTGAATATTTTTATGTAGTAATTTTGAAATTCCTATATTTCTCGGTGCTATCATGAGCATAAATATCAATCCTCCGGCGCTTTCTATTGATCCAGAGGAGCTGTCGCGAGTCGTGACGCGGAAAACCATTGTCCTGCCCATCAACAACTCTTGTCGATCCGATGTTATTCAACCTGCTAATAAGCCGTTTTTCATTCACGCTTTCAAGTTCGACACACCTACTATGACAGGCGTGCAAAGGAAAAAATCTGAGGCGCTAGCTGTTTCAATCGAGAAAATATTATTTTTATCGAAATTTTTTCACGCCAAGAAATTTGTTTAAAATGTTTCTAGACGCGTGAAATAACTGAGACCAATGATGGTTCATTTTTGAGTCTGATGTCTATTCCTGCGTTGTTAATTTTTTGTCATTTCTTTAGCACGGTTTCACGGTATCATCAGCGTGAAAAAATCCTCGATTTTCTTTAGGTTGCCGGGACTAGGTTAAGCGAGTTGACCGGCTCAGAACTGAGGCAATTATCGATTCTCGAACCGGACGCCTCGTCAGGACCGAATGGACATTCCGAAAATTTCGCTTTCTCGAGCGTTGATGAGCTCGTTTTTTTTTTTTTTTTGGCGTTGCTATCATCTTCTAATCGTATGAAAATATTTAGGGTGTTGTTCCACTTGGGCTATGACTGCATCCATCTATTTATCTTTATTTCCTCATAAAGATAAATTTCTTTCGGTCTCATTTAATTTTATTTTGACCTTTACTTTATTTTTCCGGAATGGTTTAATTTTAATGTTACGAGTTTCGTCTTTTTGTTCTGGCCACCGTTTACCCTCTTTTTCTTTCCATTTCGTTGCAATGCATGATTCGCAATAATAGAGTGAGATTGACGAAGCGATCTGTCTATGAAAAAATGATTTCGTCGCTGTTTTCATCATCATTTCGTCAGTAAACGCTGTTCATTCTCACCGAGTTCATCAATCTCAATCATGAACCCATCTAGGCTCGACATGGATTCGCCCTGTGATGTTTTTTCTATTGAGCTGAGATTATAGCTCTTCAAAAACACGTTGTAGCAATCCTCGCTTTATCAATTATAAAGATCCCTTTACCAGAGGAAATGCTTTCACTCTGAGATTAATGACAATATGAGCGAGACATTTAACACACATGGATCTACACGCCCACACGTGTGTTGCGAGATGAACATTGGGCATGATCGTGAACTCGCCTCTCGTGATCGTATTCACCTGGTAGAATAGATAAACACTTATCTTTATAGATCTCCATCGCCGTCGAGTTCAGCTTTCTTTTCCACCTTTCAGTTCTATCGATGAGATCAAATATAAACTGACTCTCATGCGACAGGATCCGCTAGAACTTTGTTGTTGTTACTTTGTTTTTTCCATGTAAACCTTGAAAATTAAGGATAATAGCACTTCCTTTTCCTTTTTTAAATTTTTATTCTTTTTTCAATTTTTTTATTTATTTAGTTTTTCAAAGAAATTTATTTATTTTTATTTAATGTGGATTTGATTTACGCACTCGATCCGGAAACGAAAGATTAGTGCGACTTGTCTAGCAATTCTCCTCCAGAGACAACTGACCCCGAGCACGGCAAGTCCATCAATAGAGACAAGCTAAACGGTCGCTCCTTGGCCTCGTTCGACCCAGTACATAGTGTGTTCCCTTTGACGGAAAAATAAGGACAATCCGTTAAAGGGAATGTCACAACGGTTTTTCATTCTAAAATGCTCACCTCGCTGGTTAAGTCAAATAATTTGCCGAGCAGTAATAAAATAATTTGCTATTTTTGAAGATTTTTCGCCAAGACGATGAGAAACCAATAAAAAGAAACTAAACTGTTTGGAACTCTAAAAAATCAATCTTCTATTATTCGTCTTCATTTATTGTAGAAACATTATTCTTTTATTTTTTCCTCAAATGCTAAAAAAATAAACAGATCAAAAAAATATAAAAAAGTACAATATAATACAAAAATAAAATAAATGAAAATAAAAATGGCAATACAAAAAACAAATATACAAATACGTCATTATTAGTTGTAATTTTTTCTTTCTCAAATACTTCTAAAAAATAAATATACAAATAAAAATTAATGCAATAAAATAAATAAAAAATGACACTACGCCGTTTTAAGAATTTCGGAGTCGAATGAAAACTGAAGGGGTTTAGTAGGTTGCAAAACGGTTCCAAAACGATCTACACTTGCTCACCCACCTGTAAACGTGCGTACGCTTCATTTGACGTCGAAAAGGCGAGCTAAAGAAGATCAGCGAACCCGTTGGATTCCTATGACGGAAAACGGGATAAAATCGACCGTATTGAGTAACCTAGGCGGACAAAAGACGAATAGTATAGGCCTTGTAGCGCACAAACGGTCCTCGCCCGCCCACCTGATCCTTTCCGTTATCGGTGCAAATTGTTACAAACGTGCTCGCTCTACATAAGAAGCTGTATCTGGCCTTTCAGATCGATTGACGCATTATTCCTCGCCACGCCTGACCTTTCCGAGCCAAAAGATCCCAGTGCGCGAAGAAAGGTGTACGAAGTACACGTATGACCTATTGCCCGTTTCTTTGCCAGCTCTATGGGAATTACTGTACGTAATTCGCAGTGATTTACTACGGTAAATCTCTATTGGTTTCCTCAGTATGATTCAATTCCATCATTCATTAGTTCATTATTCAATAGAGAGAAGAAACGTGTATGTTCGCTGTTATTTTGAGCGCTTTCGCCCGCGGCCTCTTTTCGTTGTGTGAGGAAAAATCGACCGTTTCCAAAACACATAAATGGCTTAGTCATTTCAGAAAACACTTCGACGGCTAATTCTCGGAGAAATGTGACGCTGCAAATAAGGACGCCGGTTGACCCGAAAATGAAGAATCGGGGATAAGTGTGACAATGCCAATGTCAACAACTTTCTATACTCCGAGTTTACTGTTTACATAGAGGTCACGATAAATGGAAAGTCAAGTCAAACATTGGTGTACGTTGGAGTACGGGCTTCCGAGACCGGCCACTTGATTTGAGGTCAGCGCTCATTAATTTCGAGTACTTAACTGTAATTGCTAGATAGTGTCTTTTGAAGTTTCGTTTGTTGGCTGTTTATTGGATGACAATATGGTTCCGTCTCGACCGATTCTTTAGATACTTGTTTGGTTTATTGGTTTCAAATGAATTCGATAACAGTGTGTCCAAAAAATCCAGTATTACAAAAATGTCTATATAGCAGTTGCCCATGTGTCGTTCCACCTTTTTCGTTGAGTTGATTATGTATCATTTTTGGTCCTATTTCACTTCATCGGTTTTTTTAAATATTTTTATTTATTTTTTTTTATGTATATTATATATTTATTTTTATATATAATATATATTTATTTTTATATATAATATATATTTATTTTTATTTTTATTTCTTCATCGGTTTATTTAATAACTTAGCCGAGCCATTATTTTAGTGTATGATCAATAAAAAAAGAAAATATTATTTATTATTAAAATATTATATTTTTACCTACTTACGTACTTATGAGAGGTAGTTTACTAACTGCTAATAAATATCGAGGATTATTTTTTAGAAATATTTTTTAAAACTCGTGACGTTACCATGATATTTGGGTTTGAACTTTTCTTCTGGATAGAGCGTTTTTTCATTGTTGTTCAAACGTTCGTCGAATTTGATAGTCCCACGGGTTACTGCGTTTCTGAAAAATGCAGCTTTCAAGGAAGAAACGACAATTAGCATTGCGAGCACGAGTAGGAAGGCCGAATTTCTCCTTCACTTGCCAAGTGAACGCGCCATCGTTACTTAGAAAAAACGGCAATTCTCTCCTTCGAGTAAAGTTAGAAGTTGCTGAATGGTGGGCTTCGTACTGATGAAAAACCACTTTGAAACGAGTACTTAATTTTCAGATCGAGCAAACGCGTCTTCGAAACTTTGATCCGTTTCAAAACGCTTTGAAAATAATTATATTCAGTCTCCATTGATCACAAATCGTCAGTTCGCTGGTTTAGAAATATTCATTTAAGAATCTAGTTATATTCGTTTTAAAAATGTGTAATGAGGGCTCAAAGAATAATTCTATTCTATTCTATTTTTTATCATTGTACGGTTTTTCAATGTCAAATCTTTCAGAAGGAATGACGCCTTAATCGCAATTTTTTATTCTTATTTGTCTCACTTCCTCTTGCCGTCCTTACTATCGTCGCCGATTCATTCGTATGTTTGATTGATCGTTTCTATTAAGAGGTGTTGAAGGGTCATTAAATTTCGCTCAGGGAGTCGTCGCAGCCGACAGGACAAATAAGCCACTTCGGAGGCGACTCATTTGTCAACCAGCTTCTGAAAACACTAGCTCTAGGTAGCCATTCATCGTCCACATGTCAACATTGTACAGTAAACCATTATTGAATTTTACAGGCCTTAAAAATATCCATTTTTCATAGTGTCAGATCTTATATTTGTTATGGCGTTTGAATAACGCTTGATTTTGGTTTATCATTCAATAATAACCCGTTTTAATCGCCCAAGAAAAAAATTTCTGTTTTACATTTCAAGGCATGAAGAATCCGAATATTCAATAAAAAATTCCGCCCGTCCGCCGTCAACACTTTTTTTGTCGAAACTGTAGTAGCTAAATTTTTGAAATTGCCACCATAAATTCAGTTTGACAACTGCTCATATTTGCCTCACTTTCCAGAAAAAGTTTGTATTAATTATAATCGATTTTTGGGCGCAGAGTAGAATGAAACCGTCGCGGGGTCGATAGGTTTAATAGTTCTCAAGGTACTGCAGCTTTCGTGTACAATTTTCCAGATTTTCAGAAATTTGGCATGAAATTTTTCACTTGCCGATTTGAAATAGTATATCGTTAGCTCTTTGTTTGACCAAAAAAAAAAAAAAAAATGTCTCTGGAAATGGCCTTAGAAATTACTTTCTCTTGTTTACATCTGCTCCACACGCAACGTCAAAACGTCCGTTGAAACACGCAAGAGCCTGCGCGACAAACAAATTAAGCGTCCGGCTGATTTTTCGAAATCATGATTGCCGAAAGACTCTGCGTTTTTAGGGTACAGAGAGGGAAGTTGATTTGGCGTCGTGTGAGTAGGCTAATACGAGGGGTCCGAATTGGGCCGGTCCGTTAGAATCCCACTCTGCGAGAAGTGCTCCATTCGACACTCAGTCGAATCCTCAGCTGTAACGATTAGAAAGTGATATCCTTTACTTTTCCGTCGAAAATACTGGAAATTTTCAAAAAAATCCTTCCTCTATATTATTTTTGGATTTCCATCCATAAATAATAACCGGGCATTTGGGCGCCTTAAAAAATGTTTATTTTATTTATCTAGTATTAGCTACTGTATTTGGTTAAAGTTCCTTGAATATCCCGAGTACCGATTGTACAAGAACGTTTCGCTCGCGGAAGTAACATATTAACGATAATAACCTAATCTACTAATTCCCAATGTGGGCAGGGCAGGTAAGCAAATACGCGAGTTTAGGTGAGCAGGTTAGTATCGAGGCTAATCGCCCCTCGGATCGAAAGAGGCTGTTACGCAAATTGAAGGATCACAATCCGATTAGTAGAGGCGGAGGTTGCGTCAGGAATTCCTATGCCTCCGCTAGTGACGCCCTATAGGAATTAGCTAGAGAATTATAATAATTAATTTCATTGCGAGTCGACAGACGAGAATTGTTTGACTGAATTCATCGGCAGTGAAATTAAGTGACGTGTTTTATTTAAAAAAAAAAAAAAAAAAAAAAAAACTGCTAATGATTCTACAGCAGTTTCTTATTCGTTCGCTTCAATAATGATTTGAAAAAACCCAAACTCATGTGAATGTTTTCACCCAACAACATAGTAGTAATTACGGACGTGCTCCATCGTAAAAATCGTAATGGTATTTTTATTTTCCTAATCACTCAATTTAAATTCAAAGCAATTCTCAAACGAGACAGCCGATGGGAGTGTTAGACGAGTATTCCAGCAGGTGTAAAACTATTTTTAAAGCTTAACAAACGATCGAGTCCATTTTTCCAAATTTTTCAAAATCTCGAAAATTCCACATTAAAGCTGTGGTAACTTGAGAATCGTTAAAACTATCAACACTTACGTTCTTATTCAATTCAACGTTAAAAACCCGTAGAAATCACACATTTTGTCTGCAACCCTTGGAAAATACGAATTTCCCGGTTTGCCTAAAGAATTGAGCCATTGTTAGCCCAAGAATGATTTTGGTTAAAATTTCAAGTACGTAGCTCTTTTGTTTCCTCAGAAAACTGTTGATAGCGGATGGAAAGAATTTGTTTTTGTTAGATATTCAGATTCTACATGCCTTGAAACGTAAAAGATCAAATTTTGAGGGGGACAACATTTATGCCGCGAGCGATTACAATGGTTTAATATTGAATATAACCAAAAATGGTATAGACCACCATTTTGGGTAGTTGGATTGCTAATCCCGCCATTTTAATAATACAGGTTTTAGATAATACCATCAGACACCAAATTAGGCGGGCGGGCCTTTTGCTGTGTTGCCGTAGTTAGTCCCAACCAATCCGGGGCAGTTCACCCCTTACACCCTTACACTCAATACAGACCCTGTCTCATTCCATCGTACCTGCCTATTTTTGTGGCCACTTCTATAATTCATAACTATAGTAGACACAGCTGTTATTCCACTGCTATTCCATCTCGTGAAGATTGATACTTCGACTTTGTTCATGAAAGAGTTTTCAGAGTTCATGAGTTTTTTTCTAATGACCGTAGACCTCCGATTGTTTATTTTCTGGCCGAGTACTTTCGCCCGTTCGGGCATCATCAGGGCGACGTGAAGCCATAGGGTCCACTGCCTATGAAACAACTACCTTGTTGTACTCCTTCCCATCTCTCCAATCTACTCATTCCAACTCTCTCTTCATCCTTGGGCAGTCGATTTTACTCATGTACTTATAATCAAGGGTTGATTGCATAGAAAGTATCGGGGGTGCGATGTCATTATACGAGCGAATCGGAGTTGTGGAATATACCCTGGGGCGTCGATTCGTTATGATATTGTCTTTCGACATATACACGCTTTTGAATAGAAGATTGTGAGGTCAGGTCGTATTTCATCACGGACAGTTCACATTGCTATTGCGAAGAAGCCGAGTGAGAGTTTGAATAAGTTCGTAAACGTCAACCGTTTAAAAAATATAATACTGAAGATTACGTATGTTTAGTTTTTTCAAAAAAGAACTTCAAAATCGCGTACGGGACAGCGTAATTTTCACAGTTGAAGCTTGAGCCCTAGAAAAATTATCAACGAAATAAAATGATCAACAATTGTATTAAGTGTAGAAAGTTTATCCAAATCATTTTCTAATTTATATTATTTTTCAACAAAAGAAAATTTTTTAGAAAAAATGTTAGTTTTTTCATTAAAATATATTTGTTGTATAATTAATTATATTTATATGTAGTTGTATATTATATTATAGTTATATGTATACATTATATTCTAATTTTGTAAGAATTTTATATATTTTAAAAAAATAATTATTTTACATAATTTCATTTTTTTAATTTTTTAATTTTAATTAATTTTTTTTTATTTTTTTAATTTTTAATAATTTTTCAATTTTTTTTAAATTATTGTCTGTCTAATTTGACGATCTTTTGGAATCCTCGCGGTGAAAGTTCTACGGTAAGAAATAAAATGCACTCCGTTTCGGATGTGCGTGAGGTGGCTAATTGCTATTGCAACACTTGTTTTCTCTTTCAAATTACGATAGCAGGTGTTAATTTACCACTGATCGAATGCTATTACGCCTCGAATGACTAATAATACCTTGGGCATTGAAGATTTCCTACTCCGACTGAATTTTGAAACTCGGAAACTCAAAACTCGCTGCATGTACTTTCTTCGATGAATGACTTCAACATGTTATCACGTGACTCCATAATAACAAATGTATTTCAAAGTTTGTTCAATTAAGAACATGATTTTTAAAGTTATTTTGTATAGAAGAAAAACTTTTTGCTTGTATAATTTATTTGCAATTATTGTCTCGCAGAAGTGAGCAAACAGTTCAAAATTATGAGAAATCCGATCTCGAGTTTGTATGTCACGTGAAGTGTCAGCAGTCTGTGTAAACTTAGTATTAAATCTAAATACGTTGTTTGTATCATCGTTTCGCGCCTCATAAAAATCACCATCAATCCACACCACCGAATAGCGCGACATTAAGAATTTCGCTCTTCGGCGGTGAAAAAATTGCCGATAATCGGCGTTCGGATTGCTCAACAGCAGACATTCGCCGCACAGATTGTTCCAAGAGGCCATCGAGTGGGTAAGGAGAGTTTCGTCGACCTGTGTTTGTGTACTATGTACCGTGGGAAACTGGCTAGACTTTCACGAGAGGGATCGGATAGGTCAAGGTGGAATCCGCGGAAGTCCCTGTTGTCCCTACCGAGTTGTTCATGAAGACGAATTGCATAACTTTAAATCGCCGAGCATGAAAATAGTGGCGGATTGACTAACGACGAATGAAAGTCGCTAACGAGACCGATTCAAATTGACGTCAGTGTGTATGTTCTGTCTATTATACCTTCAATCGTCTAAAAATGTCTAGGCCATTTTATACAAGACAAATCGTGGGAAAACTGAATTTTTATCGATTTGAGTTTTCTCGACTGAGGGGCGAAGGATAGAAAAAACGTGAAAATATGACTGACGTGGGGCTCCATAAACAATAACGATAGTTAACATACGAAATGCGCTTTAGAGGAATAGCGAAAAATACGTTGAAGTACGGTGTGTCATTTAAATCATATAATTACGATGAAAAGCATTTCAAGACCTTCACCTTTCAAAAATATAAATTCTTATGGCCTGTAAAAATAACTTCCTATATCTCAGAAGTACCGTGCATTCAAAGAAATTCAATAACGGCTATTTTTACACAGTGAAGAGTGCCTAACATTGGATAACAAAGTATATTGAATAATAAAGGCCCATTGAATACTTGACTGATCATTTTTAGCTTATTAGCTTGGCTTCCGATATCAATGATTGGAAATTTTTTTCACTTCCCATTGCAATGGATTAATTTCACTCTAGCGGTGTCGAAAAAATCGCACTACCTGAAAATAAAAAAATATATAGAGAAAAAACTCGGCACTCTTCCCGTCTATATTCGTCTCTAGCTTCGCATCGTGGGAGTCGGCCGGTTTAATTCAAAGCAGCGCCTCGGTTTTCAGTTCACACCAACAGCGGTTCCTTGATTGCATTTTTAAAACACCTTCACAATGCACTCTTGCCAACGGATTTCCTCACAATGTAAATAAATTAGCTCGAATGATAAAATTGGTGTGGCGAAATTAATGCGAAGCCCGCCGCCTATTAATTTGCGTTCTCTATGTCAATATATCAAGGGTGGGAATTACCCAACGATACAATTTCTCATACAAACAGGCAACGGTGAGGCAATGCAATATCGATCGATTGGCAAAAACTGCTTGCAACGCGGTTATACAAGAGCTCATTAGTCATTATATAATTTTGGAAAATCAAACATCTTAGGCGATACATACTTATTACATTTTTTTAAGTGATATCACGTCACATGACATTCTGGTTTGAAGAACGTTTTCTTCAATAAAATTAAAAAATTTTGAACTGTATGTTTCAACTTCACGAGACGTTACAGTTGGGTTAGCTTTTTAAACCGACCTTTTTTTGAGTAGGCAATTTTCAAGAAATTTTAAATAATAACACGCTGCGTGGATCTTTCAAAATGAATCTATTTCGGCTACAAACCTTTGTGAAACCAGTTGGAAATGTTTCGGAATAGAAAAGAACCCTCGATTGAGAACGGGATCAATCGTCACAAGCGCAATTAATGAATTTGATATCTTGCGGTCAGTAACTCAATATTAGCGTGCATTTGTTGTTGATGATAAGTTCGAATTGGGTTAATATGATTCCGTATTTTGAAATCGACTAAATAGATAGCTTGGTAGAATGTTTTGATCCTGTTTGATTTTCAATTTTTTTTTCGCTTTTTTCGAGTAAGCTAAACACCTATTAGAAGTTCAATAAAACGTGGAAAAAATTGCGCTTTTTTTGCTCAGAATGGTTTTAATAAAACTTGGATCTATACAAAATAAAAACAAGGAGAACGAAAATTACCCTGGCGTCCAATTCAATCAAGTCGAACTTTCAAACTTACCAAACGATAGTTCCAATTTATTGAGTCCTTACCTGCAACAGAAAATAAAATGTTTAGAAATGCATAACTTTATTTTTTTTAATGTATCATCCAAACCACCGATGAAATAGTTGGAATAATTAACGACCTGTAACTTTTTCATTGAATTTACGTCAAAGAGGTTGAATGTGATTGCCCTTATATGCTCAATTGTCGATTCAATTTCCACGCCACTGATCGTATAAGTTGATTCTGTGTGACCAGTGGTCGGTGAAGGCGGTTAATACCAACTGCGAGGCAAAAGCTCGAGCATTTTCGAAGTTTTCGATTCCATAATGGTCTCTCGTTAAAAATCTATTACAATATTGCCTGAGAGCGGCAATATTATTGAACATAGAGCGTTTTGAACTCGGGAGAATATGAAAGATCCCATTTTTTATATTTTTTCCTGATTAAATTTTATGCTGTTACCTTTGAAGGTATATGCGCTCTTAGAACCTGGTAAGACGATACACAGGTGCGATACGGGCTTTGTGACTGTTGAACGCAGAGTAAATTTCCTTTTGTAACAAGATCTATCAGCTATTGAGAATCTTCTCGGGATAAGACTTTCTCTTGTCGGTGACAGGGAGTGGCCCGAGCGGCGATACCGATCTTTTTTTCGAAACGGCCGTCATCATAAACCTCAGCATCCTTGTTTTGAAAGAGAGCGAGAATCAAAAACAAAAGCGCTCGATCACCCGTCGACTATACGGAGGTCTATAAAAGTCGTGGTTCCTATCGCAGATATGATTGAGTCAGAGGCCGATCCATTGGACAAGGTTTGGCTAGCGATCGACGAGCTAGAAAGCAGGAAAGAGGCACTCGATTCGAGTCGGGGGCGAAGGATATCCCGACCCTGGCGAACCGACGGCATTCCAATCGGAGAAAGGAAATTTCGAATTTGAAGGTTATACCTTTTTGCCACCAAACGTCCGGAATTAACGCGATAATGTGATAGCTCCTTACTCAGCAGAAAAGTGACAGTAATTGTAACGGTAATGAATACAGGTTCCACTTAAATACATTCGATTGATGCTGAGTTCATTTCTACTTGTAGTGCTCAACTTATCAGATACACTAGAAAAATCAGCTCGAATCATAATATCGTTAACCTCGGTATTAAAAAGAGAAAAATCCGTACCGTCGGATCGGTATCGTCTTACCATACCTTACGATAGCCACGCTGCAAAAACCTGTATGTGAATATCCAAAAAAAAATTAGCAGAGCCAAAAAACTCCATAACTATGGTTCTTTGAACTCAATAAACTCTTAGAACTGCCATTGAGGCCATAAGAAGTTATAGGCCGTTTTTCTCGGTACAAGAATGTGCGTTGGGCCGGACATCACAAAAAAAACTCAAAATATGCATTTCGGTAAAAAATTCACTTGTAGGTTTTTGCAACGTGGCTAAATAATTGATTGGTATCGCATCTTGCTAAATTGGCATCATATCGATAACACAGTAATTAGATCATCTTGTTCGTTATCGAATTTTTAAGGTCCAAATGAGATTGTAATCAATAGCAAATTATAATTGATATTATATCACCACCTCTGGATCGGTATGCAATAGTATCGTTGAATCGGTAACGTGTCTATATTGGTATCGTACTATTAAACCGGTATTTTATGATCTTATCTGACCGTTATGATCTGAAATAACTAATCCTCATCAATGCTATCGTATCATCGGATTCTTTATCGAATCGTAACTAGCAAAATAATGATAGAGCAGCATTGTAAAAATGAAATCATCATTATCACTGTGTCGGTATCTTGTAGTCGGATATCTCCTTGAGGTATCTCAGGATCGTATGAGATCTTATCATTAGGAAGTTTAAACCGGAGTCATATAATCGAGCACACCATCCCATATAACATGGTGAAGGAGAGACAAACTTGGCGAATCTTCACAGTTCCTTTTATTTTAGATCTTTCGCCCGGTATAATCGTATTCGTTATTTATACTATATCCTAGCGTCCGAACGTATTATCGGATCGGTATCGTATCCTATCCTTGCAATGAATAGTATCATTGTTATCATCTTAAAATATAATCGGCATCACTGCAGTTTCATCGTATTCGTTCTCGAATCGTTGCTACCGAAATTTCTGAAACGTCAGCACTTCAAAAGAGAAAACCTTCGTATAATCTGTATCGCTTCAAGTTTCGAATGACTTGAATTTTCCTCGGGCGTGAAGAAAACGAAGATGAGAACGTCCTTGTTTTAGAAGCCGGACGGCCTTGCTAAAAAGTAAAAAGCTGCGTCTCCTCCGGGTGTCCACTCGAATTTCTCTACGGTGACCTGGTTTGTTCCGGCTTATCGTCAACTCTCCCTCTACCTGTTTGATGGCGAAGACGAAGGGATAAAAAATACCAATCATCATTTTTTTTGCTTATTGCAATATTATAAGCGTATAATTAGCGAAGCGGATCTATTCGGAAGCGAAAGTTTCCATAAAAGCGATAGCATAGAATTATTATCAGAAGATTGAGGGCCGTGAGGGAATCGCTGCATGAAGAAATTATATTGTTTATGAAGATGAGCAAGTCTGGAATGCTAATGACCTGCGGTTGGAAATTGAAAGAATCCAGTCAACAAAATAACTTCGCCTCGAGTTGAACGCGGGTTCATCTCATTGTAATTGGAAATTTTCCAAACGATCGAATTCACCTCGAAGATGTTTGTATGAAATGTATTCAGTTGCGTTATTATTGGTTTTAATCAGCGGAATTTTTCCTCAAGATCAAACCGCGATGAAAAGTGGAAAAATGGCGCACGGAATAAACGACGCGCCAACGAAGAAAACGGGACGAAATGGAAAGTATTAAAATCGCGTGCATTTACGTTTCCATATTTCGATTAAGAAACGTCACGCAGTCCAGAATTCGCGACATGCGAGCGAATTTTTTTCTTTTCTTCGGGCTCCGCGCAAGAATTTTCGCAGTGAAGAAATGGAAACGATTCACACATCAGCCGAAGCTCGGCCACCTCGTACTCCGGTTCCCGTGAGAAATGAAACGAACGTGTGTTACTATTTTGGAATGAAGCTTTCCTAATCAGACTCAGATTGCTCTATGTACATCAGCTCCGGAAATCGCCTCTCTTTGTCTGGGAAAATTCGGGCGAGAACTGGGGAAAAAAAATGATGAAACCGGTTTTCGAGTCTGAGCGGAAACTAATGTCACAATATTGTTAACAGAGGAATTACACGATGAAACGGAATGATTGACGTTAACAATGGTCAAGTTTCAAAATTTCTACCGTCAAACGGTCATGGACAATATCATCCAAGGCGGTCACTGCAAATCTCCTCGCTTCGCGACTCGAGCTAAACGCTGTCTTATTTTCTTTTTGAAATACCGCTTAGAACGGATTCGCCCTCTGTCGGTCTTTAATGGCTTTAAAATTGCCGTTTTTCGTCGCATCGTCCAACGGCCTATACTGGCTAATCTTTGAAATGACAACCTTGATGTCAACGACCAAGGGACAGTGCCTTACCTACAGTGGCCAAACCAGATTGTACTATATCGTGGATGAACAAATCATACTGTTGGAAAGTCCAGCTAATGAGTACAATGGAGGATTGTTATTCTATCTCGTTTTCAAATATGTTTTCTTCGTCATTTCATGCATGACTCACCAAAACCGGTCCATTGAAACCAGGCTTATTGCACCACTGCCATTGCTAGTAGAGTCATCTTCGAAACCGTTCTCCGTAACGTGAGTGAGTTAGGCAAGTAGACTGAAGAATTGAAATTCGTAGTTGCGCGAGCGAGCTTTTCAAGAAGTTTTGAAGCAACAGTCAAAAGTAGCTACATTGAAATGCAGTTGTCTTGTACCAATGTGTTAAAAAAATAATAATAAATTGTCTTGTAACGGTCAAAAGATTGGTTCATTACAAATAAAAACCGCTGTAGCGGCTGATAAATTACTCAATCCATTCTAAATAATTATAACCTATAATTCTATTAAAAATACATCAGATTCTATAGATCATAACTCAAAATTAAATTCACATCGGTAGAATTTGATTAAATAATCGTATTAATTGTATTGTAGAAAGAAAAAATATAAATTCAGTAGAATTCTAAATTCCATATTATATATTTTCCATTATTTTTTGAAATTTTATAAAATGGTTTCTGCAGAGAAAGTTATTTCTTAATTTTGTTGATAAGAGAGAGGACCAATAAATTCTGACGATTAAAAAAACGCAATTTTATTCTGTAGAATGACATACCAAGGGTTAATTGATTTTTTCTATAGAATATTATTCTACTGTAAAAAACAACAGTTTGACAATTATATGATTCTATAGGAATAATTTTATTCCGTAGAATAAATTATAACAATGAATTTGTCAATTTTGCTCTATAGTACGTATTCAAATGGAAAATTGGTCTAAATTCCATGGTTCTATTGAACTAGTTCCGTTCAGTAGAATTTACTGTAATATACATAGGGTACAGTTCTATAGAAAAATATATAGATAACTCCCAATTTAATTATTTTACAGGGTTGTCTAGATTCTTTGTCGTTATCTTTAATCGTGGGGAAATAGTTTAGGATCCTATAATTCTTTCTAATTAATTTTGTCAAATAGAAAATATTTATGTATTAAATTAATCGACTCTATCCTATTGAATAACATAAATATCGTTACAATAAAAATAGTTCTCAATTTTATACTTCTACAGAAGTCTAACCTATAAACTAAACGTATAAAGTACATAAAATAATAACTTCATTAATTCACTCTGTTCTAATAAACTTAGTTCGTTCTCTTCTTTCTATTATTCCACCCCGAATAATTCAATTCATCATCAAATTGTGTTAGAAAAATAAAGTAAATAATTGAATAAAACTTCTAAATTAAATCGATGCTTGAATAAATATAAATCCTGCTAAATAAATAAATGTAATTGTAATTTTCCATAATTTTATAAACCGTCTGAAATTTCTGTAGGTAAAATTCGCTAAACTTGAAATTAGGAAAAGTTTTGTTATTAATTCTATACAACGGTTTTCCGTGATACCGCCGATATTTATAAATTCTAATTGACTAATTTTCTAACTGGACCAACCAATATGGAGGCATTACTTTCAATACAACCAGCCCATTTTCACATCTGTAATGACTATGAGCGTGAAAGCTATATGCGGATACCGGCGATCAATTTCGTCCGATTTAATGTCGAAACCGCAAGGACCAACGTAGCGTTAACTGTCCGTTTCCGAGTCGACAGTCCGGAAACGATTGCGGCTTCTAGATTTGCAAGCTGCATCAACACTACACAATCAGTGCTCGTAAAGCCGCAGCAATCAATAAACGCCTCCGCTGAATGGTTGGGATACGCAATTGTTCCGCGTGCCTGGTTGAAGAAAGTGTTAATTTCCCCTTCGGACCAGTTCGTTCAATTTTTTTCGCCGAATTATCACCGCGGCTATTAAGGTACATTGTTTTTGGTATCAACACTGACCAACGATGTTTTATTATCCTCCTTCTGGTTTCTTAGGCTTATCGATTTATTTTCTCGCGTTTGCTTTCCGAGAATGCGTTGTTTTTATCTGTTATTTGTTCATTTATCTGTCTCAGTCGTCCAAGTTAGATTAGATTCATCGTCAAATATTTTGGCTGATCGGAGTCGGTAATAGCTTGGCCTGGTTTATAAATCTCTTTCAACCTCGGTACCGAGCGGAAATATGCGCTAGCCCGGAGCACGTAGAGTCCGTTATGGTATTCAAAAATGGTAAAAGAAACCACCATTGTGAGAGGTATTCTACTCACGTTACTATTCATCTTCCGCTTTCTACCTTTCCGCCTCTATAGCTCTGGTGACTGATCTCTGTTACTTTTTCTCTAAGTTCTTCCTCTTTGAAACAAAGATTTTGAAAGTTTCGTTTTGAAATGTTCGCCCTTGAACTGAATTGGTTCACAAGACACTCATACAAACGACGGAATATCGATTAATAAAAATTATACATTAAAACAGCAACTTTAATAAACATTAAAATCTACAATCAAAGAGCTCCATAAAAATAACTAAACAAAAATAGATAAATACATTTTGGCTCTATAATTATCTATTCGTGTGGGTAAGATTTATAGAATAAAAAAATAAAAGTCCTAGCGTCATTTCCATTTTCCGTATTCGAGCAACTTTATTATTTTAATTTTTCTCCGCAACTGATCCTAGAAAACTGAATTCATTATACTATTTTGCATTTCCTGTACCGCATTTATATTTGGGTTGACGAAAAATAATACGCTTAAGAGCGTGGAATTGACGCAAAGTCGCCATTTGTATTCCAAACGATTCTGCAAATGCCTACGTGAGATTTGAAGAGATTTCAAACACGTTTCTCTCGATCTGATGAGGGTTAAAGTCCTCTAAAGAGCATTACACTCGGAAGAATGTTGTTGCTAGATGATCGGAATATTTAACTAGAACCGCCAATTTGGCTCTCGTCCAACATTGAGGATTCCTTCTCTAGTGAATTTTAGACTTTTCAAATCATCAAACTCAAGAACTCCTACGCTGTAAACAATTTAATTTATCTGTGAACATCCCCGTTTATTTTTTTATTTTTTTCTGGAAAGCGGAATTTTGATTTTCTTGGCTTGGATTCCCGATAATGTCAAGACTCTTCCTTAGCTGGTTGCGAACATCTTGACGCTCCGATGTAATTGCAAAATGTCGGAAATTAGCTAACCTTTCGGCATTCTGCCATGCGAGTCCGGAAAATCCTTGGAAATCATGAAATTCTTGAGAGAGCACATTCCCTTCTTTATTTCAACGTCGCTGATGATTATTTCCATACATGCTTTATCCGAAGGTCCTTTCAAGTTTCCCCGTTCGATTAAAGTCAAAAGGGAAAAATGTTTCTCGTGTAAGGAACACTAGCAAGGAATTTTTACAACTAGTAATAGAATCAATATGGCTCGAAAATGTCAAGCATAATTCGCGCAACTTAAAACTTGCTTAGACTCAGCCGGTGGGCGTTTTCGTGTTGAAAATAATTGCAAATTTCACTTTGATTCGCTCAGGTTTTCGATTTTGTGGCGAAGGCGGAAAAAATTGCTCTGCTACCGCATCGCCCACTGAGCTTGAATGTGTGGATAAGTGGAAATCAGGATGACCGTGAAACCGCTGTAGGGCAGTAGGAATAACGGGAACGGCAGCCGTGGAAAGAAGAAAATCATTATTTTCGAAGGTTACTTCCTTACTGCCAATGCGGCTGCTTATCAATGATGAAGTCGTGCTGACTAGTCGTGAATCAATGGCGGATTGACATTTTGACAATGCGGACCGATCCTTGGCATTTTCGGAGATTATTTTGGAACGTTTTCATTGGAACCCATGGTGTGAAAAATAGACTCGGGAGTAAAAAAAAAGACTATAAAAAACCCACTCTTGTGACAGAGAAATAAATAAAATCTCTAAGTAAGAAAAAATTAATTAATAAATAAACCCCTAAAAGTAATAATTTTCTAAAACCCCTAAGTAAAAAAAATATTAAATAAAAACCTAAGGTCAAAAATAAATATCTGTTGCAAAAAAAGGAAAAAGAAATGAATAAAATCTCAAAGTAAGAAAAAATTAATAAATAAATAAAACTCCTGAAAGTAAGTAATAATTTTCTAAAACCCCTAAGTGAAAAATATATTGAAAGGTAAAAAATAAAAAAATAAAAAATAATAAAATAAAATACCTTTCAGTTTTACCCCTAAGGTAAAAAATAAATATCTATAACAACAAAATATTGAATAGAAACCTAAAGTAAAAAAATAAATAAATAAAACCCGAATGTAAACAAATTATTAAATAAAACCCATAGTAGAAAAACTGATAAATAAAAATCCAAAATAAAACCAATAAATAAATATAAACTCAAAGTAGAAGAATAAATAAATTGTACCCCACAATAGAGAAAAATTAATAGTTTAGAACCAAAACTAAAACAAATAAGTAAACCCAAAAGCAGTTGGCAAAAAATTTCAGGCAACTACGTTTACTGTGGAATTACTGTGTGTGGCATCAAATACATTACTCGGGGTGGCTTAAGGGTGACGGAATTTTCTAAATGCGCATAGTCCATTGTTGCATGGTATCTGACCAAGGTTGGAGCCAATATTCCTAGCGCCTTGTCTTTAGACTATCTATCGCATCAATCGGCATTTCGAATCGGGAATCTACGTAAAATCTACTCGTAAGCAGACGCTAATTTTTATTGTGTCGATACAACCGACGCCTATTGTCTAACCGGCCTTCCATTGTTGCATTGTAGCATCTTCCGAAGACGAGCGCGAATTTCGCAACCCCGATCGGCCCGTAATAGCGAAGGTGGGCCGAACTGTAGGTGTTTTGGACAGGATGATAGGCGTAGGATGAATAACGGAACGTACGTGATCAGATCGGACTTGACAATACTGACCTGGTTTCGACGTCATGGGTGGACACATGCGTAAATAATATGACCAGCGATACTGCATGAAGACGAAAGATGGGAAATCGATGGTCGTAAAAAAATAATCCATTGGGTAGAATGCAGAGTGAAGAATATTTTACTCCCGCGGGTACATACTGATTTCCCTCCCGACCTTAACAAATCATTTCTGAGCTAAAAACTGAAATATATTGTTGTGCCATTTTCGCGGACCAGACTCAAATTGTGGGAAAAAACGTGATGAGCTGCCATTGCATTTTGTCTCTTACCGATGCGAAAACGTTACAGTAATTTCGGGGACTTCATTTAGTTCTAATCGCACTCAAACTGCCCCTAGGTTCATCCACTTACAAAGTCCGACGAACTGAGCTCTCATAATTTTTAATCTCCCTTTTGCTAATTTCGCTCGGGCAATTTTCTCTGAAGACGATCTTACGTTTGCCAAAAATCCTCAAAAAAACGTGTAAAAGAACTGTTCTAATATTTTCATTCAAGTTCCTCCTCGCATGCGCGGAACGCGTAACTTTTTTCGCCCATTACATTAACACATCCATTGTCAGCGGCGGCTCACGCCCCGCTGATTCACAGGTTTGCTCAACAGCTTGTTTAGAGCTGGGCGAGAGAAAAAAAATCCGGCCACTTGGAAGAAGAAATATTGGACCCACCTTCGTTACGTAAATATGCGAGAGCCGGCTCGTTAATTTTCCTCCGACTACCGTTGATGAGTTTGGCCGTTAATGGTGGGGAAAATCGATTCACTACGTTTGCAGTGCGATTGCAGATATTTGTTGGAAGGTAATTATTTTGAGAGAAATCTAATTTCGAAAAAAGCAAAAAACATTGTTCCCGTTTTTTTTTTTTTTTTTTCTAAGAAAATCAAGTGTTGTGATCTCCATTGGTATAGTTGAAACGAACCTATGAAAATGAAAAAAAAAAAATAATAATAGAGAAATAGAGATTTTTAACAAAAATGGGTTTCAGGACTCTGTTTCAAAAAATCGCCGCATTTAATAAGTAATATAGCTGTGTTGGAAAGAGCGTCATATTCTTCATCAGATAGATTCCTAACATTTTTAAAATATTTTTAGATCATGATCCAGTCGAATAAGCAAATTTATGAAACTTGAAAATTCACGTTTTTTTTCTGAATTGGAACCGGCCCAGTAAAAAAAAAATATTTTCCTAGATGTAAGAATGGTAAATTGTGTGAGAAAATTTCAGCTTTCCAACGGTGTAGTTGATTTGATTATTTAAATTCGTTCCATAAGAGATAATTGTGTTAGAATGCTAAAAATGGTTCGTTACACAATATGCTGGTATTCTACGGGCCAAAATGAGTGGATTTCAGTTCCAAAACCAGGTATCGACAGTTCAAAAAAACTATGCAAAATTAGAAATATACTGCAATCATTCTGCTTCAAAAATCTTTCAATTGGTGCAGCAAGTCCGTTTCTGTTCCTTTGTATCACTCGTTCAAAAGAGGCTTTTAAGTTTTAAGTTTCATGGTAATGTTCACCCCTTTATCCCCTTTATTTATTGGCAGCTTGAGCGGTAATTATAACGAATAGCCGATGGAAAATGAGAATTAAAACCGACGAATTGACTTGAATGAGCGGTGAGAAATTATGGTAATTGTGGTGGGAAGTGGGCTGGACCGTTGTATAAGCATAAGGGAAAAAGACGAAGGTCCATTTTATCTAACTGGCTGCTGAACGGACTGCTCCGATCCTCGTTTAATGTTTCCAATTAATCGAAACGGTGTAACAAGATAAACACCCGAGGGAAAAAATAAAATATGAGACCTCTATATCGGGTTTTCAATAGTAGACCTCTAACATAAGCCAGGCCTAAGAAAAGTAATCAAATAAAATGTGGGTATTTAATTAGGATTTATGGTTTCGTGATGACTGAGGTTGGTATTGAGGAGACTAAGCTTCTTGTCGAGGGGAAAACTGCCCACCTTGGTTGAAACTCATATATTAAGACCAGATTGCCCAAGTAAAACGCTTTGTTTTAATGTTTAGATTTTTTTAGAGCCATTTTGATTCGTTTTTAGTCAGAAATTGAAATATTATCTTGCTACTACCTAGTTAAGTATAATTTGCTCCGAAATTTAACATTCTACCGTCAATATTGAGTAGAAATTATTTTTGATTTGTTAAAATATAATTTATTTGAACAATCAGCAGTTTTTTTTAAACGAAAATACTGTGTGTGTTCCAAATTGTAATTCATCCATCCCATAATGAACGTGTCAATTGTAAAATCGAAAAATACAATATCATTCGGAGTATTGCGACTTTTAAGCTAGCAAAGCGGGTCAAGCGATGCTTAAATGCCGAGATGATTCAATGTTCTTTATGACGTGGAAACCGCTAGGATTCATACCGACGAATGCACCGTTGTTAGCGGCCTCTAGCGTTTATGCAAGACCCGTCCGCTTCCGTTCATTCTAATGGTCGCATAAACGCCGGTCGATTCAAAGCTATAAGGAATCGAGCGTGACTCGAAGAACGTTGAATGGAACTTTGTCTTGAAACCGACTGATGACAAGAATTCTAAGTTAAATGTTATATAAAAGTTCGTCTCATTGTAGATGCACGCAATTGCCTGACAAAACGGTAAAAAAAATTTTTTTTTAAATTTTAATTAAAAAAAAAATTTAAGTGTTTCAAGAACTACATGATGAGGTTACCATTGATCAAATGTAAATTAATTAGAAACCAGTTAATATAATTTTTCCTCAAATAACTATTTAGGTAAAAAATGAATCGTATAAATTTGAAATTAATTCCTATCATTCTTACAAACTGTTATTGTGCACTTGATTTAAAATTTTGGGCAGCATTGGTGCTAGACACCGAAATTATTTAATACCTGCTTTTATTTTATTTATTTTTTGGAAATTATGGGCAGTTCAATAATCTATCGAGAGATTTGCAACATAGAAAAAATATTGGTCCGCTGTTGAGGAGAGCAAATGAGACCGCTGATTCTCCATACTTTTTTGTTGGACTGGCCGAGTACTTTCATCCCTTCGGGCATCCTTAGAGGGATCTAAATCGATGCGAGATAATAATATATCATCATTTTTTCTATTTAAAACAAAAACCTATTCACAGTAGAAACGGATGCATTTAGAAAGAGAAAATACTCTGTAGAAAAAGAAAAGAAAATATTTTTAAACAGCTGTGCTTAGCTGGGTTGATATTCAGGAGTATTTTATTACTCACCTGAATACCACTATCCTAAATTTGTTCACCTCATTCTGTTATCATCTTGGCGACAGGTGGAATTTTACAATTCCCATGCAAATTCGTCTTCATTCTTTGCATATCTAACCGAGCACGTCGCACCTGTTACGATGCGCACGCGTGTTGCTGAAGCGCTAAAGCGTTATCAGGAATCAACTAACCGTGTAGCGGTTAATATATCCACTCGCCGTGTTACAATTACGTCATTTTCCACATGTTAGTCACGCCGGGACGTCGAAAATTATCTCACGTTCTAACACCTAGGAAAATGACGGCGCTTTCAGTGGTTTTTTTTTCGAATTATTTCGTTACTGAGAAGATCGATCGTTAATTACGATTATTTATTGATTTGCTATTAAACCGTCCTTGCTTAATATTAGAGACTCAGATTCTCTCGGACGTTTAATCAGCTAGAAATGACGTTTCTTCAGCGTCAAATTGTCAAATCCGATCGACACAACGTGTGGAAATTGCAATCAATCTGAGTTGTAAAATGTTCGTTTATCAACCGAAAAACTAGCTGGAAAGTTGTGTTTATACGCGTGAAGAGTGTCATAAGCGACCTTGAGTGTCGGCTTTCCCGGACCCTAGGCCGGTTCTAGTTCAGTCTCCGACGCCTTTCCTACGTCATCATTCGAAGGTCGCCTGGCTGAGGGAAACCGAATAAAGAACTCGCTTTCGGACACCTATTGACCAGCAGCTGGAAATAACCGCCGTTAAAACTGTGGCTATGAAGGACTTTCGTGGATCTTCCCGAAAGATAGCGGTAATCACGCGCATTTTGACGGTTTGCCGTGAGAAAAGACGCGATGAGAAGGTGAATCTCATCGTTTGTCCTTAAAAGGTGATTTTGTCCGATTGATTTGAGAAAGGACCGTTTTTCTTAGTTCTTCCCGTGTCGCTGGTTTTGGTTTATTATTCAATAATAAACCATTGTAATCGCCCAAGAAAAAAAAATTTCTAACACCCCTCAAAATTTGATGTTTTACGTTTCAAGGCATGTGGAATCCGAATATCCAATAAAAAAAAATTCCGCCGTACGCCGTTAGCAGTTTTCCGGCCAAACTGTAAGAGCTAAAAATTTGAAATTTTCACCAAAAATCAATCTTGGTCCTACGACGGCCCAATTCTTGAACCAACTTGCTAGCTCAATTTTAAGGGTATTTTTGGGGGGTTTTGAGGGGGAGAAAATTCATATTTTCCAAGGTTTTTCAGAAAAATGTGTACGTGGTATCAAATTATGTAGATTTTTGGACGCTGAATCGAATGAGACCATCGCCGGGTCGATAGCTTTATTGGTTCTCGAGTTATCGCAGCTTTTGTGCCGAATTCGGGAGATTTTCAGAAATTTGACATGAGGGTATAACTCGAGAGTTCTTGGAGCTATAAAAATCGTTCTATACTCATTGGAATGGTCGTCAAACACTCGCCCGCTGTATCGTTAGGCAATAAGTTTAGCTTTTAATTAGGAAATTAAGAAAAATAAAAATGATTAAAATTACAATAGTTGCTACGGAGTTTTCCCCTATAGTTACCATCTGTTTTTCGGTGGGAACGTTCACAAAAATGTTCGGAATATTTAAAATGACCAATGGATAGTCTTCTTAAATCAATATTGAAGCGAAATAATAATAAACCACTGTACAATCATTGAAGCGTTTCTCGTTTTGATCGGGATAGAAATTTTTCCCCTGCTTGAATAATAATCAAGATCAATTCTTCCCAAAAGCAGACATCGCATTCAACTTATTGCATGCCCTAATTCATCGCAAGATTTCCACGTCTTGCCTTAATTGGATTTAATGCTATCCAGTAGAAAAATCGAACGGTTTCACCTCGAAAATCGATTCGCCGATGAGCAGGTTGCCCGATTCGGAAGCCTAGTGGCCCAAAAAGTAGCATGACACGGTTTGAATGCTCTCGGTGGGCGTATCAAGTGAGTCAGAGCAAATTTGCGTTCGGGCTCGACTATTATCAGACTTGCACGGGCATCGTTGCCTTATCAACTCTTCATCTGCCGGCCCGGCTGCCATAACTATCCAATCATTCAGGATAGTTCAAGTTCAAAAGGCTTCACCGAGCTAGTAATTTCGAATTCCGAAAGGCCCTCGAGGGCTGCAATCACTTCCTTTACGGAATTCTTACTATTTGCCCTGTGTATAGTTTGCCATCTGTATAGAACCCGCGATTTTCATACGGAATTTCCTCTCAGATTAATCAAGCCGTCCAGTTTGTACATTCAACCCTCGATAACTTCAAGCGAAATTCATCGATTCGAATGATCCAATATATCAAAAGTTAGGCAATCTAATCCTATTAATTTTTTCCAAGTAATATACCTACCCATTTCTCAATCGTTCACGAGTTATATGCAATATTAGTCAGACAAATGCTAAAAAAGTATTACTACTTCTAAAATTGTTTTTCTCCACTTCGGCAATATAAAGGGACCATGTCATACGAATTCTTGCTGTCAAATTTGAGAGAAATCGAGGCCATTGAATTTTTCACAAAAAGCCCCTTCTAATTCACATCAATTTTTTACCCAACCGCTAAAAGTGATGAAAATTCAAAACTTTCAGGGAAGTTATATCTTACCATGCAATTTTGTGTTTTCTTCAACTCCAGGAAATCATGGCAAGTCGGTAAAAATAAAAGTTTTTCGAATACATAAAAATTTGATTTCACCAGTGCTTTAGGGGGTTACAATTTTTGCAAATAAATCGTCTCAATGGTCAGAAAGCTTCTTCACACCATACCCACGTATAAAGCTTGTCGAAGTAAATTAATACACGGTCAGAAAAATTATTTTCCGCAAATCGATTAAGTCAAACCGGGTAAAAAGTTTAATTCGTTGCGACTAATTTTGAGCGCTCATCCTATAGGTTCCTTCTTTTTTCACTTGGCAGCGATTCACATCATCATAGTTTAGAATATTCAAAATGTAGGTTCGTGATAGCTGTTCCCATTTTCGAGTAATGTACCTATCTATTATAAATTTCTGGATTCATGTTTTTCGGGCTAAAATCTCGTCCGAAAATCATGCAATGAACTCAAATTTACACAATTGTTCGGTTTTGAAAAATTCAACGTTTTTTTAATAATTTTATTTATTCATTTATTTTTCATAATTTTTAAATATTATTTTTTATTTAATTATTTTTTTTATTAATTCATCAAGGTATTTTCTTAAGAAAGAACGCGATTTTTTTAGAAATTTTTTGGTCACTCGCCTAGATAGCGCTAATATGCGCTCTGGTTTATTCCTATAAAGCTTAGCGGTTTTCCAAGTTCAAAGTTCGTGAGACCGTGGTGCAATTTTCCTTCACGATTTTGAACAGTCTCTTCCCGCGTTCAACCTTGGCGGTTCTGAAGTTCACACGTGCGGTTTTAGCATAATCTGCGCAATCAGGATAGGCCGAAGAAACGTTCACTTGGTTATTTACTTTCAATAATGCTCTTTTTTAAATTTATATAATTTTTTTGCTTGATATCTACTTCAACTCTGATAATTTTGTGGATTTTTTCCATTTTTTACGCGTCTCGAATTCATCCTTCGCTTCCTTGGGCGTCTTTAAGGAGAATTTTTATCGTCATAAAGTCTGCGGTGATATCAATTATCGACATATTTACTAGCAATTTTTCAACTATATTTATTAGGAATATTCAAGAGAAAAAATCACGCGCAGGGACTCGTTTAGTTAATTAATTGAGTTCTCAAGTCTGTATATTGGGCAAATTGCATTCAAAGTTATCATTCTCAAAGCCTAATCTTCTCATTGCTACCGATACGTGAGAAAAAGGATTCGGAAATTGGAAAGAGGCGAGGAAGGATTCACTCACACGTGTGAAAAAACACTCAAAAAACGCAACGCTCGAAAGATTTGCCTGAACGATCGATTTTACGATTTCGATCTGATTTATTATCTATATTATACCGTACTAGTGAATCTATTTTTTTATTTTTTATTTATGTTTTTTTTTAGTTATCCCTTTAAGTCGAAATGATCTCTGCTGATAAAAAGGACCCTTATTTTCATTAAAATAGATCGAGTAGAGTTTCGAGTTTCATTGTTCGAAAGCCTAAATTTTCTTCCTTTTGCTCCTTGATGCCGTACCTCCACTCACACGTGTTACGTACATACCTTTTCATTTGGAGCCCGGTTCATAAATCGCCGAGACAATTATGGTAGTAGCTGGTACTACAAAAAACTATTACACCCCATCATGTCCTATTCGATAGTTGAGATGACGAGTCACCCTATTAAACCGGCTAAAACTTGGATAACGACAAATTCAAAAGGTAAATCGTGTCCACTTATCCAATCTCGACAAAGTGAGAGTCGAGCTTTATCATTCGAAATAATCGTCTTTAGGTATTCCACGTGTGGAATTTATTTTCCAAAGATCCTTTATTCGCTTTCTTATTCTATAAGGACTTGTCTTCTACATAACTGAACCGTCGTCGCAATCATTGGGCGCTCGAATAATGGGAAATATGAGTTACGATTTTTTGAAAGTACTTTTTAATATACGGCGGCCCAGTTAAGAACAGGTTTTTCGAATCTCGTACACCCCACGCAATAATGCTTTAACTGAGCCCGGCTTATTTATGCTAGTGCGATCTAGCGTTGAGCCACTTTTACTCTGTAGTTCTTATGTTGGATCTCGCTGTTGAAACGTGGTTACAAAAATCGAAATAAACGCTGCAAATGAGGTTTATTATTCCTTCGCTTAAATAATGATTTAGGAGTACCATCCATTTGCGATAACAACCTGTCCGAAAATAGGGGAAAACGTTGGAAATTACGAATTTTATCCCCCTCAAAACCCCCATAAATTGCCTCAAAATTTTGAACAAAATATTTATTAAATAAAAAAAATATTTCAAATTTTTTCGACTCATAGATACCTGTTTTTATAAAGCCTTTTCCGGTAATTGTCACGAAAGCGTTACCTGAAAAAGAACAAACGGAAAATATTAATAATTCGCTTAAGACGATCAGCGAAATTTTAGCAGGATAGGTGGTATCAGTTTTAGCCTGCTGAGAATCATTGTTGACCGCGATTCGAATTGCTCAACGGGTGAAAACGAATAGTTTTTCGCTTTTGCGCTTGAAGCTTTTTTCGGGTCATCTGATTTCATTTTTATCCAATCGACTTCGATCACGTCGAAATTCCGTGCAGCACTTGGCGTCTTCAAAACGCAATCCCTTTCAAAGCGGACTTTTGAACTTCAACTATCTTGGCTCGAGAGAGTTGAAAGTAATAGACATTGGCGACCATGTTTTACGTTAAAATTTGTTTCCTCCTTTATTCTGAAAATTATTGCATCGGCTGGGAATAATGTGATTTACGGTAATTTTGAGTTTTCTGGGCTATGACGTACGTAAGAATGGCTAATTCGGCTAAAAGAGAAACAACGTGGGCGAGAGATCGAAAAAGGTTGAATGAGGCGGGGAATTGCAGTTGTAAAGGGGTTTAACAGGTATCGCAGGTACATGAGTAGGGATCTAGCTGAAACTCAAGACGGAAGACATTCTGGGGCAGTGGGCCACGCGGATACCGCGGCGAGCCGAGTTTATCCGAACTGAGCCGAACTCAGCGCTGACCATTCAGCTTCTGATCCGCCAGCTTCGCCTGGTGCCCACCTACTTCTTGAGTTCTTTCTTTCCTCCACGTCCGTCTTAGCTTTCCTGAAAATGTTTTTTTTCCCAACACTACAACCGGTGAGATTCGTAGACTTTCGAAGCTCTTGAAATTTTTCTGATGTCATTCCTCGGTGCTCTCCGTAGGAATTGTTTTTACTAGGGAGTTTCGATCAGTTGGTTCTCCCAATCGACGTTTCGGATTATAAATCTGATGTTCACTATTCTAATCACTGGTTGGATTTTTTTCTGCAATTTTTGCCTCAATGTTAAGCGGTTTTACCGTAATTTCGAAATGGATTTTTCACAAAAAGGCGGCCTTTTCTGATTTGTATCTTTTTTCCACAAAGTTTTTTTTGTGACTGACCGTTTTTCCGCCGGAAGGCGCCACAAAAATGGCCCGTATGAACAAAAGTTGGCCTTTTTTCGATTTTGACAGTCTTTGTTACACATCGTCAATTACGTGACTATTTTGGGAGTCGGTGAAAAATTACGACTTCATTTACGACCAATTTACGGAAAACATTATTATTGACTATAATAACGAACGAGTACCTTAGACGAATGATTGGGGAGCCTATTCGACAAAGAAATTAATGTTCTTTCGTTTTGAACTAAGTGACATTCTCTGTAGAATGACGGTTTAGAAGTTATGAGCGAAAAAATTAAAGAAACCGTCTCTGAAGACACAAAAATGAAAAATAATTTGGGAGAAAATGGCAATACAGTTATTTCTGGTTACAATTTACTGTGTAAGTGGACGTCTGATTCGAGATATGCGACCTGAAAAGAGCAAAGAATTGTGTAAAGAATTGGGGAAGAATGCTAGCATGGCGGTTAGTACTTGTGAACCAGCTGGAATGGACGTGATTATTTCTAACCTCGACTATTACCATATCTTTCCTCGATCATTAGCGTCATTAGAAATCCTCAGGTGGTCTAAAGATCCGCCGATTCGACGAGGCTCACGATCGGCTAACGTTGAATTGGAGAGGGTACCAATAAAACAGGTTGGTATCGTAAAATTTCTCTTCCTCCACAGAGGTCAGACGGGTCATTCTTTTGAAAGACACCCCAAGGCTCTCTCTCGAGCCTCCGCCGAGCGAGGGTGGACATAAAGAACCTGACAGCTCATTTGTAGTCCAGATTTAATCTTTGGATTGGAGTTTAGTGGAAAAAAATGGACCCTATTACAGCTTAACTGTTTTGAAAGGCTTTTACTCATAGAAAACGAGCATTTAAGTCCTCAGCTCGATGATTCGAACCTATTCCTAGCGGGGGGCATCTCGACATTTATTTGACACCTGTGCGCGCTTTCTAACTTTCTGATGATTCAAGGTTTATTCTCTCAATACTTTCCGGCCCTCGACTTTCGTGAACTGTCGTGATTCAGAGTCCTCGATTACGGCAACTTTCACACTAAAAAAAAATCGCCAACTGGCATGCGAGGAAACTTTTACATCAGTTCACTGGCCTTCGAAAATGGTCCTATCCTCGATTTTGCGATTACCAACAAGGCAGCTATTTGTCTTCCGACTTTCGACGGTGATTGCAGGGATAGAGCATTTTCCCTTGGAACAGAACCCTTTTAAAAACTGATAATAAGTTTTACTAAATTATTTAATTGAAATGCCTTTCTCCTTCTAATTCCAAAAAATTGAAAATTTCAACAGTTTAGGCGAAATAATAAAAATGTTAAATAAATTAATACTATATTTTGAGAGAACAATTAAACTTGAAATTAATTGAGTAACATTAACTTTGTATTCAATTAACAACAACTAAAATAGGTACATTCGATCAAAAATGTTTCAAAAATGAATTACGTGTTTATTTTGTCTTGTGACTGTAAGTTCAACGTTGTTACCGATAATAATTAATTATACTGAAAACATATTTGCCATTATTTAATTAAAGTAAAATTTATTATAATTTTAATGATGAATCTAATCTAATTTTCTAATATCTAATTGAATCTAAATAAAAATTGAACAACAATTCAATGTAAAAATGAGTTCAATTTTAAATGTGGTTATAAATTGATGAAACATAATAGTTGAAACTTTGTCTGCGAAAAATAATTTTTTTTTTTTTAATTACCAAAACGACTGATTCAAAGAAATCAAGAGAGAATTCATGCTACTTGGAAAAAATGCTGTCCATTTTTCATAGCATACTGTGCAGTTTCGTAAAATATTTTGTAAAATCTGTCTTCATGCCTAGTTGGTAAAATCTTTATGTATTTCTAGTTGGCGAATGTAGCACTTGAGGGAAAATTAGGAAAAAATAGGCCACTCGAGAGACAAATATGATAGTCTTCTCTTGAAAAGTCATTAGACGACTCCGGCATCTCTGGCTCGAATTTTGCCCACTCGGCCTTCTTTGGCTCGGCAGACGAAATCGGTTTTCAGAGGTGCGTATCTGTAGTTGACGAGCTGGTTGAACAGGCTGTCCCCGGGCGGGGAAAGTGAAGTTGCCTCGATCGACTTTGCCAGTCAACTCTTCGCATTATCTCGTCTAGAACTAGGAAATCGTCGAGCTCGAAAAAGGATTGTTAACTCCGCGGTTGTAGACTCTACCATATTCGTTCAACGCGTGAAAACCGGTTCTAAGTACGTGGCGGAAACTACCTCGAGTTGCGAACATTTTATAAGATAAAATCAACAATTGGATACTTTCATTCTCATTACCAGTAAATTTGGTAAATTTTTTTATTTAATTGTCGCTTGGGAATAAAGTTCTTTCCCGCTACATTCAATTCCGTTTCTCTCCCCGCGATTTCATTCCCTCCTCCTTGACAGAATTTGAGGAGGGTATGGAAAAAGTAATACAATATAATTAAAAAAATTCGAAAAATAAAATGTGCATAAAATAGGGAAAATATTATATCATATTTTAAAAAGCGTACATGAAAACTACATATTTATGAAAACTTGCGAAAAATGTATGGAAACTATACTATTAAGTATTGAAAAAATATAGTAAAAATGAACAGTATAAGATTAAAATTGAATAAATTATTACTAAAAATGTTTGAAATAAATCTATACGATAAAAAGTATGTTAAAATTAATACAAATTTATGGGTACCTTCACATTAAAATTGAACGTGTAGTACATTAATTTTGGTATATGAGCCTGTGTCCGACCGGTGTTATTGGAGAGTAAAAGTCGCCTTGGATATTAATTAGTTCAAACGATTTCATCTCGAAAATAACAGCTGAGACTTCCGAGTTGAAATTTCCCGTCCGGTCGAACATTCATAAAACAATAGAAGCAGTGAGAGATGCAGAGTACAATTATTATACTCAATAAGATCTGCCTCGGGTGAATTCTCACGTATGAGCTGTTAATTGGGCGCGCGCCTGCAATTATTTTCCGACTGTAAACCTCGCCGAGGATTAAGTAAACAAAAAACCTTATCCCGAGTATCTTACCGGGGCATGGTGCCGATTCTCATGGCCCCCGGCGCGGGCTTGATCTATTTTTTCGCTCAAGTTACTAGGGCGGACCCGCGGTGACGTCAGTGGAATGAATCAACGCAGCCACCCATGTTTGAGGTAATCTGGTTATTTTGAAAAAAATCTGTACATATTTTCCGACCTTCTGGATCGTGTTTCTGGCACCTTTAACCTTGAAGTCGCATTCAGAATGGAGAAAAAATCATCGGAATGAACTGGCTGACTTAAGAACGAAGACTGTTGAACCAGTGAGCCTTCATGTTTGGCACGTTCTCTTGGCATCAGTATAACATCCAATTTTAACTTTGAGGTAATCATTTAAACTGAAATTTAATGCTCTTCAATTTTGGTGCAGCGAACTGTAACGATAGATGCTTAATTTTCATGTTGTTGGCCAAAAATGGAAAAAAATCGTGTTCTTTCGCTCTTATTGATACTTACAGCCGTCCCAATTTCATTTCAAACGCTAAAAATTGATTCATTTCCGTCTGGTGGATATTCTTTAGCCAGAGAAAATCGATATTGCTCTCTATTCAGCGTTGAGGCGATTTTTCGTTCCTGCGATTGATTCTATACAATAAAATATCCTTCGGTACGGTATTCTTAGACCTTGAATCCGGACGTGCCTTATTGACAGGAATACGCCGTTTTATCACAATGCTCTGCTGGCTGAAAAATCTTGACAATCGACTCGCAAACGTGCCCTTGCGGTCGTGAGGGCGTCGAACGTAGACTGTTCGATTCAAAAGAAATCGACCTACATAGTTAGAAGCGATGATGGAGAAGGAGATAGACCGACGATTTGCGTGAAGATGGCGGAGGCGATGAGGCACGAGATTGCATTGTCCAGGCGCGTTCGGCCAGAGCCGAAGGACCATAGAGAAAACAGAGGACACTCAAAAGTCCGCGTTCAATTGGTATAGAAGACAGTTGTGGGTCTCTGGGTCTCAGCTCTTTCATCTATCTCTTGGATCCCTCCTTGGAAATAAAAGAAACACTTAGCGGAAAGCGAAACGAATTTTTTTCCGGGTCAATTAACGCTACTGGTGATTATATGAGGATGGGAAGATTTCACTTCGTCAAATCGCAGGGAAATTTACAATTTAGTGCTTGAAATTCGCACGCGCAGACACTTCACTTTTTACTTAATGGCGACGCGGAGAATCCTTTTTTTACTGTAGGAAAAAATGCTCTCTTTTTTAATTTATTTATTTTTATATCAGTCAATGGTAAACCATTGTAATAGCTCATGAAAATAAATTTTTAACCCCTCAAAATTTGATGTATAAGAGTAAGAATGGTATTTTATTTTATTTATTCATTTTAATTTAGCGACTATAATGAGTAAGAATTGTTTATGTCGATTTTTTTGTAGTTGGTTCTGTACCTATTGTTTCTTAATGTACAAGCGGTGTTGCCTTTAGCATTTTCCATCTGAAAAAAGCCTTACACTGGAAAAGCCCGAAAGGGCATTTTTCATACCGTTCCGATTACATTAATCGATCGACCGATGGTCAATGGACCAAAAGCGGGAGCAGGAACGAATCGTGCGCGCGTTCCGTCATCCCGTGTCATCCTATTTTCTTTTCAACTGTCATCCGACTGAGTGAGGATATAATTTCGTTCGAAAGCGAAGAAAACGCGATTAGCCAGTTGAAAAGTTTGTGACACATCTGAAAAGTTCCTGGTGTTTTTTTATCTTTAATAATGTTAAATTCTTACGAGTTTTCAGTGTATTTTTATTGTATTTTTTCTAAAATCAAATTTTTATTAGTCGTAATTTTTCAATACATTTTCGTTATTATCAAAAACCTTTTTTGTTTTATGGCTAAAAGTTCAATATAATTTTAGATATAATTTCTTTCTCATATATATTTTTTTGTGTTATATATATTTTTTTTTACTCAATTTCATTTTTATAAAAAGTCCTCATTTTTCGAGAGAATTAAAAATTGCTCATTTTCACGAAACGTCCGCTGTTTTTCTTGCACATTTTCAAAAGACATTTCGTAAAAATTACAAAAATTCGTTCCGTTTCAAGAAACGCCATAAAATGGGTCATCGGGTTACCGTGCAAAACTCCGTTCACCGCTCGAGACGTTCACTATTTTCAAAAATGTAGACGGAAATTATCATTTCCAAAGGCGACGTGTTCGAAAGGAAAGTCGGCGTTCATTTGAAGACGATGATTGATAATTCACGATCGAGAGCCGCGAATGCGCGAAGCCATCGATCATTCGACTTGAACGTTCTCTATTAATTTATCACCGGCGGCATTTACTATTATAAAGCGAACGTCCGAATAGATATCTGTTCTTACGAGAGTTCGGAATGTGAGCCGTAGTATAAATTTGATTTAATCTTGTCAGCTCTCAGAGGTGTTTGAACTGGGTGGCATTTTTATATTTAATTTTCTGAACATAATTCTTGTCAGGTTCGGAGGAAATATTCCAATTTTGTCATTTAAATTTTTTTCTCCAAAAAGTAAATTTCCACTTTTAGAAGTTAATAGTTTTTGGGTAGCAAGAAAAACGCATTAATAGCCTCCAGAAGTCTCTAGCGAGCGTCTTCAGGTATTGATGGAACGAATTTTTATCTACTTTATTTAATACTCAATTGATAAACTTTGATCCTATACTGAAAAAGATTAAATAACGAGGAACATGCCGAACTCTGTGAAAATATTCCAAATGCACTAAACCGCACTCTTATGAAAACATAAGGAAGTCACATTAGGAAGAACGTTAACTTTCACCAGAAAATCGCTTCCTCCCCTGACCGTTTTAACCGTTTTGGCTCGGAAGGTTTTGAAAATAACTGGTACACGTAAGTTCAATTTGCTCGCATGTGTTGATGACCTCGAACGCGGCCGGGAACATACCCATTTCCGAATACGTTCAATCAAAGTCGATCTATCTTGAAGTATGAAATGCGAACGAGGCGGTGAATTACGGTGAAACGTGCGGCCACAATCCGAGATGAATCTGTTCCGAAAAAAGAAAACGGGGGCGTTTTTGGTCTATTCTCCTGGAATAACCAGGTTACGGACTGTATGAGGTACAATATATTTTTCAAGAATAAAATTGGACGTTTTTTCCTCAAAAATGTCGCCCACATGAGCGGAAAAATATTAATAACTCATCATGAAAATCAGAGATCATCGATGATTTGACATCCTAAAAAAAAAAAAAATGCCAATTATTATTGGCAATTAGTACAGAAGTTGCCTATATTGTGCCATTAAATCTTCATCAACATTAAAAACGGCGATGAGTTCATCGCAACACTCATGGCCGCCTAATCGCACCGTTAAGAACCTGATGGATACAATGCGTGCGATCGGACCGTAATGTATCCTCCGAATCGTCATAGCGGATAGAATCTGGGTTCCCTTGGCCCCAATACACTTCGACCGAAAGCTAACAACCTTCACAGAGCTACAAATAGGTGCACACAAGTCGCTGAGCATCGAGAGAAGAATGATAGGTTGAACGGAAGATTAATAGCTGGAACGTAATTCTATTTTCACCTTGTCTTGTGCATGGCATATTTGTCAGTCTAGTGAAAGCTTTGATTTTTTCCACCAATAATGTGCTTTGGGTCGCCAAAGAAAAATACATTTATCCGAGATAGACATTTTTTCCCTCAAAACACATATTTCTGAGGAATCTCCAGTGACATCTATAGACATCTGAGTGCGATATTTCCGAAACAGTCCCAGTCAGCCTTCTCTGAGCCATTGCTAGTGAGACGTTTTTGACACATCTCCAGTGAGACATCATTAATGGGGAGTTTTAGTGAATTTCGCATTATTTGAAAACTGAAACGTTGGAGTATTGGTTAATTAATTAAACCATACGTTTCTTATGGTTACCGCCTTGTGGACGGCGGATTGTTGTGACAATTTGAGACATGTGATTTAACAAAGTAACCAAAACTCCCTCGTTCAAGTTTTCAAAAAACGCGAAATCCACTAAAACTCTCCAATATCTGGTTTGGCTGTAGGGTAGATATGTATTAGTCGATTCGTTTTACTCCTATTACATACTCGAAAGTTCACTCTCAAGACGTCATGTGTCGTAAATTTTTTAAAGAGAGAGATTTTTTTCGAAGTGCGCAAGTTGATAGCATGACTGGTGAAATATCAATTAGTCAATCGTCCGATTAATCGAACGAAAACCAAGCTAGGTGGGGCCTAATGCGGCGAGAAGACGAAAGTGTGTTACCGAACGCGAGCGGTTCCGGAATCCAAGGAGTCGAAAACCGACCGATAATTACCGTAAACCGGTCGGTTGCTGTATGGAAATGTCGGCGAAACTTCGGGAGAGCTAAGGCCGGGGTATTCGACGAATTCGGAGCAACCTGTCCATTCGATAAATTGACTTTTGATTTATATCTTCACTCGCGATATCGTAGAGACGAGTAAAAGATCGGCTCTTTTCATCGAGAAAGCTTAAATTGCAAGATGAGTCAATAATATATATATTTAAAAAGGGCACAAGCCTGTTTGTACAAAACCCAAGTAAAAATTAAAACGTTGCTGTTTATTTATATTTATTTGTTTAATTTTATTTTATGATTATATTTATTTTTTGTTTAGGGGGTTGTAGTATTTTTCAGTTTTATTATTTATTATGTTTTTATTTTATTTTATTTTTTTTTATTTACTATTACTATTTTTTTTTTTTTTTTTTACAGAAATATAGAAAATATTGTTTTGACAGAAATATAGAAAATATTGATATTTTTAATTTAGTAGTCGGAGGCTAACCAAAAATTGGAAAATTTAGGTAAACATAAAAGGGCTTTAAATATGCAACATTCAGCGTTCCAAAGGGTGAACTGCTGGACTGTGCCGAAAAGCAGTCTTATTAATTGGATCGTTCACACGACGGGCGAAATGGCCCACGAACGACTTTAGTAGGGTAATTACTTCTGTGATATAGCGCTCGAAAATTCGTCTCCTTCGAAAGGTCCTCTCCCAATAAATCGCATTCGAAATTCTCCTAGCTTTCCTGTATTGTGTATGAGTTCAATATCGCCCGTTTCAACCGCTACTCTCGACTACCGTTCGATACGTTTCCCATTTATTTCTATACGGTATCTTCCCGTCAAATAGACTATCGCGCAATCGGGTACGACTTTCCTAGGTAATATAAGGCTCGAATGGCGCAACCGTGCGTGTCTTTAGAATGTTCTTGCTGGGCGGTGAGCTTTCGACGCCGGTAGGCAGACGATTAAACAGCTCGATAGGGAATACTGAAAAGCTGGAAAAACTGGGTTGGCTCGCTTCTCCGCTGACGATTTTTCCTCATCTTTCGATTGTTTTCACCTCGAGATGTAAATATTCTGTATTATATCTGTCAGTTGGCGAGATCTAATGACATGTTCTGTACTTCAACTGCAATTTATTATTTCGAACTGTGTTGAAAAATTAAAAAAATTACAGTTCACAATTTTTTTCCTAAATTTTTAAAATTTTATTATTTATTTACCTATTTATTGTATCTGTATCACTAACTGCTTTGTCGTTTACCTTGACAAAAAATGACACGAAATTGCCAAATATTCGGCGGGGAAAATTGGAAATTGGCACCGTTTTCGTTTTGTTGCGGTCGGCCTTGACGAAAACTGGTCTGGTCGTTATTTCTACCGAAAATCACGAATCTACAGTGCGCAGAATAACGATGCGCACGATTGTGACCGAAGTTTACTAACAAAAGAACATGTAACCGATGATGCAAGTTAACTGGACGGATATAATTCGTGAGGACAGCGACTCGGCTTGTGACATTCAACGTGCTCTCTAGAAAATGTTCACGATGCGTCGTCGTTATTGAATACCAAGTATGGCTAATTATTATTCGACGGTAGAGTAAATACTTGGGACTGCTTATAATTTGGTTTTAGGAGAGAAGTGGGAACTATTTAGTTCCTCTTTGTTTGTCTACGGAGGCTACTGAATATTTCACCTTCATATAAATTTACTCCCCTCAATCGACTGTAATTTTTGAATTTTGTTTTCTTCGTGTAAAATTCACCGCCCGAGTAAGGTTCATCTTCATTACTTTCTACACACGGTGATGTATTTTTTCGCATAATTTCCTGTTGTTTGTACCACCGAAATCATCCCTTGTCAATTAATATTTAATCAGGACTATCATTATTACGATTAGGATTATTCCCTAATGCTACGAGATATATGCGCGAGGTCAATAATAAAAAAAGTAGCTCTAAATTACCCGTGGTCCAATATAGTTGCCGAGATGGTTTCCTTAATCGTACGTACGTTTTGGTAAGATGAAAAACCCTCTTGAGGTACGATGGCGGAAATAATCAGCTAAGGTACTTGAGAAGGCCTCGCATAAATCGCCCAACCCAGGGACAACCGGTTTTGATCGAATTAGACTATCTAGAGGTAATTAACAATGCACATGCCATGGTCAGGGTGAATTTTAATAAACACAAACTTGAAATAATATATTTAAATATTATTTAATATATTTTAAATGGGGAAATATCTCAAGTAAATTTATTGAGAAGGACACTAACTAAGAAAATAATAGTGCATAAAATCAGGTTGTAGATTATACATATTTTAGTCTTTCGCGGAATTAGTATTTTTTAGCAAGGATTTTTCAACGCCGCTAGTGTCCAAATTTGAGGGAAGAGTTGTAATCCAAAAATGTTATTTACAAAATTTCCAATAACATTTTCATAACGCTTTATAACACACTTGTTGTAATAGTGTTTGTATTTTTTTATTGAATTTTTTATTTTTTTAACAGTTGGTTCTGCTAAACAAATTAGATCGAATTTTCTATAATTCTATCAACTCTACACTTTTTTTACTCGCTATTAAAAAAAATTCAACGTGCATACATGGAATATTATTTGAAAAACGTTAGACGCTTTGAAATATTTTTTAATCATGTCAGGGGTTCATTTATTGAGAAACGTATTCGTTAGAGAGAGAAATTTGGCTCTATAAATCACATTAGCGTATCCTTGAGAGGGATAAAGTTGAAAAAAACCATATAATTATTAGACTTTCGCTCGCCGATGAAAAACTGGCTCCTTCGAAAGGCTGCGCACTTTTCGAGCTCCATTCGTCCGAAATAAATAACAGGGGGGCGAATCCGCCAAACGGCATCAATGATTTTTGCGAGTATCAGCAAGAAAATGAGCCATTTCTTCCCGCAGGATCCAGGTCAGGCTAATCAAGGCTACCTGCTTCCTTTTTTCGAGCCGAAATCTTCCCGAAGAACCGGACCGATGGCTCATCCTGTACAGTGCAGTTGTCTCATGTCCCAAATAGTTCAAAAGAGTTCTTCGATAGAACTGCCTCGGGAGAAATTCATTAGCCGGAGACGATTGGGCGTTATCAGTTACAAAAGAAGGAATGCAACCGTTAACTGGCCTATTTTTTTTCCGATGAAAGAAAATTAAATTGTAGTGTTGATCGAATTGAAATATTCAATAAATGATGAAATGAATAAAATATGACTTTAATTAAATAAATATTTTTACCTAGTGATTTAATTTCCTTAAATTCCATTGGTTTTCACGTTGAGACCAATAAAATTGTATACGCTTTTTTGCTGCTAATCTAACGTCGTTTTCATCTTGTGAAAAGATTTTTGTGACACTAGGATCTAGATGGCTATAGTGACCCATGGCACAGTGATGCTAATGAATGACTGAAGAAAGTTTAAGACTTGAACGGCTTTATTGACTCTAACGACTTTTATTGAAATGTGCATTGATGAAAGTCGTCCAAGGCTCAAGTGCTTAAATTATTTATAGACCAATGACTTGGATAACTGATCAAGAGTACTTGAATGTCTTGAGTGACCCGTAAAACGCAATTTCACGCTTTTAGTTCGAATCGCAATTTTTTCGCGCATTTTTCTCATACTCAGAAATCGAAGGGGATGGTTTTTTATGTAATAAAGATGCAGCGCGAATTCAATCGATTGGGTCACACAATGTACTTCCATGTTATTCGCTTTTTTCCTTTTCTTGGCTAAATACTTTACGCAAATTCGTGTCAAAATATTTTGATAAAAGACCAAGCAATTTTTGATTTAGTAGAATTTTTGGCTCCCTATTTGAGCTTATTTTATTTTAATTTTGTTTTTCATAGTTTATTTGTAACTATATATTATTTTATTTAATTTTTCGTTATTGTTTTTTATATTTATTTTTATAATTATTTGTTTTTGTTTATTTTTTATATTTATTTGTTTATAATTTTATTTATTTATTTTTTTTTTGAGGTGTAGGTAGTTTTTTAGAGACCGCTCTCACCGACCCGTTCGTTAAAATCGCTCTGAATAAATTTTCGTTTAAAGGGCGATTTCACATCTACATGACTCCGCACTTGTTCATAGAGCAAATAATGTTGTTTAAAAATGATGAAACTCTCTCTGGCTCTTCTTGACGAAGGATGAACAAGCATGATTTTTAATTATAAAATAGAGGATGGATTAGAAGGCGACGGGATTGGAGCTCGGATGGAGGACGGTCAGGGTCGTGATTCGATCTGTTCACTTTCTAAAATGGAAGCTCCGGGTGTCGTCTCTCGAAGCAGCTAGTCCATCTTTCGGAGGTTAAACGGATTCGTCAGAATTGAAGGGGATTAATGCACCGTTAGTAAATACTGACGTTGATAAAAAATTGAGCGTCATATTGAAATGACATTTTAAAAACCTAGAGCGTTCGAAATTATGATTTTTGCAGTGCCATCGAGTATTAACGGGCGTTCACATAAGTTCAGTTAAATTATATAAGCCCATTGCGCTGGCGATCTTTTCAAAATCCTCGGTAACCGATTTCTTAGGTGAACTTGGCGTTTCGATTTTTCACATTGTATCTTCGCCCTCCGCTTCTGGATGTTTAGCTTAGAAAGTCGAAATGGCCATCACGATTTGACGATCGTTCGCAAGGCCAAGTCGCAACTTGGCAGACCAAAACCGGACATTGGCCGAGAGAGGAAGTCTTTTTTGGAAAAAAAAAGAGACGGGTGAGAGAAATCAGAGGAATCCGTGTAGCAGGCAAGTGGGAAGACGTAGGAAGCCAGGAACTACTTTCCAATCAGGGTGTACTCTTGCTCTTCGGCAAGAACTCACTCGTTCGCCGACGATGAAAAATGACTCAGCCCAACCTTTGAGCGGGGATTGAACGGAATTTTATTAAGAGCTCCAGACCACTCAATCATCTTTGCTTCGGATGTGATGACCTAATCGCAACCTATGAACGTCAGGAATTGAAGTGTCGAATTCGGGTTGTTGGGAAATAGGCGAAGTCAGATTTGGTGCGGTATGTTTCGGTAATTGCGGAGGCGAAAACGTGGAAATTACTGCGATAGTTTAACTACAGCACTGACTTCTTAAGTTCTAGAGTTCTAAAGCTCCTAGAGACCCTCGAGAAGATGAAAGTCGTTCTGGAATATTTTGCTAATTTTCATAATAATGTTCTTTTAGCGTCTGCTCTTCTCCCTTGAAAAGTTACGCAATATTTTCGTCGGAATTGATTCGTTTTCTCACGTCTATTAATGAATTCCGCGACAGATGTATCTGTCAACTTTGGAACTGCTTTCTAACCGGCTGTCTATCGTAGTTAACCAGGAACGTCTTGATTCAGGAAACGATAGAGACCTTACACGGCTACGCCTACTTCGTCCGAACAGGTGTCGCCAGTTTCTATTTCAAATTAGTTCCGCGCTTTCTGATGCGCGTTCGATCAAGGAAGAATCCAAAACCGATCGGTTATCCGATGACATATGCAATTATGACCGGCTGATAGAAACTGGTGCGGAAATTAATCGCCCTGACGCGAAGTTTCGATTATAAATTCCTGAAGATAACGCTGCGATTACGGCTTTGAAGGTGACATGTCCCCGAATCGGTTAAAAAATATTTAAGACCCAAAATCTGCTCACGACGGAAAACTGCTCGCGTCACGCGAGGTCCTTGGTAAACGCAAGGTCGGAATTGTCTGCTCGGCAAGGTAATTTCGTCGGACTACTTTCGTTTTCGTTCGATTCTCCTGACTATAGGTACTCTCGATATTCAATTGTTCTCTTCAGCCGTCGAAACCCGGGTCCGTTCCTGAAGAATTTTAACTCTGCGCTTGGACAAATGGAAATAATTCGAAGGAGGTGATCTGGTTTTGCAGACAGCTTACAGATTATGAAATCGAGTTTTTTTGATGATGAATCGCAATAATGTTTCACAGGGTCAACCTTTCACCGCGTCGATGACGCCAACTAGGTAGAAACTTCATCGGCTGGAAAAGTCTTCTTTTTTTTAATTAGGCCTCTGTTCAAATTTTATTGCACTTTGAAATTTTATGACACTGTTTTTGCGTTTTTTCGCCTGTTTTTCGCAAATAACTTTTGAACCGGTTACTTTTACATAGGTATAATACTCAGAGGCGAGAAAGAGCTATCAAAATCCTACAATTTGGTGTATTCAATTATATTTTTATGTTATGTCCCCGCGGAGCTATTAACGTTTGAAGAAAAGTCAAAACACGTTTTTTGACATAAAGCGGAATATATCTCGAGAGCTATCATATATGTTAGCCATTTTCTTATTTTTAATGGATTCTACATTAAATTTCCTACATTTTCTTTCACAGCACTTAATCTGTCCCATTTCGGGAACGTGACGAAAAAAAATCCCGAAGTTGTAACTTCAAAAGTATTAAAAACGATAAAATTCGAAAAATATTAATAATCGTTCGAATTTGATTTTTTTCACTTTAAATTCGAATTCTACGTCTAATTTCCTGTAGGAATCATCAATTAATCAAATTTGATCCGTACTGTAAGTATTTGCTACGGATTTTCAAAGTTGAAAAACATGAACCGTGTAGTACTAAAACTGGGAAAAACTAACGTTGGTCGTCAATATTCCGCCGTTTTGACGTCATATTCGGATTCAGCGTTAAATTTCCTATAAGAATAGCTTTCACATTCGCTCGAAAACGAAGATTTAATTTTTCACTATTAGCGATGCCAGCGGAGCTCGGAATTCCGGCCGGCGAAAAACTCGATTTACGGAAATTAATTTCTCTGGCTCTGTTTAAATTTTTTTCACCAAATTTTTTGCTATGTACGTGTGTAAGGCGTTCAAATGAAGACTCCTGCATAATAAAACAATTGATTCGCATTTATTTTGACCCCGAAAATCACTGTTAAAGTCCAATTTTTGAGCTTTCAAAAACCGATTTTTTTGGACCACTTGCAGATTTTTCCGAGAAATAAAAAAAATCACAAAAATACATCTTGGTAAGACACAACTTTCCTAAAAATTTCAGATTTTTATCTGCTTTGAGAGAGGAGTAAAAAATCGTTAACTGTTCGGTTGAAAAAAATCGCAGGGGTACCCCTTGGATTTTTCGCGAAAATTTTTTTGCGATAGATTTCGCTCAAATTCAGCAAAATGATAGTTGATGATGTGTATATCAATAATATATGGTTCATTCTTCGTTTCTTTCGCAATAAATAGATGAAAATAACGTTTAAAGTTGAAAAATGTCATGTTTTTGTGTATAGTCTACTAATATTGTTGAATAACGCAAAAACGGTTGAAAAATTGATAGGTACATTACATTGGGAAAATGTGGACAATTAAATTACCTATCTTTTGGTATATTCAAACATCTGAATTGACGACTTTTTGTCTGAGTTATCCACTGTGCAAGTTACAAATCTTGGAAAACTTACAGTTGTTATGTCTAATTTTGCTCCTACTTTGCTCCAGTTGAAAAACCCAATACTTTATGATACAAAGTACAATCAAACACCACCACGAACTTACCAAATTATAGCAACTACTACTAAGTACTAACTACTATAAAAATACCTATAGATTCCCACTCTCCATTCACAAATAATAAACTACTACTACCTACCTATACCTATACTATATACTATACTATAATATATAGTACTATATATATAGTAGTGACAAGGACAACAACCCCACAAAACGATATGTAAGACCCGAGAGATAATAATAAAATATATTTTATTTATTATTTACTTATTTTTTATTTACTTATTTATTTTTTATTTATTTATTAGATAATAAAATATATTTAAATCAATCTGTTACTTATAAAAATCAATTGATTGTAATTTATTTATATCGGCTTTAATATATTTACAAATATGTAAATCGATACTTTATTACATTATAATGATGTATTATATCATATTATTATAATAAATAATATATTATATCATATTAATAAATAATATATTGTATTGTATTGTATATTATTATTGGATTATATTATTATTATTATTATTATTATTATTATTATTATTATTATTATTATTATTTAGTCAATTTAATTTATATTGACTTTTATATTATGTAAAAAAAAGTTATTCTAGTCGATACCTACTTGAATTTTTTCTATTGATTCGATTTAAATCGACACTCATTTTTAAAGATGATCGCTATTTTTGGAGAATCGGACGTCTCTAATTGTTAATGCATTGAGTTATTTGTGTTTTCTACGTTATTATTACAACGATTTATAGTTACGTATTCGTCTACATGGGCTCAAGTGAATTCGCGTAACATTAATCGGCGAATGTAACTCGTGATGATGAGCTCGTTAGTTCTGCAACAGCTTCCACTCTAACCTACCGTTGAACTCTCTTGGTGAAGCAACCACTCGGTTTAGACCCCTGCTAGCAAGGTGGCTTCGGATGCGCCGCCAAACGCCATTGTTTTCTTCGAAAGCATAAAAGCCTCTTTGTATGCAAATTAGCATCGCACGCGCATTGAACCCGAACGGTGAATCGGTAGGAAATGGACAGGTCCTGCATGGTGCAGAATGATGCTAAGGAAAGAATTATTTCCGATCTTCCGAAGGCGTTTCGGATTTATCCTTCAAGGGCAGCCAATGCGAACAAGCCCAATGACGCCAACAGAGCCGATAGGAATGCCGATATCCTTGGTCGAAGAGATTGATTCAGAAAAGCTATAATAATCCACTTGTCGTTAGAACATCGATTACTATTGTATTTGAAAGGTGCCGTAAAAACTCGTTCCACCTTTGAGATTTTATACTTTTCCATTAAAAAAAAATAAAAAAATTACACAAAAGTTCTTCTTGGGATTATCAATTTTTTTCTCCAATTCCGTTGCAACATTTTTTCTTTGTACATTTTTTTCCCCGAGTCACGAGATTTCGTGAGGAGATTTTCTCTTCTGCCGATCGGCAAGATAAGCGCTTGCGTCATCCAACCATGTATTTGCTTGCCCTTTTTATTGTTCGGACCGTACTGTCGGCATATTTTGAATTTCGTGCTGTTGAGGTCAAATTGTGGAAGAAAAAAATATATATAAAAAAAAAAAATATTTTATAAGCTGTTGAAGGAACTATTAGTTTTAAATTATTCATTGTTTGATATTCGCACTTTATCACAAACTGCTTAACGTCTTGAATCGGTGATTTGTTATTTTTTTATTTTTTTTTTTATTTTTTATTTATTTATTTATTTATTTTTTGTTTGTTGTAGTTTATTAATTTTGGTTTTCGTGTCCTTATCTCATATTGGACGTAATTAGGTGGCAGTATTTCTCTTTTTCGTGAAATTCTCACTGTTTCTCCTCGATCAATAAGCGAATAACCGGTATTGCCGAATCTACAATCCCCCTCCGATTTTCACCTCTGCGTCCAATTTCGTCGCGCGGATTCCGCCGTTTTGCACAAGCACATGCGGGCTCCGATCTTCGAGCATTCCGAATCATGTCGCAACTCGAACAGGTTGTCTTGCCGGGACGAGAATTCTCGCAACGCGGAGACCGAATATGGGTCACCTGGCAATGAAGCCCAAAGACGGATACAGAGCAGTAGCACGAGACTTGGATGACCCTATAGCGGTTAGGGTAGGGCCGTGTCATCTTAGACCTTACCGTAAGTGACCCTTTACAGTATTCCCGATACACGGGAGGAAACAGAGGCTCGTTAAGGAAGCAAGACCGGCTAGGGCTTGTTCACTTCATCTCTCATTACGGCCGTCTCACGTTACTCGGCACAGAAAGAGCTCATCACTGGAAACTGTATCGTTGTAAAATGAATCGCCAGGTGGAGGTAACGAGACTTATTCATACCGACTGTCTATTGTATATAGAGCGAATTCAAATTATAAAAAATATATTAAACAGTCAACTTATCGATTTTAACGATTAAATATACCAAAATACATGGTAACCATATTTTGCTCAGCGTCGAAAATTGGTCGAATTCGAAATTCGATAATTATATTCAAAACGCTCTATACTGAGCTGGATGGAGGAAATTATAACTACATTGCATCGACCCGGTCTCAAGGAGAACCTCACGGTCTTCAAGACAAGTGGGAGAACTAGTCGGCCGGCCAATACCCCAGCAAATGTCAACCAGATTACTTAAACTTTTTTTCCACTTCGGCGACAAAATGAATGGAAGAATACTTGGAGTTCGTCCAGCCGAAAAATATGGCAGGTTATGAGGCAAGCGAATTCAAATTACTCTCCCCAACATTGCATTTGGTCTTGAAAAAATAATTGAAGCTGAAAAAAGAGAAATTTTTCTTTAACTGAATCTTTTTTTTTCATACTAAATAGATATCTTATTTTAATTTAGGTTGTAATTATACTGTGGCGTAGCTCAATTTTTAAAATAATTTTTCACTGCCATTATTACCTAATATTGTCCATCATGTATATTGTCAATTGTTATTGCATTGTCAATAATGATTAATTTAGCCGATAATAATTTCAATCAAAAATTTATTCAATTTTCAGTATAGTAATTAATTTACCAACAATCAATTTAACTTATTTAAAAATCAGTTTACTAACGATTTTTCGTCATCTACGTCAACTCGTTTTTCAACTTCTTTAACTCGTTTTTCTACTACTTCAGCTCGTTATTCAACTCTTCGTTGGTCAACTACTAAGACTATCTTATCAATTCTCTCGACTTAATTTAATCGCAACAATTTAATTTAATTTTTTAGTTTAATCCTCGCAATTGAATCGTTCAACATTTAATTAATCCTCCAACGCTGACGGCGTTAATTCCTGATGATTATTTCGTTAATAAATTCCATAAGCTCATTTATAAACTCATATTAGAAATCAATGAGCTAATGATTACTACAAATATTAGAGTATTAATAATCTATGTTTTGAGCTGTTGTTATTTTTTAAACATTTTAAACAATTTTTAACATATTTAGGCCCGTTTGCTCAACATTTAAATTTAAATAATTTAATAAATTTAAATAATTGATAAGTCGACAGACGAGTTATTTCGAAATTATTATTCAACAATACTGTTGAAAAATTGTAGTCGTCCTAGAGCTTCTTATAAAATTGGAATCTCTAGGGAAACCCATTTTAATCCGATTCCGACCGTTTAAGTAGTTCCATTTTTCGTTTAATTTCCGAGTGCGAGCGTTCGGGAATAATTTTCACGTCCCTGGGATGCTCAAGTTTAGATCTTAATCTCAGGTATGGAAACTGGGAAGCTTTCCATTGTTGGAGTTCCATCAGATCAATCTCGACAAGATATAAAATACGAACACTGTCGACAACGTGTAACGGAGGCTGGTATTCCCACACCTCGTTTGCTACGTTGATGTGTCCTGAGAGGCGCGCCGATTATTAATTATTGCACAATTATTCAGGCGCCTAGCCGGCCTTCTCGGGTTATATTTTCGTGCGTGCGATGAGAGGAAGTCTCTTCTCAGGGTATGGCTTCTGTGAATATAGGAAGGTAGGCTTCTGTACGAAAAATCAAACACTCTTCAGACAGAAGATACGCTAGGGATTCCACTATCCGGAACGGCGAAAAAACTAATTACACCCTACCCGGAGAAGCTTTTATGCCTGATAGAAACATTAATAATAATTGGTTAGAAATATTAAACTCCCGAGATTGTACGTCGGCTAATGGTGAACAAAAAATGAAGAGTCAGTAATTGAGGCAGAGTTCGTTGTTTCCTCACTACAGCAATTCTTGCTCTGAGCGCAGGGATGGGATATTGAAATAAAATATCGATATTAATTTCGGTTGACTTGAACTATTGGAGGTTTTTATCTGTTTTAATTGTCAATTTATGCCTTATTTTTTGTCTATACCTATGCCTTATTTTTTATTCCATTTTCTAATTTTTTCTGCAGTTTCTCCGATGACAAAAAATATAGCATGAAACTCCTGTGGTCTGTAAATAATTTCTGGAGGAATATTAATTAAAGGTCGGTGATTTCAAAAACTTATTTCATTTCAGAAGGATTATAAAGTTGATTTTAATGACTTTTATTTGAAATAATTATCCTGAATCGTTTATTGGTTCGTTATTTGTTGTTATGGCCAACGCCAAAACTTATTTTAATTTTTCTAAACTGTTTTTAAGCCAAGTTGGTTTAGTATATTACTCAATATTTTTGGATGACTCCTCAAAGTCACAAAAAATAGGTTAACGTGATCAAATAATTAAAAAATGAAATATGATATTAAAACAAATTATCAATATTTCGATGGTATCGGTTTTAAAATATCTTTTAGTGTATCTACTGACCGTTTTTTTTCCTATAACGATTGTTTGTCTGGCATTATAAAAACCCCGGACTTTCGTTTTCTCAAATTGCATCTGAATTACATAATTTAATCACTATAACATTTAATATGCTTCTAAATCATCAATGGATTAAATTATTTAATATACCAGGCCCTTTCGGTTTTATAGGGCACATAAATTCGGCTCTAGAATGCTGCGATGTCAACACGTCTTTACAATTGTGTTACGACCAATTCGCTGCCGCATCGTTTCGTACTTCATACGCGATGATCAGGATAAAACGGGCTATTGCTCACGAGTCATGAAAGGGTGTCGGTTATACAACTATCTTGTTGGTAGTTCCTGCTGTTAAAACCACTTTTTGAATTACTCTATTAGCCATTACGATTAATTTTGTCTGCTGGCAATTTTTCCATCGAGGTATTGTCCTACCTTGGCACGAAAATCCCCACACTATTAGGGATAATCTAGACATTTTCTTTCAATTTATTTTCATCAGTGCGATTAATTTGTTTATTATTAATTCCTTTCAAGAGCTGATCAATTCACTTTATTACGGTCGTGATATTTCATTGTTATTTTATTAATAGATTATCATTATTATTCTTTCAGTTATAATTATATCTGTTAGTATTTTTAATTACTCTTTCATCTAAATAATAGTTGATTATTATATTTATTACTTCATTATATTTTTCAATAATGCTTTCTTTTATTAAATTTGTTTATTGATAATTATTTATTTTCTCTTATTCAATAACTATAGAATTTCTTCAACGATTTTTCGGTAATGAATTTGCCAAATATTTATCCATTTTATCAAATTTGTTGGCATATTTTAATTCCGTTCAACCTTCATCGTAATTGGATTTTTTTGTAGAAAAATTTATTTTTCATAGGTAATGGTTTTGCAAAGCATTGACGGTGGACCGACAGAACTTTTGGATAATATTCTAATTTCAATTGCTCCGAAAAATTAATATAATGTAACGAGAAGATGAGTTTGGAAATTGTTTCGACATTTTTTCTCGTGTGTATGTGCTTTCGAGTAGATGATACGATCAAAAAAACAAATAAATTCGCTATAAAAAAATTAGAGCAACCTTCTCTCTTTTTTGGTTGAATTGGTACATTTTGTTACGTTATAATGGTTAAAATAAATTTAAAAAACTTACCTGAAGCTAAGAAGACGAGCAGGATGCAGGCTATCCTGCAGGTTCTTGGCTGCAGCATGTTTCAGCCCTTCGAGGCGCACTCCAGATCTCTCGCGGGCGAAACACTCGCAAATAAACGCACTTCAACTTCCAGAAATTTTTGTCGACGCGATATTTTTTTCCGAACCCCCTGACGGAAAACAGCTGCCACCACACTTTTTTACTGTTGAAAAAAGGGCGGAAAATGACGTCACGACATACGGGGATCAGGTGGCACTCATGGTGAGTCCCTGGCACAGAATGTCGATGAGCGGTCTTCCAAGGGCCCCCGCCCCACGGGTCCTCCGGCTTCTTGTATGGGGGGCTACAAGTTCAGGAAAGTAGGGAGGCCTTCCCGAGCCGCACCTTCTAAGTCGTGATAAGGCTCTCGCTTCCCTCAAGTCTCTCCGCGAAAGATTCGCGTCCTGGAGAAATGGGAAGCCGCTGGCTGAGATTGATAGCCTTTAATTAAAGAATTAGACGCTTCAATGTTGATTGGTGAGATTTGTAATTACAATAGCGATGGTAATTACTGATACTGCAAATACACTCTAATTAGAGATTTTTCTTGTTATCATTATTAGGACTGAATAAGTTTTATAGCTAACTTTTCACAATGCTGACGTTCTGTAGGCATCCCAAGGACCACGAGCACTTATGGGCTGTAGAAAGAATGTCTAAACGCCACCTTAGGGATGCCCGGATGGTTGAAAGTAGACCAGTTACCGTTAAACACTCAGAGAATGTAATATCCCTCTTATCACGTAAATTTTTTTTTTTTTTAAATTTATTGCCAGTCGCTGGTTGAAAAGGATACAAAAGCCTGAAGCTAAGAGATAGAATCTCCACAATTCGTGGAGATAATCCGGCTGTAAACAGCTCTAAAATATGCCTAGCCTATATTTTCTACTAATTATCTTTCGTTATTAATTGCTCTTCTTGCCATTTTATTTCGGAACCAAGCGAATAAGGAACAGTATATTTTGACTTTCGGAAGCGATCGACCATAGAGAGTGAAATCGTTCCTATTATTTAGCCAAAGACTGTGGTAATACGAATCTTCGTAGCTGATGGTTTTAGAAAAAAAAAACTCAAATGAATACGAAGGGAAATCGGGGACACCGTTGGGATCCTTAGCTATGTTGAGCGGTTAAGTCATGACCTTAAGGAGGATGCAAAGAGCTCAAAAGGTCGACTTTCACGAACAATATCCCACCGTAGTGAAGGCACCTGCAGCTGGCGAGCAACTGAAAAACAAACCGGTATTCAGCTGACCAAATATTGAGCCAACAGCATAAAAATAGGATAGAAATAAAAACCGCAGTAACATCTTCTAATAGCTTGTCAAAAATCTTCGAATCGATTGGTATTTATTGGTGTAAAATTGGTACAGTGAAGACTACCTTTGTATGATCAAAATACCGCAGCAATTTAAATAAATACGATCGGGAAGGGTTCAATAAAATCGCCATTGATATTTAATGGGAATAAATTTAACGGAATTCCTAATGAAAAAAAAATGATCATCAGGTATTAAATCTAGAATAAAATCAAATTAAATTTAGTTAAAACCATCAAATAAGCACTAATAAAAAATTTCACAATAATATTCAAAATCATTTTTGGTAATATAGGTACACGTCAAAAGATAACTAATTGAAAATATGATTAGCTTTATATCACTAATAATTTTTAATTAATCTAACGTGAAGTTTGGAAATTTAATAGAACTAATGTGGAATACAATGGGATGGAATTTAGATAATAATCGGTACACAATCTTATGAGGAATATAATAACTTCTATATTCAAATACCTCTCAAGCTGCAACTGCTATCATTCTCAATCATCATATAGGTCATCATGTGTCATAACGACCAAACGTATTCCATTGACACCTGCAACTCCAGCTCCAGCTGCACCATTGTATTTCTCGTGAATATTCAGTTCAAAATTTATGTGCAAACTAATTATTGATTTAATTGAAATGCAGCAGAGTGTGAGGGAGAAGACTGTCACGTGAGAAAATCAATTAGTCTAAGAAATATTTGGCACGTGGACAAGAGTTTCTATCTTCCTTAAAATTGGCCCACACTAGAAAATAGCATCAATAGACCAAAAAGATTGAAAAATATTCACTACTGGATTTGACATATTTTCATGGGGTTTCAAAAATATGTATCATTACTTCCGCTGTCAAATGCAATGTTGAAAAAACGTGAATAATTAAATGACGTTTACAAAAGAACTGCGGGAGAGATTGATGCCGAAACGTTTCCCTTTTTCCGTTCTCTCGCTTTCCGTCTCGTTCTCACAATTAGACCTGCAAAAACATCAGGAAGAGCCGCTGTCTCCGCAAATGACGGCGACCCGATGAAACAACAAATTAGATTAATGTCTTCTTTTTGTCCTTTTCGTTTGGAAACGAAAATAGCTGTACTCCAAACCGGCAGCTTATGATTGGTTGAATCCTGGACACTGTTATATAGGCGTCTCACATAATGTACACTTAGGCACGGGACGGGTCGAAAAATTCATCTATGAAACCGGCTCTCGACAACTTGCAAGCCGGAATGTTCGGTTCGTTACGAAACGACGAACGCTTGTGAAATTAATAACAGATTTTGCGAAAACCCGACATGATCTCATGCTTCCGCCTTCGAAACATTCGAATCTTATCGTGATGCCCGTAGCGTTGACATTTAGTCGCCTATTTTGCACAATATTGGGTCGCAAAAAGTACACAACACTTGCAGAAGACTCAAATGAGTCGCAAGAATTTTTTTACGCATGCAACAATAACGATTTGAAGCTCTGCCAGCTATCAATTTTGTTCTTCCAATTTGTTCAATTAAAATGATCGGGTTCTTCAACTCTGAGCTCCATTCTTCTTCATATCATCATTAACTTGACTTAATTTTTACATTGGCATTCATTTTGCTTTACTTTTACTTCAACTTAAATTCACTCTACCTTTATTTCCACTTTATCTTTACATTCACTTTGCCTGTACATTCACTTCTCCTTTACTTTAACTTTGAATTCAGTTTACTTTACGTTCACTCAATCCAGTCTTTCACTTTACTTTTATTAACCCTTCACTTTCCCTCCACATTCATTTTATCTTTACATTAATTCGCCAGTAGTTTCACTCTCTCTTTACATTCACATTGCCTGTACTTTCACCTTACCATTAACTTTTGAATTCAGTTTACTTTTACGTTCAATTAATTTGTACTTCCACTTTACTTTAACTTTCTACTTCCCCTTCACATTAATTTTATCATTACATTCACTTTACCTGTACTTTCACTCTCCCTTTACATTCACTTTAACTTCACTTCAACTGAACATTCACATTACGTGTACTTTCACTTCAATTTTACCCTTAAATTCACATTACCTGTACTTTCAATAATCTTTACTTTCACTCATCCTGTACATTTACTTTAGCTTTGCATTCACATTACGAGTACTTTCACTTCACCTTTGAATTCATTTCACTTTTACATTCACCGTATCTGTACTTTCACTTTACTTTTACCAACCGTTAACTTCAATTTACCTTTACTTTCACTTTATCGTTGCTTTCTCTTAAAATTTACATTCACTTCACCTACTTTCCTCGACTTATCTTTCGTTTACTCCTTCTCAAATCACATCTTCAGACTTCATGTGAGGTGAACTTATATTTTAGGGTTGAATATGTGATTGAGATGTGTAAAAATTGAAATTGAAATTGATTCAAAAAATTCAAAATGCAATGGTACGTATCTGGGGAATATTATTGGCTCTGAACCTGATCATCAGGATCATTCTAGTTGCGTCTATGAAACGGACCATTTAGATAGCTAACGCCATTTCTAGTCCTTATGTAGGCGTACATAGCAGGCATCGACTATGTAGGTGTTGAGCACAGTGCGATACTGTTCTGCGGTCAGTGGACTATCAGACACGCTGACGACTTCCTGCTTATTTTCACTTCCTCCGAAAGCACATTCACAACAGCGCTATATGGCATAGCAAGATTTGAATCCGTAAAACACATGAAGCTATTAACTAATAGCTATCAATATTTAGCCGATTAAATTATATGTGCATTAGATTAAAAATATAATTGTTTCATATTGTGGTGAAATAATTAATTTTTCTCGCTATTAATTCAACACCTGGTGAAATTTCTATTGAAAACCCTTGATACAAAAATTTTCTCTTTCGATTTTTCGTGCGTGTCGAAATTCCACGACCTTTCTGTTTTTCGACTGGAAAGCTAACGAAATAAAATTAAATCTATTTTGCCCCGGAGACATTCGTATAGTGAATCTCATCAATGCGGAACTGAAACGGTGAGGTCGGCTGCCGAAACTCTATAGTTATTACGGGGCTATAACTATCATAAATAAATAAAAATGCGCATATTTTAGAAAGCGCCGGCTAATAACAGACTGCCGTCAAGCGTCGGTGTTCACGTCTTGCGACTTCGTAAGTCTGGCCCGATTCATTTTACAAAATTCGTCCCTACGAGTCGCATCGAAATCTTTCCCCATAAGTAGGTGTTTGATTATTCTGGTAAATAATTATGTTTCTCGTAATTAACAACAGAGAAACGTCGTGTTAGAATTTCAAAGTTGAAAAACCTTGAAAGTGAAACGTGTAAATTAAAGAAACAGAAAGTTGTCGACAAAGTTCCGTTGATAAGACAGCAAATTCGGATGCAGCGTCAAATTTCCATTTTATTAGCTTTCGAAATCGCGTGATTTTTTTTTTTTTTTAATTTAAACAATTTTTTTTTTATAATTTCTATATTGCTCAAATTCGATATAACGATAGTTCATAACGTGAATATCTATAATATAAGTGAGATTTTTCGATTCTGTGGCTCATAAAAAATTAGAATAATGTTTAAAGTTGATAAATGGAATTTTTCGTGTATGAATTTAATATTAATTATTGTTTCATTAATTTTTCGTGTGTGAATACCGCTTAAACGGTTGAGAAAGGAATTAACATATTACGCAGTGAAAAAATGGAGAATTCATTACCTTTGAGTTTACGAATTTTCTTCGTGGATATCGAGGTTAAAAGTGACGAATTTGGAAAACTCGATTGGGTTGGAGAGATTATTTCGGCTAAAAATTGCGCTAGGTAAAAATACATCACTTTAAATACAATGGTAAAAGTCATTTATTAACATAATGCTACTATTACATAACGGCAGGGCGATTCGATAAGGAGGAGGAAGTAAAATTGAGAGGAATGTGTTGAAAAAAAAAACAAATTTATTAAAGCTGTTAAAGCAATTGCTGTAACAATTAAATATTTATTAAGAATGTAATCGAACAGTTGTTTATGCTTAGACAGTAAAATAAGTACTGGGCTTCTAATTACTGGAAAAACAAATAGTAAAATTCATTGGTTGTTCAACATCAATCCTTCAGCGGTCGATTGGTCCAAGTGTCATATTAGTTTCAACTGTTTATCCGCTTTATTCGGGCCCTATTATTGTCTCAAACCGGCACTGGGGTCAACAATTAACATTTTTAAAAACTCAGAAAATTAAAAAAAAAAAAAAACAATATGACAAAACATGACAGGTAGGTTTTATAACCTCCCCTGAAGGTTATAATATAACCTTCTTACTTACTTATCTTACTTTCCCCCAAAGAAAATGCAGAAGATGCTTCCTTTCAGTTCCTCCAATACAATATTTTTGACAAGGTGAAGGAATATAAACGAAAACCATCAGTTAACAAAGTATCAGCAATCGATGACAATCAATGCATTATGGATAGAAAATATTTGTCCGAAAATATTATTTATTTGATACCTACCATCAAAGTCCTACTTATACTTGGAAATTACCGAATAATTGAACGGAATGTATTTCTCTCGGTCAATTTGTCAATCGATCAACTCAACAGATGTTCCATTAATTCTTCCCTCCTTGGAGATAATAGTGGATAATTTCTTTCGCTTCAAAGGCTAATACATCATATGACGCTGGCGCGATCTACAAAATTCATAGTCCTCCCAGTAGAAGGGCCGTCAATAAAAGAGAAAACTTTGTCGAACAATGATTGTACAAAATCGGAAATATTTTCAACTGCCGAATTCGGTGCGTTTCCATCGTCTATCTGTCCATGGAGTCTTTTCGCTTCGTCTCGTTCATCTTGGGATACTGAACGATCGTCCAGGTACTCAAGTTCATCAAAGTAGGACAGGAGTTTGAGCCGGTATTTGACATATTCATAAAACGTGTCCTCCTGCGAATTGAGGGAATATAATGTTGAAATGATTCATAGATATTCCAATAAAATTGATTGTCTGATATTGTTCACATTGTGAAATCGGCGAAAGAGAATCAATGCTTTGAACTATCATGGCGTCTCTATGTAACGTCGTTTTGAAGCATTTTTCATTTTTGCACCTCAAGTACAGAATTAATCATAATGTTGTCAATTTTCACCGTGCAAGGAGGCGACGCTTTGTTGCCCATCAGGCTCAGATGTTTCAAGTTGGGAAAGCTTATTTTCAAATTGTCGATGAAAGGGACGAGCTCCTCGATTTTGTTGAAATTCACCCACAGCGTTTTTAGATTCGGATTGTGCGGAAATACAGCGTCCGAAGTGATGCAATTGTGGTCGAGTATCAGGAAGTTGAGTTTGGTGAATTTCTCTGTGAAATCAACATCGCTGGAAGGGAAATCGTCAGAATTAGAGGAGAAAGGATGAAAATTCTTCTTTTGGTTGAAGAGATTTTTACAAGATAATCTCATCGCTGCCAGTAACATTTCTAATTGTAATATACAGTGCAAAATTTACCAACCTTATGTTATTATTACTTGCATCTAGCAACGTCACTGTCCGATTCGCGTTGATGACATCCTCTGGCAGGAATTCTACATCTCGATGTGAGTAGTCTAGTCTGGATTCGTTGGTAGACATCCTAGAACAGTTGATGAAAATTGAGAGGTGGTACATTTATTATCATATATTTTTAATGCAAAGAGGCCCGAAAATTTGAAAACGCTCCAATAAAACAACTGAAAATGCGCTTTGCGAGGAAGTACTGTGTGTGACACAAAATATACAAATCAAGCGACGTTCAGCTGATTTAAAGAAAATGTTAAAGACTCCAACCGTTGAAATATAATTACTTTTATATTGTCAAGATGCGAATAACCCGGAAGTACAGTATGTGACCCATGCAATAAAAATCAGCCGTCATTCAATCGCCTTCCCGTACCTTTCAAGACCTTGAACGTTCAAATATATTGAGTTTTGCGGCCTGTAAAAATCAAAATACAAACTACGCACTAGTGAAATAGCGAAAAATGCTCATACTTAATGCCAATAGATAAAAATCAAGCGTCATCTGCTCACCACAACAAACATTTTAAGACCTCGAACGTTGAAAAAATAGTGACTTTTATAGCGTGTTAAAACCTAAACAGAAAAAACCTTGAACGGTTGTACCTTTGACTGTTTCGTGTCCAAAATGCAATAAAAACTATTCTTGCACATTCCCTGAAAATTTTATTTTTTTAGTTGCAATTAATTTTTCATGGAGACATGACGGTTTTTATCAATTTTTGACCACGGACACTCGTGATAAAAAATCAAGGGTCATGTGCTTGCCATAAAGAACATTTAGAGACCTCAACGGTTCAAAAATATTGACGCTAGAGCTTAAAAAAATTAAAATAGAAAAAATTTGAAGAGTTATATTTTGGAAGTACTGCGTGTTATCCTAAAACTGGAAACAGCTCATTTTGCACAATCACTAAGAGAACCTTTCCTGAAATTTTCATCGAGTTACAGTCACTTTTCAGGGAATATATTCATGTCACTTTTTTATGACAGACAGCACTTGTTCAGAAAGGGTTTCTGGTTGTAGTACTATAAACATCTTCCAAAATTCACCTCCGTTCCGATTTGACTTTTCGCTCAATCACAATACTTCCATTTACTACGTAAACAAGGGAAAATAATAATAAATATACTTTAATATAGATAGAAAAGGGGTCAAATGAAAAACGCTGAATTCCTCTAGGTCGGCAACCCCTTTCTACGTCAACTCTAAGATGTGTGAAAATTTTTCAAAACTTGAATCGAATGAGCATTATGAAAGAACTAAAAACGCACTAAAGTTAATGTGAATCATAATCTCCTCAATGGAAAGTTTAACTTACTCAATGTTGGGCTGTCCACCTTCGAATGGAATCACTGCATTCCCTGCAGTGCTGAGAATAATATTATCTCACACGGTCATAATAAAAGATACGATCCCCGTTCAAAGGCTGAAAAATTGTATCTGGACAAACAACTGATCCAATCATCCAATGAACTCAAACTTTCCTGAGAGTGAGTAAATAGAAGAAAAACGATATTCATTTCCAATCAGACTTTTCTTATCTGTCGTTGACATTAGTCAGTGTTTTTACCTGGCGCCACGGTAGACAAACGATAATATTTTTTCCAGTTATGGAGAAGTTAATTTTTTTCAAGCCCTTTCTTCAGTTGGAGCAGAAAATGCCTTTCACTAGCCCATCTTTGGTATGGGAGTTTTTGGGTTGAGTATGCTGAGATGGTGGTATCTTTAGGCTTAATGCAGCCCTCAACGCAGGCCTGTACGCCATGACCACAAAAGCTAAAATGTGGACCCATATTGCTTGCACAGTAAACAGCAATCTGCTTGCATTTATACGTACTGGACTGATTTACCAAGCAGGGTAGAGCAGAGAGGGCTCGGCCTTCAGCTGGATTCCACAGATGACGCTTCAGTCCAACAATAACAAGAAGGAACTCGCCTGAAAATGGCCTGTTGGAAAAACTGACCAAAACAGGCTTAGATCTTTTTGCAGGCTGGCAATGGGACCTTGAAAATACTAACTGACACGTACAGAGCTGCTGGCGTCATCTGTTGTGTAAGCACTTGCTTTCCGACTACTCATCTCACACAGTCGTTGCCCCTTCGGATATACTCGTCCCTATTCAGAGCAAAGCTTACAAAAGCCAGGAGGGCTAATGAGTTGCAAGGAAAAATTGGCATTTATTAAGCCAAACACTCATCTCTCCTAGTTTGGCTCACTACATCCTCAAGTGCCCTATACTTACTCTCAAGCAATCCAGTGTCCCATAGAGACGAAACAGCTGTCCCAGGCTATGTTATCAGGTCGGAAATAAGACAGTGTTACCTCGATTTGATTTTTGATCCTTTCCATGTTTTTTTTTTCTTTTCCTCATTGTCGAATTCTGTTATTGTGTTGAGTGGGAGGAAAACCGAGCGAATCATTCTCCATATTTTTATTGGCTAGCCGCTAGCGGGGTAATTTTGTTAATTCAAGCATCCTCAAGGCGATGTGGAAACATTGATGGAGTCCACAGGGCAATAACTCATCTTGGCCAAAAAAAATTAATTACTTCACATTTCACATGAATCTATTGAAGTGAGGGAAGATTTCTTCTATTTTCCCAATGATACTGTTCAACTACAAATGGAAGAACATATAGATGAGGAAAAAATAATGAAAAATTTTCAGTGAGATTCATTATAATTTTGATTTTTCAACTATCATACATGTAAGGTAGACAATGAAATATGCGTATCAAATCTTTTTATAATAGACTTTGTCCTTAGTAACAAATTTTACCGTTACTGAAATTGTTCACCTTGTTAAGTAACAATAAACTACCCTCGGTTGAACCGCCAGTTCGCATTCCTCGTGTGATGAAACCACTAAACAATTTTGCTCTAATTAATGACTACGCTAGAATTTATCCATGAAAGCAATCTTTTACGGATCTGCTCGGCCGAATTGCTCTCAAGTGATACTTTGGAATTGACAACGGAATTCCCTTTCCAAAATTCAACAAGAAAAAGAAAATTCAAAATCGGCGGAAGCGCTAGTGATGTTTTTATAGGCCGCGCCATTTTTTTCCATGAGAACTTTGTGCATCTTCGATTTAATACTATCCATTTTCGTAAGCTTAAATATTTTCGGAATCTATTTCTAGGGATAGTTTCTCTATTCGGCTATATTCTCGACAGAATCTAAGTGCACCTCATTATCGTTTGGTCCGGTACAAACACGATATAAAATTAATTCGAGATTAGTCGTAAACAAAGGCAACCGATGCGGATCATGGGGGAGAGAAATTGTCACAAAATAAGCAACCGTTATGAGTCCTTCGATTGATCAGGAAGAATCGATTCAATAAATTATGGGAGAATCTGGAAAACGGGGGAATACAAAAAATTGACAGTTACTGTAGTAGCTTACCAACATGATTCCACAACAGATAACATAAACACAGTGAAAGAACAATGAACCGTAGTAAATTGCGTATAACCAACGCTCATTTCGGAAAATTAAAAAATAACCTTAACACAGTAAAATTCAGAACATCAACTTAGGCAGGCCCATATTTGTCACAATACTGTTTTAATTCAACGCTAAAACAAAACGAGAGAAATAACACATTTCCAAAACTGCTCGCGAGGTCTGTTTGAACGACAAAAGCAGCGGAAGAGAGCACCATCATGGAATAAAACTACATCAAACATGGCCCGCTCGAACTTGTCAGACGGTTAAAATTCTACTATCGAAGACCAAAGAAAAAAAAGTGCGTTCACCGAGGTGAAAAATCGTACACCCAACGGTGAACCTATAATTTAATAATAACCGTTCAGTAGAATTATTTCCGATCCTGACAAATTCGATCGGGCGATATACAAACATAAACGCTAAGTTACAGCGACGGAAGTCAACGCGCGTAAAAATCAACAAACAATTATTTTCGGTACAAATGGCTGAAATGTCGGTAGGAAGCTATTGCGGCATCTCATTAGACAGGATATAAGTAAACTATAAAACTAACACCTAAACGAGCTTAATATTCATAGTTGCAAAAGGAATTGGATTATTGCATGAAATTCAGAGGAAGTTGCAGCGTTAATTTTTCAAAATACAGGAGGCTGTGTAATTTTAGTAGGAGACAGTATTACGTCGGGGAAGGGGTGGAGGCAAGCTGGTTATCTATGGTAGGCGAGTGTGAATGATTGAAATTTCAACTGCCAAGCGCCATCACCATTTTGGCATCTGATATTTTTGACGAAGAATCGCCTCTTTAGGAGTTAGAGATATTCCTCCTGCTCTGTTTCGCCTGGAACTTTTTTTTCTAATAAATCTGGCCGATTTTTGAATGCCATGGTTTATATGCTACTTAGTTCCACGACGCCAAAATATGGCTAAAGCGCAGTTTAAAAATAGAGTAAAACATTTGCACTAGAAACGGAGGAAAAATCAGAACCTAGCCAAAAAAGACCGCCAATTCGACAATAAACTTTTTCAAAGCTGTTTCAAATAGAAGAAAACAGGCAAAAAAATCCTTTTCAAGTCTGATTGACAAGTTCAGACTCGAGCAAACTGCAATAGTTGCAAAGAAAATAAAAGGAGAAGTCGAATGAGAGGTCCGTTTCCAATTGATTAAAAATTGGTAATGGATAAAGGTATCCACAAATTACGTCTTGTGGCTGTTCTTTGTTCAGATTCAACTATTCACAAAACCTCTAAGCCTCCACGTTTTTGTAAATGACCAGGTGTTACGAGCTCTAAAACAAATCTTAACAATCGATACTTATTTTCAAATGTTGCACGTTTCAATCGGGCGGGAGGAAGCTGAATAGTCGAAACTTGTCGCGTATGTGTGGTCTCACATCTTCATTCTGTCATAACAAGAAAACCAAAAATTATCTTGCAAGTCAAAATTAAAAATTTTTCTGTAAATTTCTAAAAATGTTTAGTATTAAATAAAATTGTTTGATATTGATTAAATTAAAATTAAAATTGATTAAAATTGTTTCATATCAATTTAAAATGTTTAATGTTACTTAAATTTTTTTGAAAAACTAATTAATTATGAAAAAATAGAAGAAATGAGGATTGTTAAAAAAATTGAAGTAAAGAAAAAACAATTGGAAAAAAATTAAAAACTTTTCTTCAATCTTGAACGGTTAAAATACCAAGACAATTGATTAAAAAAAAAGAATGAATATAGGGAAATAAAATATATAAATATATGTTTTTGTAATACGTAAAAAAATTGTTTCAAAAAATATTGAAAACTGAAATGACTATAATTGTGTTCATTTTCATTATTATAAGACAGCTCTATATTCCATGCTTACCATGTATACGAGATCTTCAAGAAAAGGTAACAGTTTCATCAATTCAGAATCGGTCCGGTCCATGAACCAGCTTTCGATAGGAATACCATTTTCGAGCTGTAAAAACGAAAAAATATAGATACATATACCTGTACAACTGACAGCAGAATTCAAAAGGTTCAACAACAGCCAATACGTTTCAACCATTTTTTCCTAGGTTCATAAAAAAACCGTTTACCTGATAACCGAAGGCCTGGGGTGAATTGTCGACAATGATGGTTTTCGACAAATCTCGGCCCAGGATCGACAAATCCTTAATGTAATTCCCGTTGACGCAGACGCAGTGCTCTCTGAACAGCCGGTACCTAGGATGGCAGAAATTTCGTCAAAACAAAACCCTGGCAGAAGTATAAAAACTGTTTGAGAAAAAAAACTCACTTGATGAGTCTTCGAGCTGGATCGATGAGATTGAGAAGCTTGTCGGCATAAACGCGTTTCGAAGCGGTGAACAGAATCACTTCAAACATGGAGGACACTCTTTCGAGAAATTCCCGAAAGAACGGCCTCGTCCTTACAAACACAGTGTAGGATGCATCCTGTAGAGCAGAATATTGAATGTTTACGTTCATCTTAACACAGTAAATGCCATGCTATCATAAAGGCGGTGGAAAATAATCAGTTCTTCTTCTCTTTGTTGGATGGAAGGCAAAAAGCTTGATTCACAGTTTAAGGAGCATTTTTTTTTTCAATTTTGTATTAGCGCTTCGTATTTAGCAAAAAATACTTGAAGATCATCAACCATCTAAAAATTATCATAATTTAGCTTGAGGAAAAATTCTAACTTGCAACAGAAAAAAATATGATCAGTCCATGTTAACCAGCTCAATGTCTATGCTTCTTGTCTTCCATTGAAGATGATCCAAACATTTGATAACAGCCATCTTTGATTTAGCGCCATTGCAATGCCTCCATGATAGATTTATCGCTTCAAGCATGAGCATTATCTAAGTTACTTCAAATAAAATAGTACTTCGCTTTTTTTATTTTTTTTTTTTTTAATAAAATCTAACAAGACAGACAGTATAAAGTGGAAAAAATCAAATACCTGAAAGAGCACAGGGAACGAGAAAGACGCGTCGTCCAGATGCTGCAAGGAACAGTGAACCAGTGTCTCGTCCAGGTCAAGCACCAGGGAAAATTCGGGGGATGATCTCGTTTTCAAAGGCAAAGCCGGGCAACGGGCTCTCATTTCCGAAGTTAGAGGTGGCAGATGTTTTATAAACAGGTATGGATCGAAAGCTTCCCACTCCACCTGGATCGGAAAAATACGTATAACATTTGCTAATATCTACAAATTGATATTTCAATGAAAACCACCAGATTACCTCTTGATTGCTCTGGCAAATGGGCTGATCATCATACTCGCAGTAGTTTAAGTACTCGTCAACTTCTGCATCGCCGTTCAAGCCATCGTCCATCATACCGTTGCTGCCTCCTGAAGGAAACATGAGAATGGAATATCAGTGATTGATTTATAAAATCATGCAAACACTCCATTATTTTTTGCTCGTGAGGTCCATGCCTGAAATTTTTTACAGATTCCGATTTTTATCCGTTATTTTATTTAGTGTTCATGATTTTTGTGTTACCAAAAACGAATGGAATTGTCACCGAATGGACTGAAACCAAATTCATTCAGTTTGTATTCGGCCATGGAGGCCTAGATGAGTCCATTTTTCGATCGAGCTTCACTGGGAGGATCTTCATGGTGCGCGCGGCTCTTGACAACTCGATCTCTCGACACCGACCATGAATACCCTTATAGAGAGGAATCTGTATCTCCACATGATACTCCAAGAGCAGATTTTGTTTCTCCACTTCATATTCCATGAGGGGTTTAATATAGTAACTTATTGTCTACAAAGGATCCCAGGAGGAGCTTATATAAGAAGGCTTAGAGTGATCACATCAAACCGAGTTTTTATACGCTTAAATTTTTTTCTTTACTCTAAATTTTTTACCTTGCAGAACAGTTGTCTCGTAGTCGGCTTCCGCATATAATCCAGCACTTGGAATAGCAACAGGTGGTCCATTACTGTATACGGCCAATTCTTCAGAAAGCGAAGCGATCATATCGCCTTCGCTTCGATTATCGTTTTGCACCATTTCTTCGACGTAGCAAGCAGCCTTCGTCGCCTCTTCATCGAGGTTGGACGAATTCCAACAGTTTTCTTTACTCTCTTCAGCCACCTAAGGGAATTGTAAATTTATTAAATCGAGAAACGGCGTTTTTTTACGCAGTTCTGATTATCTCCAGCACCTCAGACATGACTGCATAAGTAAATAAGTAGTGAGCAGTCTCAAACGTGCTCACCATTTCTGAAGCCGGTTCTGGAACAGTTTCAGTTGCCGCAGGTCGTTTCCGACGCTGCGCTTTGGTTTTCTTCGATTTCTTTTTAGCGGGCTTCTTCACAGGTAACACATTGTTGTTTGAAGACTAGAAAAAACCGACAATATGATTCGAAAGAAAATTGTCAGCAAGGGGGAGAAATTGGACAAATATAAAGCACGAACCTGCACCAAAGTGGCTTTTGGGTTTGTTCGTAAGCTGATGCCGCTTTTAGATTTCTTCCTCAACCATGCCATAATTCAGAATTGATCGGGTGAACACCGAGATGCAGTAACTCTGCCAAAAAAAAATAAATAAATTAATTAAAATAATGATACTAATAAATAAAGTGAAAGTTTAGTTAGAATAAATTAAATAAAAATTGAATTACAGTAAAATAAAGTAAAAATTAAATTGAAGTAAATAATAGAGTAATAATGATAGAACAATTATAAGAAAGTAAAATTTTTTATGAAACGTGACATAGGAAGAAGTGATTTGATTTTTTTTCGCAAAAGATGATGCAACACTTGGGATAAATTTAATACCTTATAATTAGCTATGAGAGTTGAAAATCAATGCAATTAACTCGTCGATTGATAAGTAATAAAATAAAAAATTGGTTAAAAATTGACTAGTAATAAATTTCAACTCATACTTAAAACGCCGCGATTTGAAAAAAATAAAGAAATACAATCAACGCAAAATTACTTTAAATGAACCAGAATTGTATAAATCGGTAGCGATTAGACTTCGTTTAATTTTAAACCAGCTGAATATTTATCTTTAAAAAAAAAAAAAATTAGTGGCCGAAAAAAAGTAAAGAGGAGTAGTAAAAATGGCAAAAACATAGAGAAATTCCATTTATAAAAAGCCATCGCAACTGCTTGACCGATTAAAATATTTCTAAATAATTATAAAATACTTGATGTGAATAAAAAAGGAAATTTTGCCCGGACAATTTTTCTTGAAAGCTCGAAAACAAACGAACATAAAATGTCATTTTAAAAAAAAAAATCTCATCGACAAGCGAATTCAGCCACAGTTGGTGATTTTTATAAGGAAACCTCGAATAAGCGACACTCACCTAACAGGTATTTTATCATTTTACATCGACGAAGAGAGGGGACCGGGAAAACTAGTGCGGGAAGCCGGACAGACTCGAAAGAAGGAAATCACATGTGGCGCCGAAATAATCAGGCACAATAACTTTGAATTTGGAAAATTAAATTTTCACACGGAAATAAAAAACCGCAAATCATCCGAATCGAAGGAAATCACTTTTGAAAGGGGTTGAAGCTCGTGCGTGCCTCGAGTGGTTAGTGTTACGTTCAACAGTGTATACTTGGACGTGTGTGTGGGAGAAATAGATCGGGAGAAACGAAGGCGGCCGAATCCGCCCGAGTTCAGCCCAGACATAAATCAATATTAAGTTCCAACAGACGCCAACCTTCCCGGCCTGAAGCTCCAACATGCCCCAGGGGTGTTTTTCAGCATAAGACAATTTGACGTTAGAAATAAAGCGAACGAGATTGAAAGGAATTTTCACTCGGGAGATATTTGGATTGAAAATAGTACCGAAGACGATTTGATGACAACAATTTTGTAATACCCAACGCTATTATTTAAATTAATTTAATTTCGCAGGGGAAAAAGTCGATCGATGAAATCGTTTAAATCCCTGGTGAAAATTCACGAGCGCGGAATTCTTTTAGGAGAATAGGAAACATAGAAATAGTCACTGTTTTTTAAGTACGTCTCAAAAAAAAAAAAGAGGTTTTACCTAATTTTTTGTTTTCCATGCCAATCAAAGCACTCGGAAGATTTTATATTTTTATCGACTATTTATCGATCGTCTCGCTTCGTTTTGACCGGTATCAAGTAACGCAAATTTAAACAAAGAAAAATCGAAATATATCTGTCAAGAAGTGAGGGAAGTTGGAGTTTTACTGATGATCACTAACGCCCAAATCGATTCAAGAATACAACTGATTTAAATTCGTGGATTCGAGATCATCACTTCGTCTCTCATTTTTAAGAAATGGGATCGCACAACTTCAACAAAAATCGCTTAAAATAAAAAAATCTATTCAAACGAGGCTAAAAGAGGGCGATTTCGATTTCTACGGGATGCAAAAATCAACTAATACTCGTCCAGAAATATCCTCAATAATTTCATATAACACACTAAGTACTTCCGCGTTATTCGCATTTAAATATATTTCACGTGAAAGATTTTTTCAAACAATTTGTCGATAAACCTTTTATTTTATTCTAGTACGTTTATTGTATTATTTTTAATTTTAAGGGAACGCTAATTGCGTTATAAAAATCCTGAAAATTCAACATCTTGGTTCTCATTGTTGCTACCTAGTCTAATTATTTTATTTTAGCAGCCGAAGAAAAAAATTTATTTTAAATGCCAATGTGTACCTACCAGAGCATACGTACACCTTGGATATTTTTATAATATATAGGTAATAATATTATATATTATTTATAAAATATATATTATATATTATTTATAAAATATATATTATATATTATTTATAAAAACATATATACTATATATTATTTATAAAAAGATATACCTACTATATATTTTTATTGAGTTGGTTGATGGTTCTACTGAACTAAATAATTAATTGATTGAGAAAGAAGAAAGTTTTGTCATTCTTTCTCTATCTGTGACCAAGATTTTTCGAAATATTAGAACAAAACTTTCCTCTTTCTTCTTTCTCAATCAATTAACTATATATTTTATAATATATAAAATAATATAGGTATAATATATTATTTGGATTTTCATTGTATCAGTCATGTGCCCATTATTTTTGGCAATAGTTTTTTTCTTAGTCTACTAGGTATATACATTTCAGGCATTAGCTCGTTTATATATCACCGCAATGTGGAAAACGGTAAAAATTCTCGTCTAGGGAACGCCAATTTTGGCGGTAAGGTTATCACCGTAGTGCGAAAAACCGTTGCTTATCAATAACGCGTTGTGATACGGGAAGGAAAGAAAATGAGAAAACGAACGGAGTAAAAAAAATCAAAATCAATGCCCCTCGAGATTTTCTCGGCCCACGAACTTATTACGACACTCTAGATGATAGTTCGATTCGAAATCCACAAGCTCTATACATAGTACGCCTACCTGGCGGATAAGCCAGTTACATAAACAAGTTGAAATTCCAACGTAAACAATATCATGAGCTTAGAGCGCGATCGGATGGGACTCGGAGATCCAAAATAAGCCGTTGGTGCTCGAGAGCGTTGAACGGGCGGCGGAGAAAACCTTGAAAGCGGCGCAATGCGATGAACATACCGCAGTTGGCATCTCCCATTCATGAGTTGATATTTTCGTAACTGGGAATAATTTCGAAAATACTCACCGACTTGAGCTCAGGAGGCCCAGGCCCGAAAGAGAAGGCCATGCAGTTGGATGATGACGGACGGCGGAAACGAATTCGGTTGTCACTTTTTCTGTCGGGAAAATATCAACATAATTTAGGAAGCTTCGCAGCCAAACAAAGCAAAGATGGCTAGGTAGAGATGGCGACCGATCGCCGCCCACTCCCGCTCGAAAAGTGTCGAAAGGCCGTTTATAGAAATTTCCCTCCCGAGATTTGAAAAATGCCCGCATCGGTTCGAAACGCGTCCGCCGGTCTTGATATTTAAAAATCTACAATAACAACAGCGTGCTCGCGATAGAAACTTTCCCGTCTAAAAATGTTTGCCGAGAACAAAATCGATTTTTTTTCTGCTTTAAAAAGCTCTACTTCGAATTCTCGTCTGTGGAAGTACTGTGCGTAACATCTAGTTTCGCAGTGGGAGAAAATTTTCTGAATTTTTTTCATCACTGTTCCATAAAAGGACTACTAAACGTTCTCCACTAATTTATTATTGAAAATTGTGTCAAAATGAGTTATATTATTTCTATTTATTTATTATTATTTTTTAATATTTTCAAATGTAATTGGGCTTGCCCGTAAATAAACAAATATACTATTGTAATCGCACATAAAAATGTTTCTAACCTCCCCCTCCCCTAAAATTATTTGATGTTTCACGTTTCAAGGTATGAAAAATCCGCGTAGGCATCCAATTGAAAAAAATTCTGCCCGTCCGCACACAATGCTTTCATTAAAAATTCAAAACATGCTTGTAACATTCACCAAAAATAATTTTTGGGCTGAAATGGCTCAACTAATAAGCCAAAACGCTGCCTCTTTTATCAGTGTATTTTTAAGGGGTTTCAATGGGAAGAAATTACTAATTTTCCACGTTTCTGAGACATTTGAACCGATTCTATAGATTTTTGGACGCTTAATCGCTGCTTTTGAAGATAATTTTGAGAAATTTGGCTTGATGTAAATCGAGACTTACTAGAGGTATAAAAATCGTTCTATTCTTATTGGATACTCGTCAGCCTCTGTAGATGTAGCGCGCCGTTAATTTGACTTTATATTGAGAAAAATAAAAAATAATTAAAATGACGATTTTCGCTTCTTTTTTTCAAGTTTGTCCTTGATAATATGTTGGGTGAAAACGTTCACAAGAGCAAGTTAGCTATTACGAATTCATACTCTTCACAATTTTTCGCTTCGTCATAAATATTGTACAATGGAGTAACAGAAAACTGTTCAATTATTTCCAGCATTTTTTACCACATTATACTGACTCACGAGTTCAAACCGCTGCAATTGGTTATTTTATTTCATTTCATTTTATTGATTTCATCTATAATGATTTCCTATTTATTTTTTTAATATTAATTTTCTTCAATAACTACCTATCCCAAAAATTTGTGATGTTTTCACTAAACAACAGATTGATAATTAAAGGGAAAACTCTTTAGCAACGACCGTAATTAGAATTATTTTCATTCTATTCAATTTACTAATAACGTAAAGTCAAAATCTCCAATAATACTGCTGGAGAGAGTGGTTGGCGATCATTCCAGGGAGTATAGAACGATTTATGTAGCTCCACAAATTTTTTGAGCGACAAAACTTTGCAAATTTTTGCAAAAATGTGACAAATCCTCGACAATTTCAAATGCTCAAGAACCATTTGGCTATCAATCCCGTTGCAGTCTCGTTCGCTCAGCGTCAAAAAATCTATAGAAATTATTAATAAAAACACCTTTGTCTGAAATACCTTGGGAATTAAATTTTACACCCCGAATGATTTTTGAACAATTTTTGCCACGTTGCTATTATAGTTTCTTCAGAAAATGTTGACGGCGGACGGACGGTAATAGATTCAATAATAAAGCCCTTCTGTTTTCCCCATCTCAGTTTAAATTTTCCCTTGAAACGGGGAAAAAACAACGCCCGCTAGTGGCGACAGTTGGCCGACTTGCAGGATCTATAGTCGACAGCGTTGCCATTTAATGGACGCAGGGAACTGTGTAAACGGCGATGGCATCACGCGTTTGGAGTAGCATAGTGTCGTTTAGGAGTGGGAAGACACAATATTTATAGGCCGCGCCTATTGTGGCTCAATATATTCCCTGTGTAATCCAATGGGACTCTAAATATTCAGGGAGGAACTCACGGAAAACTAGTCGGCAGCTTGCATCATCGTTCAGTCGTTTTTCAAATGCGCATTATGTATATTGGCAAGAATTGTAATTTCACGCGTACAATTTTCAACATAAGTACATTTTAATTTCTTCATCTTGTCTCATTTATTTCGATTTATTTTACTATGTGTATAAGTTCTATAATTGATTTCATACCGAGTAAGTACATTTTGATCGAACTTTAAATTATACTCGGATTCTGTTCGGCCACAAATTTCTTAGCGACGTCCATCGTTGCAAGGCAGTGGGACATTTTTGTTATCAGCTCGCGCACGTGCTCCCTCTTATCACACTTAGGTTTTGATGTGATCCTTGGTGTGTGTGTGACTAAGTTTGAGGTATATTATGCTATTTAATTTATACTAATGCCTTTATGAGTAGTTCAGTGACAAATATATCATTTATTGTGAATTTTTATTGGAATATCTAAGTTGAGGCTTTCTCAATTTCGAAATCGCCAAAATGACTCTACAAAAGCGTATAGAAAAGTCTCTAATCAGGGAAAACAATGAGGTCGACGCTGTCGAGGATGAAGTTATGAAAGGTAAGAATCGAATATGTTTCGCTTTTCAATATTGGATTCAATTTAAAAAAAAAAAAAATTGTGATCGTTATGAAGTTTTTTCTTTTTCTATCTACCTCTCAAAATGTGATATTTTGCGTTTCTAGGCATGTAGAATCCGAATATCCGATATAAAAATTCTGTATAAATATATAAATTCTGTCCGTCCGCCGTCAAAACGTTTCTGAAGAAACTGTAATTGCTAAGTTCTTGAAATTTTCAACCGGAAATCCTTCTTGGTCTGAAAATTGCTCAATTCTTCAGCCAAACCGCTACCCCAATTTTAGGGTATTTTTATGGGATTGTTTCAAGGAGGGAAGATTCGAATTTTCTAAGGTTGTTGAAACCGCTGAATGAATGGGAACGATAAAGGAGTCGATTGCTTTAATGGTTCTCAATTGATGCCTGTTTTTATGTGAATTTTGTGAGATTTTTAAATATTTGGCAAGATGATACAATTCGATCATTTGTGGAGCTATAAAAATCGTTCTGTACTCGTTGAAAAGCTCGTCAAACACTCTTTTAGCTGTATCGTTTAGCAATTAATTTTACTTCAAATTAAGTAATTGGGAAAAAATGGCTTCGCCTTTGGTTACCAAAATGTTTCGAGTTGGAAATCGGAATGTCCTTGACAATAAATTAAATTAATTAATTAATTATTCAATATTTTTACACCAAATTTTGGTCACCTTCATAGTAATTCTATTTAACACAGCACACTTGTCCAGTCTTTCTTCCATTGTTGGTAACAATTTTGGTTTATTATTCAATATTAAACCATTTTAATCGCCCTCGAAAAACAATTCTCTAACCCCCTCAAAATTTGATGTTTTACGTTTCAAGGCATGTAGAATCCGAATATCCAATTTAATAAAAGTCTGAGGGTTGACCACCCTGTTGGACTCATCGCAATAGGCATTGAAGCTAGTAAGTCATAATCTATAATGGTAATAATCTAGAAGTACTGTGATCTTCAGTTTCAGGCTCCATTCTGGTTTAGAGAGTTCAAATAATAGGTTTTCGGTTTTGATTGTACTTGAAAAAGCCTAATAATCGATATAAACTCACCAATCTTTCTTGCAGATAGCGTTCTTGCGATTGCTTCCGCCGATTTCAAAGAGCAGGACGTACTCGATTTGCCGCTTACTTCTCTAAAACGAGCTGTCGACAACGATGTTGGCTACCCGGGTAAACCTGTGTCTCGAAAGAAGTACCGACAAGATGTTGGAATGGAGGAGTCCTTGGATATCGAAGAGGATGATGACGTCGAAGGGAGCGATTCCTTAGAATGGTAGGTTAATTGAGGGTGAACTTTTCCCTACCCTGCTTTGCTGTTTTTATCAAAACGGATTTTTCCAGTGGCCTCGACTCGGACGAAGGACTGATCGGGTTCGAAGAGGAAGAGGATGATAGCCTTGATGAAGAAGATGTCGGCGAGGAAGAAGATGGAAGTGAAAGCGATGAAGATGAAATCGACGACGGAGACGAAGTTGAGGATGGCTCTGATATTGATTTAGGTAATCTACCTATAATTCTCAGTTGGAAAAAATGTCAGGTTCATTTATGTTGGATTCTGAGGAATAGGCAAAAAGTGAATTTCACCCTAGTTTTAGCCCTCGTATTACAGGAGAAGCTATCCTGCAAATTTTAATCCTTGCTCGATCGAGGTGTTGAGCGCTAAATCTGAATTTTGAAGCTTGAGTTTTAGTTGGCAAAGTCCGTAATCAAATCCTCCCACTTCTGGGCATCCAGTTTCTCCTTCCACATCGGCCTTCTTTCCCTAATTATTGTTCAATTATTAAAATTCTAACAGCCCTAGAAAACACCTCACTTCTCTCCTTCCAACTCGAAATTTGATGTATAACGTCTCAAGGTATGTCAAATCGTAGTATCCAATAAAAAATTCTGACGGTCCACCATCGACGCTTTTATTACTAAACTATAATAGCCAAATTCTTGAAAATTATTATTTTCCACCGTTTTTCAGACAATTGTGTATTTGGTACCCATTTTTTTGGACGCAGAATGTTCCGATTACCTTTGTGACCCGCCATATCTGGCCTTACTCAAAAAATAAATAGAAAAATCGGCTTTGACAAATAATCAGAACGACGAACTCAAAAGAATAATCACAACAACACCGGAAGCTCACAGAAATAAAACACATGAAATGAAAATCGTTGACACAACCGAGTTTTCGAATTGTCAAGCATCTGGTGCGATGAATTCTGAAGCTAACCTAACCTAGGATTAATTATTCCCCACCTTCAATCTGATGGTGAAATCAAATCTCGAGTAAGTCAGAGTTAACGTTAAATTTTAGATCAACTGATACGCGCTTAACCCTCACTTGGTGATCCACTATTAGGGAGATAAACGAACAATTTCCCTTACTTTATATAAAATGAAAATTGTCTCTTAAATACTCAATGTAATCATCATGGCATCCTAAAAGTGATGAGGTTCGTGGAAACTGACGAAAACTGTTTAAAAAAATAATAATCCGAGTATTTTTGATTTTTTTCAAGCTCCCAAAAGCATTGTTGCCGAAACAAACGATGGGAACGAATCCGTCAAAATGTTCTCCGATCGGCAAACAGACGCAATCGAGGTTCAAAAAGGCATAGCCGTTCGAGATCAACTTCGTAAGTATCGAATCGGCGGATAGAAATTTTCCTCGCGATTTCCACACAGCTTATTTCATATTTTCCTTTCCAGGGATTTGGGAATCGATTTTGGAATGCCGTATTAAACTCGAGCCAGGCCTTGTCGCGGCTAATCAGCTCTACCAAACGGACAGAATGTCAACATTTATTGCCGACGAAAAAGCGTCCGGTTCCAATGATGCGGATTCGGCGCTCAACGCGTTGCATGAATTGTCTTCGGCGTGGAGCCGGCTTCAGGAACAGCTGGTGAGCGGAGTTGAAATTTATCGGCGTATTTCTACATTATTTTGAGTTAGGTCCCCACGTTGAATTTTTGGTTGTTTTTTTTCTAGGCCGAACAGTGTACGAGGAGCTCTGGTGATAAGTGAGTGAATTAATTTCAATATTTCTGCTTAGATTACTTCTGTATGCTTACTGATTAGTTTTTTATTTATTTTATTTTGTTTATTAGTTTTGTTGTAGAACACTTTTTAAAGCTATATAAGATTGTTACGATCTGTATTTCAAATGCAGAAGAGCAAAACTGTATATTTTAATTTACTGTGACCGATTGCAGACGATCACAGTTTTAATTGTTTTTGTCAATAAAGAGTTCTCTAATCAACTCTCTATTACAATTTTTTCTATTTTCTTACAGAAATGTGAAATCGAGGAAATCAGATAAAATTAAGTCTGACGATGACGATGAATCGATTACATCGTCCGGTGGTTCCGGTGTTGAGTCAGATGAAGACAATGAACTCGAGAGCGCTGATTCGGCCACTAATCATCCAAAAACCCTCACATCGAAAAATGCACCTGTAAAACCCCTTTCCATCGAACAATCGTACAGTGAATTCGCGAATTTCCGCGATGCCGAAATCGAAAAATGGAACGAAAAGGCGAAAGTATCGACTGGAAGAGCAGCCCAGAGGGATTTCAGCGCTTTTGACCAATCGATACTGAAACTTATTGAATCTATACTCTTCGATAAGTATCGCCTCGTTCGAAAAACCCAATTGAAACGGTTGGATTATGAAATTTACGGTAAGCCGAAGAAACAAAAGACAGAAGACGAAGGGAAAGATGAGGACTCTCAAAGGAATCAGGTACGCATATTACTTTTTTCCACATTAACCTAGGACATTTTTCTTAGTATTATACTCAGTCACACTTCCTGAACGCATAGTTTGTTGTCAAAATGTGGCAAAATTTGCCATTTCTCTGAGCAGAAACGATAAAATTCTCAGAAAACTCTCTCGGTGAATGCGCAAAATTACCTGTTTCTGAACTTTTCACAAAACACTGTAATCGTTTTATTTTGTCTTGATAGATTTTTATACCTTCTTGGTTGACCCAGTACGTAGATTTTTATAGACTGCCAAAATCAATATATTATTTGAACGCTCAAGGTCTTGAAATATTTGTTGTGGCAAGTAAATTACGTTTGTTTTTTTATCATTGGCTCACGCATCGCTTTATTGGCCAAATGTCTGTATTTTGATTTTTACAGACTCCAAAAAATATTGTTTTATATGAACTCTTATGTTATTTTTTATGGCCGTTGAATGACGCTTGATTTTTATGGCTAAGCAGGGTTCACGGGCCTCTGTCAGGGAAAACATGGTGGGGGACTCGTAAACTCCGCCCATTTTAATGCAATAGTTCATAAACAATAATCTACGCAAAGCCGCGACTGATGAGAAAGTTTTTGGAAATGCTCTTCCACTGCTATCAACAATCGCTAGTTGCTGAGAGCTAATCCGTCTGCTCGGGAAAATATTTAACGAAAGAAATAGGACGGACAGAATTTTTTTTATTGGATATTCGAATTCTACATGTCTGGATACTTGAAACAGCAAAGTTTTAGGGGAAATTAGAATTATTCAGAAATTTAAAAAATATATATTAGAAAAAATTATTAATTCTTTCGTGGGCGATTACAATGGTTTATCAAATAGTAAACCACAATTACCACAAAAGTCATCTAGAAGACATAATAGCGTCAATATTTACAATACACTTAGCTGTGAGAATACATTATATTTTTATATTACACGGTACATAGCCGGAATGTCTACTATTCTTGCGAAGCTAAATTTTTCCACATTTCATTGCCAATTTCACCATTATTTTTTGAAAAAGAAAATTAGGTGAAATCGGTCTACCCTTAAAAAGTTGTTTATGACAAGTGATACTAATTGAGATTAAGAAAACATTACTGGTGAATATTAATCATAGGATATTATCAGATTAAATATAATTTATTCTATCTTGATTAGAACTAACCATGGTTACCTACTGATAAGAACTAGCCTATTTTTTGGTGCGATGGGTGGTGACAAAATTTTGAGAATTTGTTCGATTGACGTAAGCTATTGTGACGAAGGATTAGAACTATTTATGTTATTAGTATGGTAAGGATCACTTTTGAGACTGTCTTCGAACTGATACACGACCTCGAGTCGAAGGGTGGACGCGGCTATTTCTCCTTACATTGCCGGATCCACTTGATGCCGTTCCCTAGAAATCCGGAGGCCTTTTGTATTTCTTGAGGCTGACCATGTAGACAATTACAAGCGTGTAGAATAGGTAGAAAAATCCGGAGACTTTGTAGTAAGTGGCGCCCTTGTCGGAGATGGGACCGCTGGAATAATATTTCCGGTTAGGGTTTAGCGTAAAAATCGTTGGCAATCATAGTATAGTAGATTACTTACAATGATTTCATATTGAACCCGGTCATTGCTGTTACTGTCGCCGACAGAAAAACGGCTATTCCCATGCAAACGTGCACGCTCATAGCTGGAGCTCTTATATCGCCGGGCGCTTTAGGGTAAAGAAATACGGGTATACTTATCACCCACTGCAATAAAAAACCTAAGGTTAGTTTATACCACATGTTCAAAAGACATTCAAAATTTTACAGCACAAAAGGAATAACGCAAATTTTTATTGACGCTTTTCATTTCAATTTATCGCTAAGTTTTGTTTTATTATAATGATCTTGTTGTATTCACTTGAATCGTAAGTCGGATTCATGAATCAATTATGTAAGTGCTGATATCCAGAATTGATTTTACAGGTATTAATATTGAGAATCGATTTCTCTGGTATCGATATTGATAGTTAATTTTTCTGATATCGATATTGAGAATCAATTTCTCCGGTATCGATGTCAAGAATCGTTTTCGAAATCTTTGCCGGGAATTGACGAATGTTGGATTAATCTCTGCTTCCCAGTGGTTTTATCTGAACTAGCTTTAAAGTACAAAAGATTTTCTCATTTTGGCTCCGAATGACCGCCGCCAAAAAAAATTCGTTTTTCCCCCTTTGTCAAAAACTTGTTATTTAAAATAATATTTTATTATTAAATGTTGTATTTTTGAAGTGCTGATTTGTAGTTAGAGGATGGTATTACCTGTGTTGCGAAAAGTACGACGGTGATGAGGCCAAATAGTCCATGCAGAGATGCGAAGTGGTCAAGGCTTAAAGATTCCTTATATTTAATAGCAAATGTGATCCCGGTGAGCGCCAAGACGAGGACGACCATATGAATACTAGCGTGTATTATTTTGGCGTGAAGTTTTTCCATAAATGCGAGCACTCTATATATGACAGCCGCTGAAAAGAAGTTTCGAATTATGTTGATAACCTGAATGATTTTTCAATGAAATAACGTCATCGGAAATTACGTCGACCTCTTGAAAATTCGTGTGAAATTTTATTTGCTTCCGGTGCTTCTGTTTTTTTTTTTTTTTTTTTTTTTTTTTTTTAAATTCCAATCGAGTAGTAGTCATTTTTTATTCGCACCTCTCCCGTTTATCGCTAATTATTGAGGTGCGTTTTTTCTTGGAAAACAATTAGGCTTATCTTGGCAATTCTCTACTTTAGATAAGGACGACGCCAGTGAATAACTTTGCAAGGCTGAATCGTAAAAATATTTTTAGCTGTTCGTCCTGGGTTGTAATTGGTTTAAAGCTCCTATTTATTGCTGTGAATCATATAATAAACGGGTGGATTTGTTTCTTTCGTTGGCTTTGAAGTAAGAGATGGAAGAATAAAAACACGTTTTTTACCAAAAAGTGGAATGTATCTCGAAAATAAAAATAATACGTGTCCCTAATTTTAATCGATTTCAAATTGAATTCCCCCAATTTGCTCTCACAGAACCTATTTTTTCTAAATTCGCGAACGTGACGGCAAAAAATTTCCAAATTAGAACTCCAGACGTATTAAAATCGAAAAAATAAATGCTTTTCACTTCGAATTCTACGTCTAATTTCCTGTAAGAATCATTAGTAACTTAAAATTTAGCAGTACTGTAAGTATTTGCTACGATTTTCTAAGTTGAAAAAATGTGTGGTACTAAAAATGAGAAAAACTTATCGTTGTCGTCAAATTTCCGCTGTTTTGACGCCAAATTCAGATTCAGCGTTAAATTTCCATGAAGAATGGCCTTCAAAATCGTTTATAAACAAAAGTTCAATTTTTGACCTTTACCGATGTCGGCCGGTTAAAAACTCGATATACGGAAAATAATTTCTGTGGCTCTGTTTAATTTTTTTTCACCAAATTTTTTGCTATGTACGTATGTAAGGCGTTCAAATGAAGACTCCTGCATAATAAAACAATTGATTCACATGAATTTTGACCCCGAAAAGCACGGTTAAAGGTCAATTTTTGTGCTTTCAAAAAGTGATTTTTTTGGACCACTTGCAAATTTTTCCGAGAATCGAAAAAAATCACAAAAATACATCTTGGTAAGACACAACTTTCCTGAAAATTTCAGATTTTTATCTGCATTGAAAGACGAGTAAAAAATCGTTAACTGATCGGTTAAAAAAAATCGCAGGGGTCCCCCTTGAATTTTTCTTGAAAATTTTTTTGTGTTCGATTTCGCTCAAATTCAGCATAATCGTAGTTGATGATGTGTATATCAATAATATATGGTTCATTCTTTGTTTCTTTTGCGCTAAATTGATGAAAAGAAGGTATAACGTTGAAAAATGTGATGTTTTCGTATTTATCCCGATAATATTGTGGAATACCTTAAAAACGGTTGAAAAATGGATAGGAACAGCACATGTGGATCATGTGAACAGTTGAATTACCTATCTTTTGGTAATTTGAGTTTTAATACGAAAATCGGACAATTTTTAACGCGCACGTGACTCCATTTTCGCCTTTTAGATGCTCCTCTTTTAAAAGCTCCGATTCCAAGGAATTGGTAAATGGAGAATGGAAAGATTGAAGTGCCTCTTCACGATTGGATGATTCTTTGCGTCAGGGGAGATCTTTTTGACCATTAGAACCGAAGCTTTCGCTCTGGCGGCGGGAAAATCGCAGAAACAATTTTTTAAATAATATTTCCCACCATTATCGACCTTGTTCGAAGCTGGTATAAATTTGCCAATATCGTGCGGAAATACTTACCGCATCCAAAAAGGTAAATCATCCCTAAAGCCATCAGTAGCGGGTGCCAGATGAAATTTTTATCAGCATCAGTGGCCAAGACGTTCAACTTGTCGTTGTCATGTACAACCGCCATGATGTTCATGATGACGGCCACCAATCCCAGCACTTGGGAGGCGGCAAACGTTACAATAATCGGCGGCTCGAGCATAGCTCCGCTGTGAAGTTTGCTTTTATATTACAAAAAACATTCAACCATTCGTTCGCTGCGAGCTCTATTCCAACACTGGCTGCCACTTGAATCCCTTTCGCCTTCTTTTTGATCATTTGTTATCTTATCGAATTTTTCCATCGGCCCCGTTCCGTGTCGGAAGCGTACGACTGAGAAAGTTACTTTGTATGGGTCAACTTGGAGTGCAATTCTAAGCTTATGGTAATGGAAAATCGATTTTAGCGTGGGTTGGTCACAGTGGCTGAGTCATTGACCTACAGGTGGGATAACGTTCACGCAGTGCGACTGGGAAGTATGAGAATTTATTCGAATTCATGCTGACGCAAACTAACGAGATACTATCATTTTCAGTTTTTCAGTGGAAAATCACGTCGAACCATCAATCAAATTTCTTCTCCAGGTGGTCGCATTACTTCTTTACTTCCTTTCTGTTTTACCCTTGGTCCTACAATGACCTGAAGAAGCCCGAACGGGCGAAAGTACTCGGCTGAATAAAAAATGGAGAAGAGGTCGCCTCGTTTTCTCCCCCTCAACCTACAGAAATCAATCAAATGTTCTCATACCGATCCGTTGATTAACCTATGGAGACTACATAGTAGCAAATTTTCAATTATTTGGAATTCAGAGCTGGAAACAGTTTGAATAGTGATGAGAATAATTTTCGGCAGTGAACCGTCAGAATTTCCCATCCTACAGTCGCTTCGATCATATATGGACGGCTACAATTTACCACATAATATGCTATGTTTGGGCCACATGGTATGTTTGTGATATGAAAAAAAGGGTTTTTAGGTTTTGGATGATTTTTATTCAGAATCGCAAGCCAAATCTCGTGGTGGCCTAGTTTTTTGTGTTGGTAGCGCTGGGAATGAGTTATTCCCGCTTAAACAACATGTGTTGTACCATTCTTGTCGGCAACAAGTGTTATCAAGGTGTTTTCCTGTATTGAGCTACTATCTAGCTTCCAATGCATGTAGCATGATATCACAGGTTGCCCCACATCTGCCCCATTAAGTTTATAAAGTTTTTTATCTCTCCTGAAAACCAGCCAAATTTTTATAACACATGTCCTGCAGCCATTGATATGCCCCTTTTTATCCTTAGGAAAGAGTTGATATTCATATTATCGTAATTTAGTAATTCTTGACTAGACTTTTTTCTCTTTCAGGCTAAAAAAGACCTCGAATACGACCCGGAAATATTCGACGACGGCGATTTCTACCAGAAACTCTTGCGAGATTTTATCGAAGGGAAATCATCGGACGACGGGATTTCCAAACATGAAAGGTAACTATTGGAACGATTGCTGCATTTTTTTAAACTTTTAACCTGATAAGGCGTTTGCGTGGGTTAGAAAATTAGCGTTTTTGGTTTATTCAATAAAAAAATACATTGAAATCGCTCGCCAAAAATCTACCCCATTAAAGTATGATGTTTTACATTTCAAGGCATGTAAGATCCCAATATCTAATAAAAATTAAATGCTGTCCCTTCGCTGTGAACACTCCTCTGACTAAGATCTAATAGCTACCTGGTTACCTGATATAGGTCACCAGTTGTCAAATTCTCGCTCATTGTTATGAAGATTCGTCGCTTTTTTCGAAATTGAAAATTTCTATAATTTTCGAACGTTCCCGACTGTGAAGAATTCGTTTTTTAGGAAACTGATGGAACTGCACAGACTGAGGATAAAAATGAAGAGAAAAATCGACACAAGGGCGACCAAAGGGAGGAAACTACGGTACATAGTACACCAGAAGCTTGTAAAGTAAGTTTCGGTCGCCTGATCAGCTTTCATTTTTGCTGAATTTGAAGAAAAAATAATTATACTATTTCTGTTCCAGCTTCATGGCGCCCGTTCCGACGAACGCTTTTTCCACCGAAACCGAATCGCAATTGTTGAGGTCGTTGTTCGGACAGGCTGTTGCAAATTAAATATAATCTTGCAAGTATGGTTTGTTGTCATTTTTTCCTCAGCGAGAGAAATTTTGTCAGTTGATTGTTGTGTCAGAACACAATATCTAATGGTCTCCTGCGTGTCCTAGATGTCTGTGTGTTGTGGATATTTTTAATGTACAGGGGTTGTTATACTCATTCTCAGATTCTTTATTGTTGTTGCTTATTTATGGAAATAAAATTGCGTTCTGATTCTTCTATTCAATTGTGGGGGACATCGATGTTTTTTGGCCATTGATGTCTATGCTTCGATTTTTTGACATCGACGTTTATATTTTTGAATAGAAGCTTTGTTTTTTCCTGTGTATAAAACCTTCAGGTCCGTCGGGTTATGAAAACAATCCGTAAGGAAATTGTGGGAATTTTTTTCTCAGTGGTTAGAAGGCTTTGGCAACACTGGTTTCGATTTCACCTTTCGAGTTATACGGTAATTTACTAACAAATGAAAATATCAGTATTATTTTTTATAGATTTTTTGTTGGTGTGTATAAAACATCGATGCTTCTATGTCGATATATCGGCACCATCGACGTTTAATACATCAACCATACCCGGGACATCAAAAAATGCGAAAAAAAACTAGAAACTAGAGAATTATTTCAATCGTTACGCCAGCAATGGATTTTTATCGAGTAATTGCTTCTACAGGATCAATATAATGTACTAACTGTGCCATAAAATGCGCGCATTCAATCCTCAAAAATGCTGCTAATGATTGTACCGCAGTTTATTATTGCTTCAATATTTAAGACCATCAATTCGTGATAATAACGTGCCAGAAAATTTATGAACGTTTATAGATTGGTAACTTTAAGGCAAAACTCCGTAAGTAATCGTGATCATTTTTATTTTCCTTAATTTTCAAGTTAAATGCTAATGGTACAACTGGTGTTTGACAAGCATTCGAACTAATATAGAACGATTCCTTTAGCCCCAAAAATGCTCGAGTTTACCTCATGTCAAGTTTTTTAAAATCTATATGCTATGCGTAAGCTGCGATAACTCGAAAAAACCATAAATCTATCGACCCCGAAATAGTCTCATTCGATTCAGCGTTCAAAAATCTGTAGAAATTCATCTCAAATACACCTTTTCTGAAAAACGTTGGAAAACACGAATCTTCTCCCCCTCAAAAATACCCATAAAATTGATAGCGATTTGGTGTAAGAACTGAACCAAAAGGTGTGAAATAAAAGAGACCTTGGGTTGTATCGGTTTTATTACAACAAAGCACACACATTGACACATAATGGAAATATCATGAAAATGATCAGTCGTTGAAACTTTACCTCTTCTTTGATTTGGGCAGGTTATCTCCAGAACACACAGGTTGTTATCAACATGTGGAAAATGAAACAAACAAAATAACCGTGTTATTGTGGAATAAGTGGCCTTCGGGAACGAACCTAAATGAACCCGACGCTAAAAAAAAATTATTCATCACGGCTACAACGACTGCTCAATAACTTATTCCTTAGCTATCCGTCCGACGATCTACCTTTCCGGACGATCAGTAGAAATCCAAGATATTTGTTTCGATAATAAATTTCTGGGCTTGAATTCGTTGTTGGGAAAGGGAAGGAAATGGGATTGGTAGGACGAGGTCGTTGGGACACTATTCTAACCTACAGCATGGCGAAGTACACAATCAGGCTATCCTAGACCTATCAGTATGAACGCTATCAGTACAATCAATAAAGAAATGCCCTAGATACATTGATTTCAGCTTACCCTATACCGTTAACGGCGCCTAAATATTACGTTCAATAAATAGTTTAAAAACCATGGATATCTTTATTCATCTTATGTACACTAGCACAAAATTTGCCCAAAAAAAAAAAAAAAAAAAATCAAATCACCCGCCGACGACCGAATTGAATCGAAACGAGTTGTAAAAATTGCAAATACTATAAAAAGAATTATCGAATGAAGAAATGTGTATACTAGCTTATTGGGTTACAAGTCGTACCACGAAGTCTAGCTAGCCTAAAACTACGTGTGAGAGACCTTCAATGTATTAGCTGTAGCTAACGCATCTATCCTGCCTGGCTTTTGTCTTGGTATCCTGTCCTGCCTTGCTCTAAGATCCTAGCAACCTGAACGACACAGCAACAAGAGTAAAAAAAACATTAATCGATATTCACAGGCTAGAATAGTTCAGACATAACACATCAAAATGCACGAATCTAGCTATAGGGAAATTATTGGGAAAAAAAGAATTATCACAGCCTAATGCCAACGAGCGATCACGGAATAGTCTCTAATAGTGACTCCAAGTTTCGTGCTTTAATAGAGCTTCAAGTCGAATAGAATAATCCACAAATAGAAGGCTAAGTGCGCCAGATGTTGCTAAAAGTCCCTTGAACCCTAGCAACAAACATATTTCAACGGGAATTTTTTCCTGATAATTTTCCAACTTATAAGATCCAATTTAGAACATAGTTGAGTTCTTAAGTTTTCACAAAACATCTACTAACTAAGAATCTTATTATTGAAACAACTGGGCTCTAGCTCTGAGAGATGAATTTGAAAAATTGCACGTCCCATTTTACAAATCACATCCGCAAGATCGGCTCGTTTGACTAGAAGAATACACAGAAACTGAACTGATTCAGACAGCGGAACTTATCTTCAGAATAAAAATTACCTAGCCACCGAAGGTTATATCGTTTTCCATTTTAATTATCTCAACACCTCATAGGAATCGAAATCAGTTCAGATTACAACTGTCAGATCATCGACCCTGACACTTGGAAATGGAGTCAATGATTATTGAAGAAAAAGTCGATAGCGGGAAGATAGAAAGCAGAAGGAAAAGGATAGGACGGGAGGAGAGAAATCAAGAAAAAGAAGTTTCACAGATGTGAAGTGGAAATGAAATAATTGTAACGCTTACCGCAGGTAGAATAATGTTCCTCGTCCTGGAAATTTAGTATCTTTGATTTCGTCCATAGCCTCCACCGCCTCCGGCACCACCACCGCCTCCGCCGCCACCTGAATCATAGAAAAAATTTGGATTGGATTCAAGACTTATGATGCGCCATCTAGCGGGCGCTTGAAGAACCCGTGAGATGTCCGTACAGAGGGCAGCACAAGAGTTTAACTTTCAACATTATTAGCTTCTCCAAACCAAGCAGGAGACGACAATGAAAGCAGTTGATAGAGCGTGTGAAATCGTTCCAAATTTGAAAAATTAAACAAAAACTGACTGGAACGACCGATTACGTAGTGAAGTTGGCCGCAGCCTGAACAGGAATCCGATAACTGAATTAAAAAATTGTTTCCAACAATGGAAAAAATATTTGACAAGTGTGTTGTGGTCAAATGTAATTATCTTGAAAATAACCAAAATTTGCTGTGAAAATACTGAATATTTCTGGTTACTTTTGGGTCCCCCCCTCATACTGCTTGCTAGCTACTCATACAGTAACTATTTATCCCACATAATGTGTTGTTTTTTATCGATTCCACCACGTGTTACATGATTCACACAACAAAAAACATGAACCTCAATAAAATGAACACGATTCAAATTTCAAACTCGACTAACCTGAGTATGGGCCTCCTCCTGAACGGTTGAATCCCCCACCGGATCTGACAGGGCCACCACCTCCGTATCCTCCGCTACCGCCTCCTTGGTTGTAGTTGCCGCCGCCGCCACCACCTCCGTAGCCACCGTCGTCCCAGCCGCCGCCACCTCCGCTACCCCAACCACCGCCTCCTCCACCTCCTCCTTGGTTCGAGTTGTCCCAAGGGCCTGCAACATAGAACACAATAAATAGATAATTAAATCCAAACTGGTAACATCCTTTCTATCCACTGAAATTCATGGAGAGTTTTAGTGCATTTCGTGTTTTCTTCATTTTCCTATTTCGTGTTTTTTAAAAACTAAAATGTAGAAGTTGGGGTTACTTGGTTAAATCATACGTTTCTTATGGTTACCGCCTTGCCGATTATGGTAACCATAGGAGACATAATTATGTTTTCACTAAGTAACCAAAACTCCTTCGTACAAATGTCAAAAAAACACAAAATCCTCTAAAACTCACAAAAAAATATTCAATTACAAATATAATAAATAGCATTATTAGCAGACAATTTATTATCTCACCAGAGTTGCCCCAACCGCCTTGGTTACCGCCACCGCTGCTACCTCCAGACCATCCGCCGCCGCCGCCACTGCCACGGTTGTCTCTCGAGCCACCCCAGCCGCCACGGTCACCACCTCCACGGCCACCACCTCCACGAGGTCCGCCCATCTCTCTGTCACCACCGCGGCCGCCTCCTTTACCGCCCATCTCGTTCTTTCCTACGGCTTTCTTCACATCTATCCTCTTCCCATTGATCGTGTGCGAGCCTTGAACTAAAAAAACACACAAAAAAATTAATTTTGGGATCTCTCATAGTAGATAGGCTTAGAAAAAAGGCGAACTTCTTGCTTACGGCAAACTTTATCGACAGCGTCGTAGTCCTCGAATTCGACAAATCCGAAGCCGCGTTTTTTTCCGGTATCGCGATCCAGAATAATGGCCACGCTGGAAACTTGACCGAACTCGTTGAAGTACATTTTCAACTCTTCTTCGCCCAAATCTTCTTTCAACCCACCGACGAAGATTTTCTTCACAGTTGCGCCAGCCTCGGGCCTCCCGATTTCCTGATTAAATAATTCATGAGACAATGGCAAAATAGAATACTGGGGGGGGGGGAGAACAACAGATTTGAAAATACTCACAGTTCTGGGGACGGCTCTTTTTGTTTCAACTGTTCGCCCGTCGATTCTGTGAGGTCGAGCGGCTTGCGCATCGTCGACCATGTGTCCGTGCGAGTAAGTGATGAAACCAAAACCTCGAGACCTGGAATATAATATTAAATCTCAATAAATATAATAATCAATATCGAGAGGAGAGAACAGTGTAGATGGGAAGTAGTCGTGTGAAAAGAAAAAAAAAATGTTGAAAAACGAGACAAAAAGATGAAAAGCAATAAAAATGAAAATTAACGGGGAAAAATTGGCGATTATTTACTGTTGGTAATACTGGGATTTGGAAAAAGCATCAGGCAACTCATTGTACGATCCGATGGGGCACTTACGCCCAATTAGGCATCCTTGGGTTGATGTGGAACTATTATTATCCACAGTGTTATAGTTTCATAGGGCTTTTATGCACAATAGAGCTAATTAGGCACCAGATTCATTTTTTTTATCTCCATCGCATATTAAATTGGTAAAACTACTCGAGCGACTTTATTTCATTCTTCAACCCTTATAAGGTCACTGTGGCTCATTGACATTGAAGAGAGCTCCTACCCATAACACGGGATATTTTTTGTTAGTTTTGTTTTAAACGATCATGGCAACACTGTTATAAGAAATTTTGTTACAAGTTGCTCTAGATCCAAGGAACTTTTTTAGCATTTTGAGGGTTCAACTTTTTCGTATTCTGGTCAATACTCTTCAAGAAGGTCTATGCACGATAAAATCGAGGTGGAGCAAATATTAACAGAAATTTCCCATAATGAGCCTCAAGGATCATTGCCCCAATGAGGAAACGAGTTGTAAATAAGAGACTGCCAGCTCTTAGGGCTGAATTCCGATTTATAGCTTTTCGGAGATATTCTCACCCTGCACCAGCTCCACAGTGACGACTCAAATTGTGAGAAATATGTGATATCAACGACTGTTGGTAAAATTTGATGATATTACATTTATTTAGTTTTTCTTTGAATTTTGTATGCGCTTTTCATTAATTTCCCTAGATTAACCCTCTACCTACCAACCGAAAACGCTTCATAGTCAATGACGAGCAAGCGATTTAGCTGGTCAATGAGCCTCAGACATAAAAATCCATGTTTAGGCTACAAACCCGTAAACAAATTTTTGGTTTATAATAACAATAATGAACCATTGTAATCTCACAAAAAAATCTAACCCCTTAAAAATATAATATTTTACGTTTCAACGTTTTGTTTTACGTCTACAATGGCTCAATTCTATAACAAATCTTCACCTCAATTCTAAAGGTATATTGAGGGGGAGAAAATTCGTATTCTTCGTTTTTTCAACGAAAAATAGGTTAGGAATAATTTCTATAGATTTTTGGATGCTGAATAGAATGAGACCATAGCAAGGTCGATAGCTTCAATAGTTCTCGAGTTTTCGCAGCATTCGAATACAATTTTCGAGATCTTCAGAAAAATATAACTCTAGAATTTTTGAATCCATAAAAATCGTTCAATACTCGTTGGAATGGATGTCATACACTCTTTTCAGCTGTATAATTAAGCTTTCGATTTGAAAAGTAACAAAATTAAAAATCATTAAATCACCACAGTTGCTTGGGGTTTTCCCTTATAGTTACCAATCTATTGTTAGGTGGAAACGTTTGGCCAAGTTACAAACAGATGGTCTTCGTTGAACATTATTGCAGTTAAGAAATAATAAACAATCATTTGCAGTGTTTTTAAGCACTTTTATCCCACGTTCTTGACTGAATTCAGGACAGAACCAGAAAAAGTCATAAAAATCAATTAACCCTATACTTGGCAACGTATAGTATAATATACGTGTCATCAATACTGCGATTCCCCGTGACTACCTACATGAATGACCGATTTGAGCACTTTTGTGGCTTCCTTGGGAACTAAACTTACACGAGGAAGTGATATTTCATGCTATCAGTATTATCAAAAGTGATTGTATACGATAATGTCAACACGGGTCTGGCACTTTGAGTTCGCCGGTCGGAGTTGCCGAGATACTGTCGGATTTTCCGCGAAAAGGTAATTATTTTCAATTTTTCTTTCCATTATCGTTATTGCGTGTTGAAATTGAGGTTTTAACGTTTCAGAATCACTAATTTTTTACTCGAAATAGTGGTAAATATCCTGGAGCCGCAAGTTTTAAAAGTTAGTATAGTATACTATACACTGCCAGAGACTGGGCGATTGAGGTCCATCCAGGGGGGTAGAGAATCGCCTGTTGCTTTTGGCCAAATTTACCACCTAATTGATAAGCTTTTGTTATTGAATTAATTTTAGCTTTGCTATTATATTTAGATGACTTCCCGTCCGAAGTTCCCAGCAAAACGAGGATTGATTTTCTCCGAAAGAACCGACAAATTGGTGGCTTCAGCCCTCACTGCCGTCCTCCCACCCTTAGAATCTGACCCTGAAAGCTCTGATGGTGAAGATGACAAAATTGTTTTTCCGACCCGAATGGATGAGGACGCTCCTCCAGAGAATACCGTCGAAATATATTATGATGAAGACGAAGCCGTAGAAGCCGTTGAAATATTTTATGATGCGATTTTTCGTACAGTTATTGTAATTAATATTTTTTTGAAACGATTATATTTTCTTCTCCAGGTGGTCGTATTCCTTCTTTCTGCAGGTTGAGGGGGAGAGTAACGAGACGATCTCTTCTCCATTTTTTTCTTTTTATTACGCCAAGTACTTTCGCCCGTTCGGGCTTCTTCAGGGCATTTTAGGACCAATGGTACCTGCCATAGGTACCATTGGTCCTAAAATGCCCTGGTACCTGCCATAGGTACCATTGGTCCTAAAATGCCCTGAAGAAGCCCGAACGGGCGAAAGTACTCGGCGTAATAAAAAGAAAAAAATGGAGAAGAGATCGTGTCGTTACTCTCCCCCTCAACCTGCAGAGATTATATTTTATATTACATTATATTGAACGAAAATAATGACTTGTCAGTACTAAATGGTATGGTACCTAAAAATATACTCGTTACTTTTCCATTTGAGACTGTGTAGTTCAATTTGTGAGCAATCACTTCACCCAATTTCATATTATTATATTATATTCGTAACTGTCTGCATTATTTCTATTTGATTCAATTTTTGCGTGCAGCAAGTCAGTACCGACGCCATATAACCAGTAAGTAATTTTATTGTTTCAGGCTCCTTGTTTTATGATATTGTTTTTATCAATTTAATTTTGATTGAAACAGTTCACAATATTTTTTGTTCAATAACAAGTCTCATTCGTTGGTGACTTGGCAATTTCTGATATACTATACAGCAGTCATTTGTCGGTTAGGTACTTGGCAGTGTATAGTATACTATACATCTCTTCGCTATTGTCATCCGCCCGTCACTTGGCAGTGTATAGTATACTATACATGTTCAAATTTGGTTCAAATTCGAATATTTTGCAACTTTTTCGGTTCAACCTTGTTTTTGGAGGGCCAATGGTGCACTTTATGGAAAAAAATTGGGAAAAATTGCCAAAGGCAAACTTTGCCAAGTATAGGGTTAAACGTGCATTAGGGTATGCTAACCTACAATGGAAATATTCAATAATTATCTCTAGATTTTTATCTGCCAGGAATGGTCTCAAGAAATCAGAACATGGCTCAAAATTGGAATCAGCGTATTCAAGTAGTTCTAAATAGACCACTGATGGCATCGAAAATGTTCAAACTGACAGTTCTAAAAAGAGTTCATTCCTCGTGATGCCGCCTACACCGCTCAAAACAGACGCCCAAGCTTTGACCCAAGAATCGGAACAAAATGGCCGCCCTTACCTTTTCGTCTTGGGATCCTTCATGACGACGACGTCGACGATGTTGCCCCATTGTTCGAAGTGCTTCTGCAACGATTCGTCCGTCGTACGGTAATCGAGGCCGCCGATGAATATCTTGCGGAAATGCTCCGGCTCCTGCGAGTCCTGCAAATGTTTATCGTTAAAGCGACGCCACGACTAGACGCTTAAATCGGTCGCAAGCGCGCAAAAACGCGATATTGCGAATAATTGGAAGAACACGGACTTACCTCGACGTCACCTTTCACCATGGTTGATAACTAACCGGAACGGTCAGTTGAGAAATTAAAATCCGTGAAAACAAATCGACAACTTTTCTCCAAGATCAACACCGACGTAGAAGAGAGCGAGCGAGGCGAATTACGGTAACGACGAGAGTAGGGATGACATATCGATCGTATCAAATATCGATATTTTGGTACCGATGTTCGATATTTTAATATCGATAATCAAATTCAGATAAAAAATTGTATTCGGGACTATTATCTCAAATGGAGTAAACATTTATTATTTTGTACGGGTATAAACTTTTTCAAGTACGCTTCAAGACGTTGAGCTAATTAGAAAATCGAACCTTAAATATTCCACTTCAGCAATACTTTTGAACTTTGCATTACAGACTGAGGCTATATTTCATGTTAATTAACGGATTACCCGAAAAATACTCGAAGAAACCTCTTACCTCTTTCGAACCTTCGAAATTGTTGAATATCGAGAGTTTACGCCGATATAATACGATTATCGATATGTTGCCGATATCGATGTTAGTATCGATAGTTTCTTCCGATATCCCATCCATACGTGAACAATGGGTGGAACGGATAGTCAGTGTTACCAATATGTCGTGCTTACTCGTTGCAAATTTCGCCGTTCGATCGCTAGTGAAGCAAAAAGTGGACGCTCGCGTAAACCGCGTTTTCTGTCTACCATGTTTATTGGACATTATACGACAAAACAAAACCGTAGGATTACAGCGCATCTTTCCTCCTTCGTTTCATTTGTTTTCATCTCTCAATAACATTTTTCGAAATTCTGCATTAATTTCAAACTCGCCATTTCCAATTTTTTCCACTCTATCAAAATTATTCATTTTCAGAGACGATTGATTCCGGGGGCGTTTTGCAAAGTAAGTTCCTAGTTTTTAATTAAACGGTGATTTCATTTTCGTATCGCGTTTCGACCTTGTTTGCTGAATTGACCTGCCTATATTTAAAATTATTGTAACGACCACGAAATGCTTCTGAATCCTTTACGGCGTTGATTGAGGCGATCGAATAAAATATAATCGACAATACTTCGCGATCAACTTCACTCTGGTATCTTGATTTTCGAGAGCGTTATAATAATTATCGTTTCTGCGTTTTGCCGTTGCGTAACAAAAAACGCAATTATCTCCCGCGGATTAATTTTTCTTTCGCTGTTTCCAGAATTGTATACAATGCCCGAACTGACGGTCCGAATAAAGACGAAAAGCGGCCAACTGAAAGTCGACAGTCTCAGCGGGGCTAGTACGATTCTCCAATTGAAACACCATGTCGCCTCTTGGATGGGATCTGCGCCTGAAAATGTAGTGTTGTTGATCGGGTACCCGCCGAAAGCGCTGGAAGACGATACGAAAACGTTGAGCGAGGTCGGGATCAAGTCTGGAGAAACGTTGATCGCCCAGGTATGCATTTTAGAGGTGTGCATTATTTAAAATAATATGTTGACGAGGCAAAAACGAAGAAACCGTCACGCCGTTGCAGATTAACAGGTGAATAAAAACTGAAAGGTCTCCCCACAAAAAATTCTTGGCTTGCCTATGGCTCAATTCTTTGACCAAATCGCTACCTCGATTTTAGAGGAATTTTCGAGGTGGATAAAGTTCGTATTGTCCAACGTTTTTCAGAAAAAAGTCTATTTGATATAAATTAATAACGAGTTTTTGATGCTGAATCGAACGTGACTATCGCGGAGTCGATAGATTTATGGTTTCTTGAGTTATCGCAGCTTTCGTATAGAATTTTCAGATTTTCGGCACAACAGAATTGGCACACAGAATTTTTGGAGCCATGAAAATCTTTCTATACTCGTTGAATGGTCGTCAAACACTCTTCAGCTGCGCTGTTGGACGAAAAATTTAGCTTTCAATGTGGAAATTAAAGCAGGGTCCACACTATGCCGGGGTAGGCCGGGCGGCCTAAGCTGCGTTGATGTAGAAGCCCCGGGTGGCTTTGCCGGGTTAGAAAATGTCGGTTCGGGCTGTGCCAATCCCAACCTGCATAAAGTAGGTACAGATCAAAGGAAGCCGAGCCAAGCCGAACAAATATATAGAGTGGGGACGTGCCGAGCGGCCCCGAGCGGCTTCAGTTACAATTAAACCTCCGACCGAACTAGACGAATTATTTCATTTTCGACTCAGCTTCGTTTGGAAACTTGGTTGGATTCCTTTGGATTTGTTTTTTCTCACCTCAAAAACATGAAGCATTTTTTAAAGTCGATTACCTTATTATTGTACTCCAACTACGTTTTGACTGAACTATATTATTTGTATCATGTTGATGAGAGTTCTAAATTTTCAGGAAAGAGTGTCGCCTGCTGTAATAGCGCCGCCCGTTGCGAGCGATCATTCAAAAAATGACGTAGGAAGCCCTGCCAGAAGTCGGCCGCACATTCAAACAGAAAATTTCGACGACTGCGGCCTTCTGATGCGGCAGATCGTCCCAGCCGACAATTCGTGCCTGTTTACTTCCGTCGGTTTTGTGCTGAACGGTAATCCGGCGTAATTCGCTACCTGTTTCTTAAAAAATAGGCTATTCTTAAGTAGAGATTATTTCATCTAATTTTTCCGACTCTTTGAGGCTATATAACCTTCTTGAGCCCTCTCCAGGCGTTGTCCACGAGTTAGCATCTAAATGGGTTCTTTTTAGATCGATGAAGTGTAATAAATAGTCTAAGCCCAGAGCTTTCAAATTATTTTCTAAACTGTCACATTTCAGTCATAAGCACACTAATATGCTTTTGTGATTTCGCAGGCAAAATCGACACCACATGCGGCACGCATATGAGAAAAGTCATCGCCGAATGCGTCGCCGCTGACCCGGAACTCTATTCGGAAGCAATGCTTGGGCGCCCTAACAAAGATTATTGTGATTGGATAAGAAAGTCGGACAGTTGGGGCGGAGCTATCGAATTGTCCGTGCTCACGCACTTCTACGCTATAGAAATTTGCGTTGTTGACACGATCAATGCCGTTATCAATCGGTTCGGCGAAGACCAATCATACCCATTTAGAGTTTTCCTTATATTCGATGGAATCCACTACGATCCTCTGTACAAGGAGTCGTTGAAGGTATGAAGGTTTTTTACGTTTTGCATTACACTACATTATTCAGATATACTGGTTTATAATCATATCGTTCATGGGCGATCTACTCTTCAGCTCTCAGTCAGGGCCCAGAGTTGTATTACTCGTATAAAATATACCTTTCCCCTTTCAGGGCGATTCAATTCAGACAATGTTCCCATCTTCGAACGAGAAAATCCTACTCGAAGCTGCCGAGCTTGCGCACGAAGCTAAATCGAGCCGCCAGTACACAGATGTAGATAAGTTCACTTTGCTATGTCTCGAATGCCGTACTCAACTCAGAGGACAAACCGAGGCTCAACAACACGCCAAAGCAACAGGGCACACTAAATTCGGCGAAGTCGCCAGCTGACCCGTTCCCCTCCAGACGTCCGTTTGATTGCCTTGTCGACATTTTCATTTCTAGAACAGGTACGCCAACGTAACTAGAAGCCGAAGAAATTTTCAATCCGATTTCTTGATACTTTCACACTTTAGAAATTAAAATAGAGGAGAGAAAATCACGCTTTTGACAGTTCATTAGCTTTGTCTTACTATCGGAATCGATTTTTTACCCGAATCTAGCTGTATATATTTGGAATGACGATTTCGTATCAACTGTAGAGCAGTTTATCCATTTTTGTGCGTGAAATGATTGCGATTTCATCAGCTTAAGATGAAAAAACCATGACATTATTAATTTATTTTCAATCAATGCTGTTCTGAAAAGACCGGCATCTCTGCCTCCGTGTTTCACAGAGCTAATAGCTAAGTAAAATATTGGAAACATTTTTCAACTCGCATTTCGTCGTAGATGTAAAGAAAATTCGACGTTCATAATTTAATTGATGAAACTAGATGCCTAACAATTATTTTCTCTTTGACAGTTGAAAATTATATTCCTCTCTTTGTCGCCATTTATGTGGGCATTTTTCAAAAAAAAAAAAAAAAAAGAGAGAGATAGCCGCTGCTTTGGTATTTTCCTTCCGTTCCTTTTTTTTTTTTTTTTTTTGAAAAGATGAATGAAACGATTTGGTGGTATAACAAAAATGTACGACGTTGCAGCCAGAATGAAATTGGTAGTCGATGAGCGATAACAGGTGCAAAAAACTTGTATTGATGTACGCTTTTTTTCTTGTCTTTTTGAAAACGCAATATCTATTCATGAAATTTCGATTCTCAATACTGTCTCTTGCCTTCTTCAGCTGAATTTATAACTTGACTACATTAAAAATAATAAAGTGTTACTTACTTTGTAGAAAATGATTTCTCCTCATCCCGCTAGAAACATGTACCTTATGGTTCTTATAGAGCTTTTTTTTTCTCTTTTGATTTTTTGTACGCCACTGAAAGAAATGTAAGTACTCAATTTTTGGCGAGATCTATCTTAAAAATGACTGCATGAGTTTCTCTTTTTGCTCTCATTTGGTGCTCTGCCCTGTGCTCTCGACTGAGTTGTAGATCTGTGTAGGCCAGCTTTTAGTTAATTCAGAAATCCCTTTACCTATTTTGGAAAGTTACTTATGTTCATTTACGGGTCCCTTGGTCTTGGCTTTTCAGTTCATTGACTTTATCTGATCGCTCTTGCCACGTTGAGAACCTTAGTTTTCTTAAACTTAGCAGCTTCATCTGCAGACCTAGCCATCATAAATTATTTTAAGAAAATATTGATATTCTGTAGCTACGTTTCAAGGTTATTCATAAGGCAGTGAAAAGTAGAGGACTCAAATGGGATCCCTGGGAAACGCCCAATGTGACGACTGTTGGTTGTGTTCGAGTTTAGGCAAAAACAAAAAGTCGTATCGGCAATTTATTTTAAAAACGGGCTTTTTACAATGTAAAGCGACCTCTATTAATAGGCTAATCATATGCCGCCATTAAAGTTAAATAGGCACTACAATTATCATCTAATCGTATTCTATCGCATTGAAAAGTTGCACAATTCGAATTAGACTAGGATTTAAGTTTCAAGAATGGAAATTCGACGGGTATTTCTAATATTTTCGAGAGCTAAAGAATGAATCTTGAGAATCCTCATATGATGCAGTATTAAAACGAATTGCGTGTCGTTTCAAATACTCATCAACTGTTTCCAGAGTTCTTTTCACAATATCCATCAAAGGCACGCTGATTCTTCATGTCGACTATTAACAAATAGAACTCTTCTCATTATTTAGTTTGAATTTACAAAAATATCACTCGTAAATTAACACTCGGCTAAAAATATGGAAACGCGATCTACGTATGTCTAGCAATTTCGCCCGTTTGCAGATTTTGCACGGACAATATACAATTTTCAACAGCTAAGGTATTATTTTAACAGTGGTTAAATATCTGTTTCATATTCTTCCAGTGTTGAACACTTGTATTCATTTGAAATCCAAGTGCGACAATAAAATTCGTGAATTCGCATTTGCAGTTCGTTATCAAATAATTCAAATAAAAACTGAATTTGTCCCTATTTTCATTAAAATATTTCCAACTTAACAAGTCCTCATCTATTTTGTACAGATTAGTCGCTCGCCTACAAACGACAGGAAATTTCCTAGCATTCAATAATTCCAATAAATTCTCTACAATCGAAACTTTGTCGGAAGAAAATGTATTGAAAGCGAACGAGCTAGATTGAAAACCTACTATTTAAGTTTGGCACTATTTGGAATGAATGCAATTTCCAAAATCTAGCTATCGATTTATATCTAAGGCGTTTTTCAAATTTTCCTACTATGTCCGTCGGAATCAATTGTGAATTACATTTCAATCAACTATAATTCTATGCTACAATAAATTATTCTGCTGAGCGATTTTCCCTTCCAGGCTTAGCAATCGCACTTGTCGCAGACTGCGCCAGCAATTTTTCAGCTAAAGTATCCTCCAATTTGGAAGTAGATTTTTCATCTTAAAATCAACTTTCTCTCTCCTCGGGGTTGACTCCATTTTACTAACCAGGATTGGGCGTTTAGAAGCGAACCGGCGAGGTACGTCAATTTCAAGGGAAAGTGAATATTCCTTCGATATTTTACAACTCGTTCCTTGGGTATTGCGGTGCCGTATATTTTTCAAGGTCTTCGGCCAGCGGAAAGCCATCGATTTCTTGAGCTAGCTTCATGTAGCGCTTTCTAACGTGAAAAGCGGCGCTTTTTGGTTGTCTTTCCCTTGTAAAGATGCCTTTTTTGTTCCCTCCGACTCGAGTCGTCGCTAGAAATTCAAGTCGGTTAGTGTCAACTGCGAAATGTTCTCCCTAGACAAGTTTCTCACTAGAATGCACCGAGGTTTTCCCTAGACAATTCTCATATCATGCTTACATTGGTCGGTTTTAAAGTCAGCGAAGTTCCATATCATTTCTCCGATGAAGAAGCTCTTGTTTCTCAACGCGTCAAACGCTTTAAAATGCTCGGAGAACAAGTCGGTTTGGTATTCTTCGGACCAAATGTACGACGGGTTCTGAAAACGATAGATTTTATCGGAATTTCAAGACTTGAAGCATCTACTACGATACCTCAGTGCACTGATCAATATGGACGTTAAAATTTATGATAAATATTGTCCCTTGTGATATTGTCTTACCAAATGAAGCCCAGGCATCGTATCAGCTCCGTACTCCAGTATCATCACAGGCTTATTATGCAACTGGTGCCATTGTTCAGCCTCGCTTTCCAAATTGTACTGTATCACGTCCAATTTGCCCGGATCTGTGTACCAGCCGTTATACCGGTTGAATCCGATAATATCCATGAACTGGCCCTGGGGAAATGAAGTTTATCCTTTGTAGTGATCATTATATTATATCAGAAACGTTTGCTCACCAAGCTGCGCTTTTCCAGGGCAACTCGATGACAATCCATCAGTCGGTTGGAGCTTGTGAATTGCTCCTATTAACGAGATAACCTCACAACATCTGTTGATCAAACTGCACAGCTGGACTGAAATTCTTTCGAATGCATCCAGTTGAAACTGCGTTTGCACAATGGCCGCCACCGTGAAATTATGCCGATAGAATGCAGTCTCTAGTTAATCTTGAGTACCCATAGGTTGCTATCATGCATCGGCTAATCAAGCTTGAATAAATGGACTGTTATTTAAGCGAAATAGCGGAAGCTTTCAAATTCTGTACAGACAGCGCATGCGATCTTTTCTCCCTTTGAAGAAAAATTTCTAAGTGAAGCAAGTTTTGTGGCTGAGCTTCATTTGCCCTCTTTTTTAATATCCGCGCCAATTGTTAATTTTTATAAATGATTTTCGCTTGTCGCGTGTCATTATTAGGACTCAGTGTCGATTAATTTGCGAGCGTTTCGGCAATTCATTAATTACAAGATCACAAATCATGTGAGAAATGTCAATCGTCCAACACCTTGTGAATTCATTGCTAACATCGATTTACTATTTTTGGGACATCTACTCACTGCAAGTTCGCCCGGCGCTTGTGCGATAGCTGCTGTCACCGGACGATAGTCTAGGCTTTTCACATGGTTCACCACGTATCTACGTATCAAGACGGAATAAGTCGTTAAATATTGTGTGGATGGGTTTAAAAGTCGTACATAGGCTAAACTATATTTCTACTGAGAAGAATATAAGGAAAGGAAACAGTTAATTACGAAGCTCTGAAGTTTTCCGAATTCGGTGCGAATTTCACTGCGTTGAAGCCAATTTGTGACTTGGAAATATTGCTAGATTTGGAGAGAATCGAGGAATTTTCAATCCCTGAGGTCGAAAATTGCTTGGATGAAATTTGACAATTTTTCCCATTATTTAAATACAAAGATCAAAATGCGTTCTTTTTAAATTAGCTTTTTAGCTTATCATTATTCTCTCATCTGAATTTTTAATGCCAAGAATGGCTACATTGTATAAATATTACTCCATTTTAGCCTTTCGCAATTTCTCCGTTTCCATTTTGGAAATTCAGGTTCTAATTCTATCAATTTTACATGTACCTAGTTCTAGCCTATCTATAAGCATGCGATGAGTAAAACAATTGTCGAAAGACACAATGCGGCTGAGAGAAGCATGCCCCAAGAGTTAAAGTGAAAACAACACGTAGAAGCGATATGAAGGGATTTTTTTCCAGAATTTGACCGGCTTTTGGACTTTCGGCAACTCACCGCTTGATCGACTGAATACCACCTGTTGAGTGCGGCTGTTACCGGCCGCGTTGTGTCCTTTGTTTTCACGTGTTTCACAACAGATCTAAAAATCAGTCATATTCGTAACCCCTGTCTTTTCCCTATTTACAAGAAAATGCTCGATTTCTCAGTCGCTGGAACATTAGGTTATTTATCGAGTAATATGCCCGCCCATGTTCATTTGAGGACATTTCCAACTTAATTTTGTCAATATTTCCTCGAAAAAATTAACTATCCCGACGATTACCGACCTGAAATAGTCGGCAGCTTCCGGCAACTGCGTTCTGGGCTCGTTGGCGACCGACCACATGATCACCGATGGCCTGTTCTTGTCTCTTTGTATCAGCTGCGTTAATGAGCTCAAATGTTTTGTCAAAAGTGGCGCCGAGTATTTCCTGTGATAAAAACTCGTTTTTAGTGACAGCTTGTATCTGAGGAGGCCTGAAAGGGGGAAATCGCTAGTCGAGCTAGCATCAAAGCTTATACAGTAAGTCGACTGATTTGTCTATACCTTTACAAATCAAAATTAAATTTCTTTTAGCGAATCAGGAATTATAAAATTCCCTTTTCATATCTTGAATAGATCCTACGGTCAGATTTTGGGAGAGGGAATGCTGCTGACATAGGAATCCTCATAATCCACACTTTTAACCTCCACGCTCTTATCACTGTTATCAAATTTATCAGCTGTGGAGGTCATAGGAACAACTTTGATAAAGCGTCTCCAGCGCTGTAAAACGCTGAATCCCATTTCACTGCTAGTCTGCTTTGAAACATGTTCCAAACATTAGAGAGGAAATAATGTAGAATGGCTGCGAAAAAGTGCTGAAAGGTGAGATGATTCCGCCCGTACTCTTCTCACTTAACAAGGATACACAGTGCAAACGAAAAACTACCTGTTCCCATTAAACTTACTGATATTTATGAATCTAGAAACTTACTCTGTATTCACGCTAGGGCATTCGTCAATTATCATTATGCCTTCTTGATCAGCAAAATCCATTATCTCTTCGGCGTATGGGTAGTGAGACGTCCTGTACGCGTTGGCTCCTACCCATTTCAGCAGATTGTAATCTTTAGCGACCAGGGCCAGATCTAAGCCTTTTCCTCGGATCTATAATAAAATTTCACAATAAGACTTCCTTGGGCTCTAGCAACTTCACTGCACGATATCCCTTTTTTGACGCATTTTTTTCCAAATAATGACATTTTCATGCAACGACTTAACATTAAATAAAAAATAATTGACTCAGTTTGAAACTCACATCGGAATCTTCATGTCGCCCGAAACCTCTCAGGTAGACTGGCACGTTGTTGATGAAGAGGCTCGTATTGCTCCATGTGATCAATCTGATGCCGATAGGTAGCCTATAGACGTCCTCAATATTTAGTCCCCATTGATTCGTTGTAATTCTGGCCTACAATTTAAATAAATGGTTAGATATGGTTTTGAACGTGCCTCTGGAGTTTATTCTTGTTTTGCATGCTTCCAAGAGCACTGATGTTCTACGCTTTCAGTATTAGTTTGGGTCTGAAGCTTCCTGCCCCATCATATAATGCTCAGTTGTGTTGCTAATCAACTATCGGGTTGTGCTCCAGTTTGACCCCATTACACACTCTGTGAACGACTGGAGAAAGTTTATTCACAACTGGAGAAAATGGTCTTGTCCGCTTCCAGTTTAGGGCCTTTCAGCTTCACTCAGAGGTGCCTCTATTTTTTTTTCTAGGGCGATTTCTGCACGCTTGTCTGCCACCGTTTTTAAAAATCACAACCCTAAAGATTGATCGTACCCCATCTCTTCATCCGCAAGATTATTACCACAAGCTAACGGGGCTAAACAGAGAATTTGGTTGTGGGACCTCTTTTTGTTGTCGCTGACGAACCAAAGAAAGGAACTTCAAAACGCTGCCATCTTCATCCATAAATGCAATGATCGGAAACGTAGTAGCCTTCTTTGTCCAATGCAAGATCTAATAATCTTCCATGGACTCTCGGAGTTCTCCAACAGCGAAATTCTTATGGAGACTTTTTCAAGCATCAAGTACGGTTTTCCAGTTTGAAAAATGGCTCCAACTGAAGGGAGCTACCACGTTGTTGACGTCAGCAGTTTTCCAGGCCTGGGGATAGGGCAGCGAAGCGGTTTGGTGGCTGGTCAACTGAATAAAGCTAGACGCTCTGTGTGGGGAAACTGGGCTTGTGACATCAGTAATTCTCTTTTGATCGGGGTTCTGTTCTCTCTGGCTTAGCGAGGAAATAATATTCTACAGATTTACGCAAGGAAAAATTTACTCACTTCAAGAGTATAAAGGTGTCCTGGATTCGGGTCCATCAAGTAGGGCCACCACAATTGGGCGTCTTCTATTTCGATTTTCCCGATAAACCCAGAACCGGTTGTGTCCTCTTTGGTCGCTTTGCCCACGGGTTTCGAGTGCGAATCGAGAATGGTCACTCGGCAGTTGACTTCATTGTGAGGTTTCGGCAGGCCGCTGTACGTCAGATTGAAGTACACTATACCTGGAAAGTTATAATCGAAATTGAACAAAATTAAAAAAAGAATATTTTACAGAAGAAAAAAAATTGCTTAGAATTAAGTTATTTTCACACGATCTTTTCTCTACAAAAAAAAAATGAAATTACAGTAATTATACTGTCGATAGCTGTTTCTCACCTTTAGTGCCGACTACATCCGTGTACGTCGTTATATCGTCAACGTAAACCGCCGGAGTTGTGTACAGTACTACCGGCCGATGAATGCCGGCGTAGTTGAAAAAATCAAAAGAATACCTTTGCACCTTTTTCGTTCCATCCATTCTGAAAACGAGAGCCCATTAATTTTTTATGACAAGCAATTATTTTCAATTTCATTTTCAGAGCATTGATTTACGTATGTATTTCTTCAACCCATCCTTGCGGTATAGTTGTGTAAGTCAAAGTGTTGTCAACTTCGAGCGTGAGTCGATTCTCCTGGCCGAAACGGAGCGAACTGGTGACTTCAGCTTCGAAAGGGAGATGACCGATTTCGTGGTTCATCACTTCTTCACCGTTGAGCCACTGGAAATTCAATTTTCCCCCCGCACAATTTACAATTCGCAATTAATATTACAATATGGTAGCTGAAAATCTAAGCGACTAGTCGAGTGAGTCTGAATTGTAATAATTTATTTTATTTTTGTATATATTTATATTCATTTTTAATTTAATACCTATTTAATATTATTTTTAATAAATTTTTTTAGGGTTAATATTCATTTTAGGGTTAATATAATTTTTTTAGGGTTAATATCCATGCCGGAAAACGTGATTTCCGCGAAAAGAGAAAGTTTTGACTTTGAAAGCTTATAACTTCTAGAATAATTGCTCCATTGTTTTGTTTTTATGTCAATTGGTTCATAATTTATCCGCCTATTAGAGCCTAGCTCCAATTTTTGTACAAAAATCTGATATGGCGTTTAGAGAAGAAAGTGTAACAAAAAACGTGATGCCGATTTTCACTTTTTTGAGGTTTTTCGAGTACCGTTCCCAACTAAGTCGAGAAAAAAAAATATGAACACTATTGCACTTGGAATTACTTAGCAAGATCTTTCCAACGATTTAAAAAATCAATTTTAGGGGGCTTAATACGGGAGCAATTGATGTTTTTATAGACCTATGTTTGATACCTCATAACGTCTAAACGAAAACTGTTTTTTAATAGTTTGTAAACTTAAATTGTTCAAATTTAAGTCTAGTTTTCGTAATCAAAGTTTGGTATTGGTTGGACTAAAAATAGATACTTTTTAGGTCGTATTTCTAAAAAAAATTTCAAAATCACGTTTTTTGGAATATTTACAGTTGTAGAAAAAACTACGTTAGTCATAGAATTTTCGTTAAAAGATTTTCCATTCAGCGTTAAATTTTTCCAGATTGCGAAAGTATTCAATTCGTGCTTTTTACTTACAACTCGTGCTGAATAATGTACGCTTCCGAACCTCAGCCAAACTCTTTGAGCATTTTGCCGCCAGCTGTCGGGCACGAAAAAATGCCTTTCATACCATACCGAGCCTACGTGTTCTCGAAGTGATACATCTTGCGTTATGTCGTTGTAACTACTTGGCACTGGCATCGGTATCGTGCGTCCGGTCTGGAAAAAAATCTATATTATTTTATTTCCGCAGGTTGAGGGGGAGAGTAACGAGACGACCTCTTCTCCATTTTTTCTTTTTATTACGCCGAGTACTTTCGCCCGTTCGGGCTTCTTCAGGGCATTATAGGACCAATGAAAATATGAATAGTTATATAAAGAGTGCGTTAGACGACCCTTTCTGGGTATATATAATGGGTATATATAATATTATGAATATAATGAATATATTATTTTACTTCCATGTTTTTACGTAATTTGCAGGAAAAAAAACTTCTGTAGATTTCTTCTTTTTGGCGTAATTTACGATATTTATTCTCCATTCGTTTTGAAACGAAATTATTCTATCTGCAAGAATATCGGAGAATTTCTGCGATGATTTGAAAATCTAAAAAATTTTCGAGCTTCACAATTTTTCCTTGGCTCTCCTTTGATTCTTGCCGCTTGGGATTTCTCCGGTCGACGGGATGTTGTTTTAGCCGTTCGGGAAATAATTCAGCGCATGCCCAGTCCAGTTGCGCCTTGACCCTTTTAATTACTAGTGATGGGCTTCGCGGCCTCAACCGACGCCATCTCATCAATTTAACAGCCTCTGTTTCGCCGACTCTCCTCGCATAATCCGGAGGGATGCTCTGCAGAAAGTAGATAAGGCTCCCTAATGGCCAGTTCTAGCTATGACGCCCGCAAACCTGTTTCTACATTCATATTTCCACGAATGGGGAAAATATTCTGCTAATTCCGCTGTACTAATGCTACATTCTCTTCGATACTATTCTACACGAAATACATTAAGAGGAAAATATCAATTAGGGAAAATTTCGAAACCGATTAAAACCGTTGGAAATTAAAAATCGTCCAGTTTCATGCTCAATTTTTCAACTTCGACTGACCTTGGACAACCGTGTTTTGTACCACTTGTACTCGATCCCTTCGGACGTCGTATTCGCCGCCCTGAACTGCCAAATGCCGTTCAAATTCATCAGCACGCGTTTCTCCGATTCCCTTGGATACAATATCCCTCCGTAGATGAAAGATATTGTTTGAATTAGAATCAGCCAACATAGCAGGGATGCCGTAGCCATTTTTGTTAATCTGAAAACAACGAGGAAGGTGACATTAATAAATTTCGGCTTCCAGAGAGCTTTTCTTAATTGAAATTCCCTTTTTGAGAGTTTCCGTTCAACATAGCTCGTTTTAAAGAGGTTTGTTTAAAGAAATTACCATCTAAAAAGTATTTGTTTAACAAAACAACTTTTTGTTTAGAAAACTTCTTCTTTTAGCGTCTTTTGTTAACAAAACGCTCTTTTATAGACATTTTGTTTAACAAAACTCTATTTTAGAGAAGTTTTTTGTTTGTCAAAAAAAAAAAATTTCTATTTTAGAAAGTTTTTGTCTGAGAATTTTTTTTTAGATAGTTTTTTAAACACACTTTATTTTAAGGAGTTTTTCTTTAACAAATTGCTCTCTGAGAGAGTTTTTGTTTAACAAATTGCTCTTTGAAAGAGTTTTTGTTTAACAATTTGCTCTCTGAGAGAGTTTTTGTTTAACAAAACTCTCTTCTAAACTATTTTTGTTTCACAAAACTCTCTTCTAAACTATTTTTGTTTCACAAAACTCTCTTCTAAACTATTTTTGTTTCACAAAACTCCCTTCTAGGGTGTTTTTGTTGTTTGAAACTCCCTCGAAACGTGTTTTTGTTGTTTGAAACTCCCTCGAAACGTGTTTTGTTTAGAATACTTCTTTTTAGTGGCTTTTGTTTACAAAACGCTTTTTTAGAGAGTTGTTGTTAAACAAAACTCTCTTTTTAAGTATTTTTATTTAACAAAGTTCCCTTCTTGAGTATTTTTGTTGACTCCCTCGAAGAATCTTTTGTTTAAAAAACTCCCTTGAAAAGACTTTAGTTTAGAAAATTTCCTTTCAGCATTAATTTATTCTGTTTGCAAAACGTTTTTTAAAGATTTTTGTTAACAAAACGCTTTTTAAAGAGTTTTTGTTTACAAAACGCTTTTTAAAGAGTTTTTGTTTACGAAACGCTTTTTAGAGAGTTTTTTGTTCATCATAGCTCCGTTTTAGAGAGTTTTTGTTCAACAATACTCTATTTTAGAGCGTTTTTGTTCAACGAAATTCCCTTCTGGAGCGTAATTGTTGAATCTAACTCCCTTTCAGTCTTTTGTTTAGAGAACTTCCTTTCAGCGTATTTTGTTTAACGTTTGTGTTGTATAGAAACCTTCAATCTCACACTGATTATTCGAACCCGTTCCTAATTCCCTTGTGTTACTTGGCTTCTACAGTTCTAGTATAAACAATTGAGAAATAAATTCAGTATGTTCTAAACCCTTGACCAGTTAATTAGATATTCTATTGGCATAAAATGAATATAAAACAGTTTGTTTAGTGTCTTTAGTTCTCTTTTAGAGAGTTTTTGTTCAACAGAACTCCCCACTTCAGGTTTTAGTTCAACAAAGCTCCCTATTAGAGAGTTTTTGTTCTCCTGAAGAGAGTATTGTTCAACGGAATTTTCATCAGAGCGATTTGCTGTACCAAACTCCGTATTATATTTTTTTTTCGTTCAATATGACTACATATCCCATGATACGAGTATTTATATATAGCTCGCTGTACAAGAAGTTTGGCAAACGTGTCGTACGCGCCTTGGGAGACTTTTAATAGGCTACAGAAAAAAAGTATGTCCCCTAATTAAGACGTGAAATGTCGAACAGATGCTCTTGAATACGTATCGGTTCAAGAAAATTATGAGTGTTAGAAAATGACTTAGTTCCTTCCATGATTCCATTTTTTCAGTGCTCTCAATAGTTAGCGTTTATTTCTCACATCCAAGTTAACTATGGTTGTAATTAATTTCGCCTAAATGGTCTCGAGTTGGTTTTTTCGTTGGTAGGAAGTCGGCCGAAGGCGATGTCTTTTGTCGCGACAGCGATGGCTAATTTACCGGGTAAACATGTCCCTGCGGTAATGAAGAAATATATCAAGAGGAGAGAGTATCCCAAACGGAGAGCGATCGATGTCTCTGAAAAGACCCTGAGAGGCGTCACGCTCCTAATGGACGAGGTACCTCCTTCACCATACCCTATTTCATTTCGAGCGTCCCCAGCAAACGGGACAATGTCCTTCGCCCTCTCCCTCGGGCCCTCTCGTTAGCCCGGGTGGTTTTTCCGTTCCTCGACTGGGTGATATCGCGGGGAAATAGAATTGCTTGATTGATGTGTGCGAGTACGTGAATACAAGATTGAGGCTAGATTTGCAAGAAAACCAGAGCTTAGAGGTAGGTAGTATTTTCCTAGAAGTTTTTTTTTTTTTTTTCAAGTTTATCTTTCACGTTTTAAAGGTTTATGTATCGATAATAAGCCCAGTTTGTACGGCCTAAAAACTGTCCTTTTCGAGCTGTTTCCAACAAGAACTATTCTAGTTTTTACTGGTGTGAAAAAATTGAAGCTCGTTGAAAATAAATTCAATTCCTTCGTCCTCTGTATCGTCGCATAAAACGCTCAACGCCTAATCTATAGCGAGCTGAACTTGCGGAACACACTATACAGGCCATTGGCTTTTCCTCTCCCATCCTGTCGTTCAAAAAGGCATAACGGGCCTTAAGCAATTGTCTATCGCCGCCTGCGCTGATCCACTAACGCACACGTGCACAATAAAAGTAGTCAACTGCTACAGGGCATCGCTTATCAGACGGGAGTGGTAAGAATAATTTTGCATTGCATTACGCCGGATTTCATGTCCTGTCGTCTCGGCTAGGGCGAAACTTCCTACGTGGTTGTAGGTGCTATTTTTCAATTTTCTTTTTTTTGTGTTTTGTTGGTTTTATGATAAAAAAAAAGATGATGAATAAAGATAATCGTCGACGTAGAATTGCAGAAATTATGTTTCGGGTGTGCATGGAGAAATTTCTTTACCGGTTTCGATATTTTTATTTTCTGGAGACGGACTGACCAAAATGAATGAGCGAGTAGAATGAGTGAGTGAGTGTGTAGAATGAGCGAGTAGAGTGAGTGAGTGAGTATAGTGAGTGAGTATAGTGAGTGAGTATAGTGAGTGAGTGAGTAGAGTGAGTGAGTATAGTGAGTGAGTGAGTAGAGTGAATGAGTGAGTGAGTGGAGTGAGTGAGTAGAATGAGCGAGTAGGGTGAGTGAGTGGAGTGAGTGAGTAGAGTGAGTGAGTGAGTAAGATCGTAGAGAGAGTAACTACTAGTTTTAGTATTTATAATATTATGAGTAAATCATACTTAAATTTAATCTAATTTAATCTACTAGTTTTAGTATTTATAATATTATGATAAATCATACTTAAATTTAATCTCTAATTCCCTTCAACCAATATTCAATATTATTCCCCGATACACGAGCGTGTATGATTAAAAACGCGTTTGAAGTCGAAGTAGCGAAAGAACAGATGAAAAAGGCTTTTCGTGGCTGTCGAGGAAAAACCAGGTCAAGAGCACTTCGGATGAAGAGTAAAGCGAAACGGAAACTGAGAAAAGCTTGATGTTCAAGGGTCTTTTTGGCTTGGTTGATCTTTGCGCGTTTTGCTCCGAGAAAAAAAAACGTTAAAAACTAAGCGTTCTGCAAACTAAATGATGTGGGAACATTGTTTCTTGGGCAAAAACCATCGCGCTATAAACTCGGGGAGTTTAGTGGCAAGAAACGCTTTTGTCGGTCGTCCAGTAAAAACGAACGGTCTCTATTAATCATCTGAAACTCGCGTTTCTTGCAGACCAAAGCTCATATTCCCCCGAACCGAATTGTATCGACTGGAATTATTTATCGTCGCAATCTAACGTAGGCTTTTCACTCGCATCCCTCGCTAATCAGCATTTCTCTATAAAACGTGGCAGCCTTGGACGAAACGCTTCTTCAGAGCAGTTGAATTATTCATACGGGGATGAAATTTATACGGCCAATAACTGTTCACGCTGGATTCGCGTTTTCTTCAGGCCTCGGGTTTATTACGTATTCTGGAAAGATCCTCGTTGAAAAGGAGTCTTCCCCGAGGGCCAAGTTTATGATTCCCGGAATGAGCTAATATTTCCGCGGGGTGGATACTAAAGCGGGAAACTTGGCTTTGAAATCAGCTTCGTAATCACCTCAATGATTGAAATTGTTTTGTAAAAAAATAATTTTTCTTAATAATTCTTCTCTTTCTTTTAATTCTCTTCTTTTTTTTCTTAATAATTTTTTTTTTAGTTAAAAAAAAAAAGTCGTTTCAATTAATTTAAATACTACGTTTTATAGTGTTAATTGAGAAGCAATTTTATTAGGTTTAATGAAGCAGACAGCAACATAAAGGAAATTTTTTATCGAATAGTTCTTGTATTTAAGATTTTATTAAATATTTCTTAGGGTAACATTTTATCGAATACATTTTTAGCAAAAATTTATTTATCGTATGTATTGTGAAAAATTCTATTATCTAATAGAATTGCTCAAATGACAATTAAGGAAGATAATTTTTATCCATAGCAACAGTAGTTTTTCGTTAAAATATATTGAAGGTTAGCTCAAAATTTAAAAAATGATTTTATTGAACGATTTTAGAATTGCATTGATTGTGCAAACGAGTGTGCATGTTTAACAATTTATGGGTATATATATTATTATTTATTATGGAAAACGGGTCGAATTCGCCGTCGCTATATTTCCATTCTGTAGTGCCTCGAGCGGAATAATGAATTCAGAGCGAGTAAATTGAGATTTTTAAGTAGAAAAAACTCAATCGTACGTTTTTAGTCGTTCAATTACGAACGGGCGAGCCCTTCTCATTCCTGCGATTCATCCGAATGGAAATGACTCGATTGAACTTGTAGGTCCTTAGCTTTTGGCCCGATGCCAGTAACTGAGCAATCTGCAAAGCAAATACGTTTAAAATCGACAATTAATGGGGAATTGTAGATTTTGCGGTGCTGCGAAAGATATGCAAATTCGAGTGTCTCTCGAGGCGTTACATGAAGTTGGAGAATTCAACTTTTCCAAGGGCTTTACTCGATGCCAACTGTAAAATGGACGTTTGCTGACGAAGTTTCGCGGAGTAAATATTCACGAGCCAACATTCGGCCTCGCGTGTGATTTTCCGTTGGTTGGAAAAAATAAGCGAATTGGAAAGATGTGGTAGAATTTTCGGAGTTGGAAAAATTCGACTCTTAAGGCCTTTACAGACCGGACGATAACATTGTTGAAAACATTGTTATTAGCATTTTTCAGTAACTTTCCTTTCACACCAAACGCAACAGTGTTGGCAACAATGTTATCAACATCGGGCGAGGAATTGCTAATAACATTGTTACGGCACTTGAAAAATGTTGATGACAATTCCTCTTGTTGATGAATTTTATTAAGAAAAATAAAAATGATTAAAATTACAATAGTTGCTACGGAGTTTTCCCCTATAGTTACCATCTGTTTTTCGGTGGAAACGTTCACAAATGTTCGGAATATTTAAAATGACAAATGGATAGTCTTCTTAAATCAATATTGAAGCGAAATAATAATAAACCACTGTACAATCATTTGCAGCGTTATTTTATTGGATAGCCTTGAAACGTAAAACATCAAATTTTGAGGGGGGTTAGAAATTTTTTTCTCGGGCGATTACAATGGTTTATTATTGAATAATCATTCAATAAATATATTATTCGCTCGTAGGGTTTTTTCCTCAATGGATTTGTTACGTACCAATTTACCGACCCATAGGAACTACCTACGATCGATCGACCAATAAAAAATCGTGTAATAAGGGAAAATACTCAACGCCAGAACTTTATTTGATCGACTGATAAGCAATAACTATATCACGTGCCCAACGAAAAACAAGATCATGATTACCCAACATGACCATCACGGTTGTGGTAATTTCAGTCACGAAATGTCGAACGAACCATCCGCCAAAGTAGCCAATAGGGGTATTCATGGTCGGTGTCGTGAGATCGAGAAATCGACTAATCTGTTAAGGGCTCCATGGCAACCATATCTAATCGTCCGATGTAATGATAGTGAAGCCGTTGCCGCCATTTGCTTTCGCTTTGTCAGTCACTTCGAGCATTGCTTTTCGTGGTTTTCAATTTCCAAAAGTGCCTAATCGACCGTTAGCATGCCGAGAAAAAGTCGGAAAGAGATTGCAGTTGAAAAATTGAAATCGAAAATCGGAAATCGTGGAAATGTGAATCGGAGTCTCGCTTGTTTACAATGGGGAAGACGCCTATTTTTTATTTCCGTTCTTAATGGCCTGAATTCTGCTATTTGGTGTCAGCCGAAGAGGGAATGACCAATTTTTCATGAAAATTGTGACTTTCCGCGGAGAGAATCGCTAAGGAAAATCAGCTGTTTGAATAAACCCGGAGATGTAACTCTAACCGATTGAAGTAACTCCCTAGAGCGCTCTGCAGTCGGCTGAAAGACAGACAGTAACAACAAGACGGTCTTCACGACTGGAGTCATGCTAAATCGAGTAAGTGACGCTAACTTCACTGCTACTTGTTATATTTTTTTAATCGTCGAGTTAGTACCGCCCAAAATACCTCGTAAAGCAAATAAATTGCTGAGGGGGTTTGGTAACCTCACAGCAACCTCAAATTATTGCTCCCAATGTTAGTTTATTCTCCGAAGATACAAGCGCTAGTATCGATATTCACGATCATCGGACTAGTTATAACGTAATAACTATTCATTTTTCGTTCAAAATCATCGGTTTTCATTAGCGATTTTCTCCGCGGAAACTCACAATTTTCATGAAAAATTGGTCATTCCGTCTTCAGCTGACACCAAATAGCAGAATTCAGGCCATTAGGAACGAAAATAAAAAATAGGCGTCTTCCCCATTGTTTACATCGACATTTGGCAGGAAGTCCGAATCTCGACTTCTCGACGGATTTCTCGACGCTTTTTTGGATCGAATTCGATTTCTCGATCGAGAAGTGAAATGAAGTACTGCGCATGACCGGTCGAGAAAGTTTCCATGGCAACCTTATCAATCTCGACTTTCTCGACGTCTCGACACCGACCATGAATACCCCTAATGGTGAAGAAATAGCCAAGTATGATGAGTCGATCTTCGCATGGGCATTGTATCCATACGTAATGTATGTAGCAAACCGTCCCGATCCCAACGCCTAAACTCGCCAGGTTTATCAACGAAGACACCGTTGCCTGCTCTACGAAGGGGAATACATTTCAATAGTACTTGTGCTTTCAGCGCTCGATGTAGTTCCAGCTTGCTTTTTTTAGGGCTCGTAGCGGTTGCTTCGGTTGTAGTTCTTGGTGGTGCTTGGTGAGGCGGTTGTAGTGCTAGCAGTCGTTTGAGTTGAAGGTTTTTCTGTTGTGGTGGACGAAACTTTAGTCCAACAGGGTATCGGCAAACGGTTGATTATAGATATTTTCCCACTCTCTATCACTCAAGTGAAATTGTGTAAGAGACTGATAGTCCTGCGCAAGGGTGTAAGATATCAAAGTTAATTTCATTATAGATGTTTTTCCGCTAGCTTCCAGAGGGCCTTTTCCTTCTGTTTATAGTCCGCCATCGCTATAATATTTCTGTACGTAAGTTACCTTTTTTTGATAATTCCTGATAGTTCATTGCGTAAACGTATCTCATTGCTGTTCCCTAAGATATTATTATACGCATCATATCTGTTCGTATCTCAATGATACACATTGCGGCGGAAAGAGAACCCTCATCCCTATCAGGTCCATTGCCAGGACATTTTGGGTAAGCGTTTATTACATAGACAACTGGACGGCCATGCTTTGTGTCGAATAAAGTCGGCCTATCGGTTTCGGACGAACATAATCGTCGACCCACTCTTTTTCAGTCGTCGTCGTCGTAGCCGCTGTCGTCGTCGTCATTGTTGTTGTCATCGTCCTCACCGTCGTCGTCGTCGTGCTTAGTTGGGGAGCGGGTTGGATCCACGTATGAGGCCATTTAGTGGATGCATATACATAGAGTGCGGATGCCATAATAGTAACCGCAAACGCTAAAACGATCCCCAACAAATCACGAATTCCATGTCTTATCTTGGTAAGAATTGTGAGAATTAAGAAAACGATGATAAGCATACTGACCAAACTGAAAATTAAATCATAGCGGTACTGACGTATTCCGAGGTGCTCTTCTTTTAGTTTGTGCAGCCAAATTGGTTAGTTCTTTGAAGCCCGTAAAAACTATGCTGGGTATAATTATAGCTGAAAATTGGGCGTAATGCTTAATTCGCTGCCTTGCGTCGAAGCTTGTCTTCACCTCAGTTGATACGTATTTGCTCTCGATAGCTTTGAAATCGTCAGCAGTTGAATTCATCATCTTCGCCGATTTCAAGAAGGTAAGCGCACCAAGCCATGCTGCCATACCAAGGGTCAAAAATATCCAGGCTATCATGTAGTACACAGCTTTGAAATTGTTCCTTTCTATCCAAACTTTACCAATGAATTCGGCGACTAATATCAAACATTCGTTGATTACGACGATATACCATGATTTTTTGTAACTGATGGGGAAAAACTGGTGGAATATCAACCAGTACCTCAGCGGTGTCACCATGTACCATCCCACTTGTAGACAGATCATTACCACAGTGTATTCAACTGGCTGCGGGGTTAGCAATTTGATGCCGGCAAGTGGAGTCAACATATAAATGTAAATTCCAACGACTAGCATGATGTACTTGCCGGCAAACGCTGCAGCGACAGTCATCATGATTGAAGTGATCACTATCATCAACGCAAAACTACTTGTACCATGGCCATAAATGTCTTGGGTCAAATAACCTACTTCTACCGGAGCATCATGTGTGAACGAGTATCGCCACGCCTCAGTCAGGACGACAACAAGTTGAAATGACCATAAAACCATCATTACACACAAGTCGGGCTTAGGAATCTTTTCCGGCTTTTTGACCTCAGAGCTGGATACTTGTGCGGGAGGTGCAGGTTGAGCTTCAGTTCCTGGTTGTCCCTTCGGTCCCCCTCCTTTCTTTTTTTCTCTTCCTGTCTTCTTGATTGGCTTCTCTTTTTTAGGTTTTTCTTGTTTTGGCTTTACCCGTGTGCGTGGTTGTCCTCTACGCCTAAGAGCAGTCGCTGGTCTCTTCCTCTTCGGTGGCACCATGTCTGGGCTATAGCGTTCGTTGGACTTTGTCTGAAATTAATCGAAACGTATAAATCCCTGCTGGCTGTTGGTAATAGAATATGCAGGTATCTATAATCGCCCAGGAAGAAACCTTGTCTTAACACCCCATAAAATTTGTTGTTTTACGTTTTAAGGCATGTAGAATCCGGATATACAATTTTTTTCAAACATCTGTCCCATCGTAAGCTGTCAACAATTTACCGACGAAACAATAACAGCTAAATTCTTGACCTATCCACCGATTATCTGAAAATCTTGCTCTGAAAATGGCTCAATTCTTTAACAAAATCGCTTCCTCAATTTTAAGGGTAGTACTGTTGTGGGGTTCTAAGAGGGAGACAATTTATATACTATTCAACGCTTTGAACAACTTTTAACACTATTAAAACAAAGGTGTATTATTCGGTATCAATTTCGATTAAGTACGATATGGCTGGAGAGCACAGATATACTGTGTGTGACCCTAGCTTCTTTGGAGGAAGTCCCATCGCAGAGTAAAAATGCAAACTTGGCTATGCTTTGAAGCAGAAGGAGGCTGGAGGGCCGACCTAGCAGGGACGTGGCGCTGTGCGTATCAACCGAACCTGTCGAGAAGGTAGCGGTAGCGAATTTGAATCAATCCTTTGTCCTTTCTCAAGAAGATAGTGGGTGTTCCCCACAATGATCATTTTTATCATTCCGTCTACATATATGATGGAATTGAAGTTGAAGTTGATGGTTGATTTGCTTGGTTCTGTGATTTACCTACTGCAGGAAAACTCGGTTTGGAAAACTTGGGAGACGTTCACGAAGGCATGTCGTTCGCAGTCGTTTCGAAAAGGTCAATTTCGAATCAGGGTCGGAATAGAAAATAGCGCGGGAGAGCAAACTTAGATAAACGAGAGACACTTTGTAAATGTGTCATGGGCAAAGTGGGAGAAAATTCACGTCTCGATGCGATTCTTGGTTTGAAAGAAGCAAAGAAAACTGTGTTAACCGAGTCATATGTCAACTATGACACAAGCTTCCGATTCAATAGATTTCCATGATCAAAACACACAGGTTTCGTGTAGATTTTCTGAAACTTGGCCCGAAGGTAGGTATAACTTGAAAATTTTATTTTATTTTATTTTTATTTAATTTTATTTAATTTAAATTTAATTTAATTGTGTTATCGTCACAAATGGACAGTCTTTTTAAATTATAATTGATTTATTATTATAAACCAATTTACAATCATTCGCAGCGTTTTTTTTTTTTTTTTTTTTTTTTTTTTAAATAAATCTGAAGGTTGAAAAAGCCAATTTCGAATTGAAAAAAAATTAAACGCTGGAAATCCATTTTGCTTTCAATTTTCCGAAGAGCACCGATTTATTATACAGCGTAATAATTCATTCCTATGTGGTTCAAACGCGCGAAAAACCGTCGAACACAAGTAGAACATCTAGAGGAGTGCGCAATTTAGTGGAAAGGCACCGATAGAAATCTCCATTCGGAGCAACCCTTCGTCTGAACGATTTTCTTTTATACAAGACAGCCATTCAAGATCGGCATCATTGATCAAGGATGAAATATCGTTCAGAATTGAAAAGAAGGCGTTTCAGGGCTGAGCTCCTGGTGGCACGACGACGCCCTCAACCGCGATGATAATCTTTCAACCGAACCAGGTGTCGACCAGTTGATTGTAGTCGGTGAGAAATTAACTATCGACCGTTTCCCTTGAAATTCGGTGCGAGGAATAGACCGCTCATCGCCGAAAACCGCGCATTAATACCGAAAGCGATTGTCAGACTTGAAGTGAAAAGGTTTTTGAATTTAGTGGGATTTGAAGTGAATATTGTGCGCCATATTGTGTTAGATGTGAAAAAGAATTAGTTAAAAGAAAATAGATTAAGAGAAAAAAAAATAAAAAAAATAAAAACAGGAAAATTCCTTGCGGTTAAATTCATGCATTAACGTGTTAAATATCTGATTGTCGAGATTTTTAGCAAAAAACGAGCGTTCTCGTTTTTGGGAGAAACCCTTCGTTTTTTTTTCGGTAAAAATTATTTAAAAAACCAAAAGAGTAACGAAAACTCAGTCGAATGCCCTTACAGTCATTGAAAACGGTCAATTTTTCATTTTACGCACAACACTGGAAACAGAAAAAAATCTGGAATTACCTGGGAACTTGTATATTTTTCAGCTCTCAAAAAAAAAAAATAATAATAAATTTAAAAAAAAATTGGTTTTTGATGTTAGGAAAAACGTATTTCAATTGAACATTACACGGTTTACACATTTGGAAAAAATAGTGTCATCCTTCAGAAGGCTTCATTAGGACGTCATACTTGCCAAATACTTGTCATACCTGCCAAATACCTGGAACTTCATTCAAGTTTCCGCGTTCCTTTAAACTCAATTAAATCTAATTATTTAAAAAAATTTATTTGGGATTTTTATTTTATTTTTCATTTGGGAAAATTTTTTAGTTGGGAAATTTATTGAAAATACCAAACATTTCGTTCAAGTTCCCACACTATCTCAAACTGAATTAAATCCACTTATCCGAAAAATAATAAAATGTTTTTAGACTTCACGATTTCGTCTTTATATTGAGAAAAAAAATAGATAGAAGAAAAATGGGAGAAAACCGGTTGAAATCATTTTCTGAATTGTCCACACCTTCAATCAATCTGATAACTAGGATAAAGGTATTTATTTCGATTAACGGTAGCTTAGAAACTTGTCTTCATGCCAACTGCAACTACCTGGGCCCATTTGGTGGTGTCAGAGACTAATTTTAATATCAGGATTTTGTTTGTTATTTTTTAAATGCAGTTTGTTGGCTATAAAATTACACCCAAAGGCTTGTCTGCTTTTGAAGCAAGCCCTGCCGGAGAAGCGGGTTTAATCGTGTGAAGGTGATCGAGTGATGAAGCGTGATCATCTCGTTGCTTGTCCCTGACCCTTTGCTGTGATCGATTCGTGATAATGCCATCGTATATAATTTCTGGTCCTGCAGCTGCAGTTCTCTTGCCTAACTTCTGAAACTAATTCTTCTTTTATTTGACGTAACTGATGATATGTGTGTTTTCTCGTTTTCCGCGTTATTAGCTGTTTTAAAGATTGTTTTAAAGACCGGGTTTTTTTCATGTCGGTAGTTACCTAACTTCAAAAACCAGAAAATATATAAGAGGAAGTACTGTGGCGTCGAAATAAAAGGCCCTTTACCGCCCTAAAGAAACCCGGAATGGCAACAGTATTCATGAATTATAATGAAAAGAGTATTCACTAATAATTCATAGATTATAATAGTATTCATGAATTATAATTATATAACAATGAATTATAATATGAAATAGTATTCATAAATTATAATTATAGAATTCATGAATTATATAAAAATTATAGAATAATCATAATGAATATTCATGAATTATAATAGTATTCATCAATTATAATTCATAAATACTATTTCACAATATAATTCATTGTTACATAATTATAATATAACTCGACCACCGTGTTAAATAAACATTGTTAAAAAAAATAATAGTATTCATCAATTATAATGAATTCATAATTATAATAATAATTCATGAATTATTGTATTTATAATTATAATAAACATTGTTTAAAGCGAAAAAAAAGAAAATTTATAATTATAATGAATTATAATTTACGAATTATTAGTGAGATGGGAAAAAAATGTCTGTAGCATGTCGTAAATAATCTTTATTGGCAGTCACATCCGTTCTGAACCCTTACTCTTGTTAGATAGTATAGGAACGCACAGCACGATGATAAGCCTGCGGCTGACACTCGATAAGCCCCTTTAGGCATTGAATAGTTATGTAGCAGTTGTAACATATTACACCCTGGATATCTTCACTGTTTGCATGAGAAGAGGATTAGAGGTGAACGATTCCTATTTTCATTCCTTAACGACACAAACGGATCCTGGTTCGTGACTGGAGTCACGATTTCTACTGATAAATTGGAGGGTATTAAAAATCGCAGTCTGCCCAACCAATAGAAAGCCATTTAAAAAGGCGAGTTCAACATATTTAAAGGATAATACCCGTGATTGGAATAGCCATCAACCGAAGAACGGCTTATTGCATACAAGACATGGAGAAACTGGCTGATCGAAGGTGAAAAAAATTCCGCTCTGCTTACCTTGAAAATCTTATTGGAAAATTATAGACCGCTTAGAATAATGAAGCAATGATAGAACTAATTTATATAATTAACTGGATGTAAAATATTTTTGTTACAATTATTACTAATAATTTATTTGAACGCATAAAGATCGTTTTTTATATTATCTTCATTATCATAGAAAACCATTGGTGTGCATAGATCACACAGTACTTCCATGTTTGAGTCGGTAACCGGTATAACCAATTATAACGGTATAACCGAGTGGGCAATGTGAGTATTTCTGATCCGAAAAACTACTGGATAGCGCGGATGTACGGTGTGTGAACCTGGCGATGATGATCAGGCGTCATTCACTCGCTATTACCAACATTAAAGGCCTCTAGCGTCAAATATATTAATTTTTGTGGCCTGTAAACATCGTTTCAGCGGAAAAAACGGCATACGGCGGAAGTACTGTGTGTGATCAAACCTATACGTAACAAGTTTTGTGAACGTGGTCAGAGTTGGTAGTATTTACAGCAGAGAGACCCGAAAATTACAAAAGCGCTCAAAGAAAATAACTTAAAAGGCGTTTTACGAAGAAGTACTGTGTGTGACCCCAATAATACAAATGAAGCAATATTCAGCTGTCATATAGAAACATTAAATGTCCCCAAGCGTTCAAATAAATCCATTATGGCGGTCCGTGAAAATCAAAATGCTGTCAATATGCGAATAACGTGGAAGTACTGTATGTGACCCATTTGAAGAAAAATCGGGCGTCATTCAATCGCCGACCCAAACATTCTAAGACCTTGATCATTCAAATACATGGAGCTTTGCGGCCTGTAAAAATCAAAATACAAAATGGTGGAAGAAGCTCATCAGGTGGAGGTACTGTGTGTGACCCAATAAAAAATCTAGTCTAATCTGCTTGCCATAGCAAACATTTTAAGACCTCAAACGTAGAAAAATATTTACGCCTATAGTCTATTAAATTTAAAAATATTTTTAGTGACTCGTTTTTATATCATGATTCGATTTAAATACATTTGTGCCTTGGAAAATCACCTTTCCTGTGTCCGCTGTAGGCGGAAGGTATTCCTTATTCGGTTAATAGCAGGATTTCTTGATTTTCAAAGGGTGAACCGCGACGTTTACAATATGCGGTTTCTGAACTCACTTTTGCGGTCAGTTGAAAAAAGTTCAGGCTAGAGATTGAATTAGATTCATAGGATTAGTAGAGAATTTTTGACAAAATGTAGCCCAATCTTTTTCAGATTCTTTTCCAATGAGTTAGAAAATAAAAAAACGGCTACGAAAATTTCATACGAGAAATGACTTGATGCGAAATTAAAAAATCCGGAATGAAAAGATCCGAATTGTTTCCATGAAAAATTAAGCAATCGTTTTCTGTCGTAATCTGACGAATAATTGCGGTCGTGTAAAAGATAAGTTGTATAGTCTATCGTTTCTTGAAAAGGTAAAAAACGGAAAAAACGAAAAAACTGTGCCACATTGAAAAGCACAAGCGGGCTATCTTTTTCAATTATCCCTTACCCATACCATTGTACTCGATGGCGTTTTGGCTCACTACCGCATCGGCAATAGCGAAAAAGAGAATAGGCCTTTTTAGAATTGTCCCTTACCTGTTTTATAGGTTGACCGGTAAGTTATCTGTGATGTAATCTCGCTCGCTCTCGGTTTCTCCCCCCTGATGTAATGGGACGACCATCGAACGACGATTGGGGAAAGATAGACATCGTGAAGGACTCGATGTAGTCGAGAGAATGGTTATGAGAATTCATCATGAGTTATGAAAAGATCAAGAGCACAAAAAATAAAATAAAATAATAATAATAATAAAATACCTAGGTATATATTATAAAATATAAAAATTGGATAATTCGTCTTGGAGCTTGTTGTAGGTAACAGGTTTGAGACAAATTTTGAGTTTTTATTTTTATTTTTAGGATTTTTGTCGTTAAGAGGGAACGGTTGAAAATATTTTGGAAATTATCAAGAACTCAAGACATTCTGCTGATTTCACTGAATTACGAAGAATTTTTGCCATGATTTTTTAGAATTTAAATGGTTTTTGAGAAGAGGGGATTCATTTTTATTGGTATACATACACATAATGTCACAATTTGTGACATTATTTTATTTATTATTTATTTATTTTTTACGAGGCTCGAAGTAAAAGCCTAAAATCCGTGGTATACAATAGATTGAGAAACGGGCATGATTTAAATAAAAATTTGACGTATATTCGTCAAACAGAAAGAGTTTCATCGGCTGGAAATGTTCGAATTAGGTTTTCTTTCTTCGAAAAAATGCTATTAAAATAATTTAAAATTAATTTTCGTCAATTAATATAAAATAATTTGCTAATATGAGGACGTATGCGACCAGATTTGACTTTCTTGGTAAAAATCATCGAATAGTAATACTCGACGGCGTTCTGTTTTTAAACGATCTCGCCGGTTCTCCCGATGAAGCGTTCACGATTGGGATAGGTTCGCAAAGCGGCCTATCACTGGAAATCGGGTGAATATCGGGCCAAGTGTGTGGCAACCTCGACCGTGACCGGCTCGATCGTCACAAGCGATCCATCTCCCTCGTTGAATTTTTTCAAAAACCCCCATCGTAAAAAAATTGAATCAACCCCGTTTTTTCTGGCGAACAATATCAAAACTGCTGTCATGAGGTGTCAAACTGTCGAGTTCTATAATTCGTGCGGAAAATAGTAATTGGCGCATTTTCGATTGCCTCTCGAATAGCTGTTGTCTCGTTGGATAACATCTCGTTCGGCGAAAATTGAGGACGACGAACAATAAAATATTCCCCGGTGACGTATGAGCATCCTAGCGACGATTTCCTCCTATTTCGTTTTTTCCGGCTTTTATTATATATTTTTACGTCAGCTGCGAAGCACAATCGCGTTCGAAATTATTTCCAATATTTGAAAGGCAAACGTATTTTTTCGCCCTTGGAAATTTCCAATCTTATGATTGATCCTTATGCAATAATGGACGAATATCAGGAATATTGAGGTCAGCACTTGACGTATTGAGGTTGGTGAATATGACAACAAAGAAAATACTTTTTCTCTAGATCTCGTTTGCTTTCCAATGATAATTTCCGAACGTAGCTGTCAGCCGATAGATGAATTGTTTGACAAATAAGATAATGTATTTTATTTAATCAAACAATAACGGTCCCAATAACTGCGAAAATTACTAGCGGGGATTTTTTTTTATCGTAGAGTGGTTTTCACTTCATTTTTGGTTCAGTACAATTTTTAAGCGTACTTATTTACTTAATGGGCACTCTCATTTTTACTAGAAGAAATATAATTTATTGTCTTAATTATTGGCCTCGTTTTTAAAATAAGAAGAATTTCGAAAAACAATTCGTTTGGAAAGATGATGAGAAAACAATGTGTTCGAAATTGAACAATTGTTGGATTTAATTGTTTTTCAGGTTGAAAAAATTAGTGCGAAATTTATGAAATATTCATCATTCTTCGGGTAGAAAAATGGTAAAAATATTATGCAAATAAATTCTTATGCAAATGAAAAAAAAAAAAATTGTGAAAATAATTTACACACAGAAAAAGTTTTTAAAATGAGCTCTTTTGACGAAAATTTAGCTTATTGCTCGTCTGAATTATTTTTTCATCGTTCAACCTTTGTGAAAGCTATTCGATAACTTCCGCGTCTTCTGTTCGATTACAAACCGAACAGGATAAACGGAACGCAAACCGCAACCGAAGAAGGCGGCCTACGTGGAATGAATAGGGCTGAAAATGTAGTGAAACTGAGAGCTCAGTTAGTCCAAGGTTGCACTAAAACGACAAGAAAGCACGCTATTAAATAAAACTATAACTGAATTATAAGTGTATTTTACAGTTGTAAAATCCAATTATAGCTTTATTGTGCTTAAAAGCTTATTGTGTGTGAACGAAAGGTAAAAACGCTGCAAATGATTGTACAGTGGTTTATTATTATTTCGCTTCAATATTGATTTGAGAAGACTATCCATTTTTGTCATTTTAAATATTCCGAACATTTTTGAACGTTCCCACCGAAAAACAGATGGTAACTAACTCCATAGCAACTATTGTAATTTTAATCATTTTTATTTTTCTTAATTTCCTAATTAAAAGCTAAACTTATTGCCTGACGATACAGCTGGAGAGAGTGTTTGACGACCATTCCAATGAGTATAGAACGATTTTTATAGCTCCAAGAACTCTCGAGTTATACCCCCATGTCCAATTTCTGACAATCTCCCAAATTCGGCACAAAAGCTGCGATAACTCGAGAACCAATAAAGCTATCGACCCGGCGATGGTCTCATTCGATTCAGCGTCCAAAAATCTATATAATTTGATACCACGTACAAATTTTTCTGAAAAACCTTGAAAAATATGAATTTTCTCCCCCTCAAAACCCCCCAAAAATACCCTTAAAATTGAGCTAGCAAGTTGGTTCAAGAATTGGGCCGTCGTAGGACTGAGATTGATTTTTGGTGAAAATTTCAAATTTTTAGCTCCTACAGTTTGGCCGGAAAACTGCTAACGGCGTACGGCGTACGGCGGACGGAGAGAATTTTTTTTATTGGATATTCGGATTCTACGTGCCTTGAAACGTAAAACATCAAATTTTGAGGGGGGGTTAGAAATTTTTTTTTCTTGGGCGATTACAATGGTTTATTATTGAATAATAAACCAAAATCAGGCGTATACATTGTCATGGGCGTTCGAATAAATTTATTTTCGCAGCCTGTTATGCGGAAAATATTCCTAATAATATATAAATAATACGTTTTTTACATTTCAAATTAAAATTCTAAATAAAAGTTTCAAATTCTATATATTTTTTTTTGAAGCTATAGGTTTTTGCTGATTGATTTTTATTCAAAGTTATGTAAATTAATTTAAAGCTAATTAATTATGTAAATTATGTAATTGAGTAATTGAATTCTTGCAGTTGCATTGAATATTGGAAATACAGCTGCTACCGTTATAAAAAAATAATCATCTCTCAAACAACGCCAGTTTTTACGCTTCTGTCGACTTCGGCGATTATAATTTCCAACTGAGAAGAACGGCGATTAAAAAATCGTAATCAGATGCTAGGAGCATTGTTAAGATTTTATCTTTTTCCAATACAGACCAACGTGAACTGTCTTGCAAAGCTAGTTTCACAGTGAAATATTCGAAGATGAGTTTCAAGGTTGACTACTCCGATTTCGTTTGGAAACCGGCTTACTATTAACAACAGTCCGAATCGGGAGGATTTATAGGGAAGAATTATTTCAAGCTGTGCCACAACCTCTGCCGCCATAGGTTGAACGTGCTTAGTAATCTAATCACCAGACCAAGAAAGATAATAGCAGCAAACAAGTGTTTTTCCTGATTGTCGACTTTCTCCCCGATCGTTTCGAAATATATATTGAAAATATAATTGAAGAAGAAACTGGAGATGAAAACGCGTTCTTTTGAATTTTTGCCAAGGGGTTTTTTACTGTTTAAAAACAGGTTTTTAATTTATCGTGTCATTTTTCCAGATTGTTTCAATAACAGTGTCCGTTGAGTATTTCGAGAGACGTTTCACGGTATTATAATGTCCTGATTCTCGATTGTTGACCATAAATGCTGCTAAAACTAAAAAAAAAAAAAAAAAAACATTTGTGCTATTGACTTATTACAGTCCCATTTTATGATGGGTTCGCAGAATCTATTTAATTGAACCGAAACGCATTTCTATAACCTTAATATCGGAAATATCCATTGCAAAAAAAAAAAAAAAACTAATAAAAGAATTTCTAAATTGCGTACAAGTCCGCAACTAAACATTTTAATGTGCTTCGCCTGATTTAAATTACATCTAACGCTTTTTTTAACTTTATTGCAACACGATTGCGAAGTTGCTCTCTAAATTGTTTTTTTTTTATGAACAATCTTAAATCTTATTATTAGAATAGTTACTGGTGAGGTGAATACATAAAAATATTTAGTTAATTCAGGACTTTCGAACGAGTGGCGAACGATATTTGTGGCATGGAAAATGAGGAAGTTTCTTGCCCTTAGCAACGACAGTTTGTAAGCGCGAATCATCAGAAATTTTTTTTACGCTTTTACACGACGATTTTTCATAACGCTTTTCGAGTTTGTGTGCCGTAGCAAAGACACGAAAATGTCAAAAAATATCAAGGAATCCCCCAATAATACGCGTAAACTGCCCGCGAAAATTGAAATATTGAGAAAAATTCCCAAAAATGCATCGATTGTTTCCTGGAAACAGAATATTTTCGCCTAACGAATTTCCCGCAGCTTTAATCCTTGAAAACAGTTGAAATTGCTTTGGAAACAAAAATCGTCCAATTTCGAAGGACCTTTTCTTTCAGCTTATAGCGATTTTATATTAATTATGAGCAAAAAAATTATTCAATCACTCACGTGACCGTTTATGATCCTCGTTATCGTCGCGTTATCCGATTCGGAAGCATACGATGCGCGATGCGGCCGCAGCGGGTGGCGGGCAATGCGACGCTGTGCGGCGGCGTGCGGTGCTACGCGTGTTGCGCTCTCGCGAATGTTTGGCTTTGAGTCTTGGAGGCGAGGCCTCCCTCTTCCCTGCACTGCGATCGGCGTCGCCAGCTCCTACCCTTATCGTATCGACCTCTCGTTATCGGAGGCTGCGAAGAAGCAGGGGATGATCCAGCATTCATCGTCTGGACCTGATGAACACGGGTCGAAAACGTAATTATTTCAAAAATTATAAGCGATAGTATTTTTACTACAATGTTAAAAGAATAATAAATTTACATCAACAGTCGTCAGTTTATTTACTTTCTGTATAGTCGTAAGAGAGGGCAGTAATGCTCTAAACTGGAGAAAAATAAAAATTCATTCATTCATCTCGTGTAAACAGTTAATCACGCGAGAAAGCGTGAAGGTGAATTTGAAATGGCGGAAAAATGCGAATTACCAGGAAGAACGGAGTGTGACTAAGTATAAAATGCTGCAAATGATTATACGGCGGTTTATTAATCCTTCGCTTCAAAAATGATTTAAGAAGATTATCCATTTGTGATAGTATTTATTCCGAACATTTTTGAACGTTCCCACCGGAAAACAGATTGGTAACTATTGGGGAAAACTCCGTAGCAACTATTGTAATTTTAATCAATTTTATTTTTCTTAATTTCCTATTTAAAAGCTAAATTTTTTTGCCTAACGATACAGCTGGGAAGAGTGTTTGACGATCATTCCAATGAAAATAAACTATTTTCATAGCTCCAAGTACTCTCGAGTTATACTCTCATGTCAAATTTCTGAAAATCTCCCAAATTCGACGCAAAAGCTGCGATGACTCGAGAACCAATAAAGCTACCGACCCCGCGATGGTCTCATTCGATTCAGCGTCCAAAAATCTATAGAAATTGATACCCAGTACATATTTTTCTGAAAAACCTTGGAATATACAAATTTTCTCCCCCTAAAAACCCCTCAAAAATACCCTTAAAATTGAGCTAGCTGTTCAATATAAACTGGACGGTTACTAGGTATACGTTTTAGTTACGTATAGTCAAAGTCTAGAAAATTAATTAAAATCATTGGCAGAGAACTGCACAGTTAACTATTTTTTCTTGATTATTCAAATAAATCTGATCAGCGGATATACTGTAGATTCTCCTGAAGCAAATAACTTTCATTCAACAAAAAGTTTTCCAAGTGAGTGGGAGTAGAAGCGGTTCTAGGTAAAAAATAAAATTATGTCTGCCAATATCATCTGTTACCAGGACATTTATTGAAAGCAACAATAACAAAACCACATGTCTTGAATCTTGTTTGGCTCGCCGTTGCTGTATGCTGTAGAATGATCACCGTTTAAAATTCCTCTATAACTGTGGTCCAATGGCTGTTAAAGTTATAGTTTGTGTAGTCTGTTCTAAAGATGAAGGCGTCAAGTACAAGTGTCCAACCTGTCGCAGTCCTTAGTAAGTGATATGATTACTTGTCAATTTGTTAATTATTATTTCAATTCAAACTAAGACGGTTTGTGAGTAGAAGAGTTTGCAAGCCCTGTATAAATACTGTTTTTATTAACAAAAAATAAATAATAAAAAATTGAAAAAAAAAACTTGGTAATGGCCAAAAAAATTGTTTTTCCCTCACGATTGTTTGTTCTATATTTGAAGGTATGTAGAGTAAAAATTTAAAATATCAATAAAGAATGCTATCTTTTTGTTTTATTTAGATAAGGTATTATTTTTCTGTGACTTATCAATAGTTGCTTCCCACCTTCAAAAATTAGTGTCCAGAGTTGTTAGAATACTGGACACTATTGAGTATGGAGGAGTTGTTTTTACTTATTCAACACTGTTCCAGCTGTTCTGTAGCCTGCTGTCAACAACATAAGCAAAACTGTTCACCGTCCTTGGCTACTGGTGATGGAACTGAAGGGAGCTCAAACTCTTCTATTCCTTCTGAGACCAACGGAACATTGAGACCTCAATATCACTACGAAACTGAAGACACTGTGCCCATTGAAAGGCTTGAACTCCTCAGTAAGTTATGCTGCTCAATAAATTCAAACGCTTATTGCCACTTTGCTGGTATCGTGTCAGTAAGACTATTGAAATGAGGAAATTGAATCATTGGAATCCTCGAGTACTCTTACTGTACTCTTCGGTCTATCAAGTAGGCTTTTCAATTTATTCTACTTCCATCATGATTTCAGGACACAGTAAGGAATTGAAAGAGCTCCTCGGAAACCCTCATCTCCGTCGGATGATGGACGCCATTGATTCGTCAAGTGACGCAGCTCAGCTCATCGGTGAAGCAATGCGAGAGCCCATTTTCACTGAAATGGTTGACGAGTGTATGAAAATAATCAACGGTGAATCGAATGACTCATCCGACGAACTATAGTGATTGAGGAACAATTTTTTACTTGAAACTACTATTAGTAAGTGGAAGATAGTGAAGTATTTGCCTTGATTACCCCTGGAAACAGTTTTGCATTTTTAAAGCTCTTGCTTGTGAGAGCTGCTTGAACTTTTTCTATTAAGCCTTATCGACGTAAACCCCATTTAGGGAAGGGGCAAGCCCTGAAGTCTCCCTCCTTATGAAAGCTCAGGTTCCTTTCTTTTTGATTTTTAGCTGTGAGGCTCTATCCTGTTTTGGAGCTCCAAGACTGTAATTGAGTGAGCGTTTGCTCCTTGGTCCACTGAAGTCCAATTGTATTTCAAAGGAGAAGAATAATGAATGTTTTAAAGGTGGCTTTTAATCGTATAAAAATAAACAAAATGAAACATCTCTTCGTTTGATGACAGGGACGTAAACTGAGACGTCCATGACGTCAGTGACTTCCTCTGAAGCATTTGTAGCAATTGTAAGCATCCATTGCGTGGAGCAGTCCAAGAGCGAAGCCCAACGTCTGAAAAATGATAAGGAAATAGACAATGATGAGCTGACGCGAAAGATGATGGACAATCTCTTGCAGATTGGCCCAAGAAACGTGAATCATTTTCTTTCTGCAAATCCCTGGAGTTTTGGGGAGCATTCATATCAATTGCTAGCTTCGTATTCTATGTGCTCCACAGTTGTTAGTCCTGAATATGTGAATTCTATTGAATGCAAGGATCAAGTCTGCTCTAAGCAATCAAAGTCGACATACTGTGATTGTTTCCAGATTAGCTATAATGAGATGCTTACATATGCAGCGACTAAAGCCGGATACGTTACGAAGCCCATCGTCACATAGTAGACCGTGTTCATGTACAGGTTGATTATCACTGCCAAATAAGTCGATGAGCTGAAATAACTCAGCGCGGCGCTGACGTTGAACAAAGTTTCCTGATGGATCAATTCAAATATTGTCATTGTTGCGGAGAAGTTGAATGCGCTATATTCTTATTGTATAAAATAATTATGAACAACACGATCAATCAATCAAGAGCTATCTCCTATTTAGGTTACTGGGTTTTCCGCCAGTACAAGACTACGAAAAATTCACCAATCATTCGATCTTGCTCTAAACCAATGCCTCTATGATCTTGCTTCATGCCAATGCCTCTGCAATCGCCCAAGTTTCATACAATATTGGCCATAATCAGATGAACTGTTTGGAAACACTTGGAAGATTTTTGCTCGGTTACTTTGAGAATATGGCAAGCAATATATCTCTTGATGTTTGGAATGACTTACAAAAAATGACGACCTGACAAGGTGGAACGACTTTTGCGAAAGAATATAGCAGATCACGAGAAGCGATACAGTCGACGTGCAAGCGGAATTCGTTACAAGGAACGACGTGTACGACATGCCCACCAGGGCTGCTTGGCTCGAACCGAAATTGATCAACATGCTTTGGCACAATCCGCCCAATATCTGCAAAAAGAAAAAATTATAATTGTTAATCATGTAGCGAGAATTTAAACAAGAAAATAGTTCTCCTTGGAAACCATATCATACACTTCATGAGGGATATCGTAAAGGCAGTGTGCGAATTTTAGCTGATAGCAGAATCCTCTATTATACTCGCCGAACATTTCATCATCAATGATTTCTAACCATTAATATTCCAATTAAGGAAAAAGCAATGCGAGCTTACCATTTGGACGATTTTGAAAACGCCCGGCGTCGTCTGGAGGAATCCCAGGTTCAAACAAGAACAGCAGCATCCCATATTGCCCTTAGCTCCTCCTACAATCACTTGGGGAGAACGTACTTGCCTAATCATAATTCGTTTTGCTAGTAGGTTATAAATATGCAGTTCATTCGATTGCGAACAGAAAACTAAATATCGTGGGTGGACCTTGGCGCGGCTGGGTTCAACAGACTACTTGATTCTGCTCGACTCATAGTTCTATTTACGTCTTGTCGCGTGGAACCGCCCCTAGGCCTCACGCCGAGTTAATTTTTAGGGACTACCTTTCTAACCAATTGCGCCTCCTGGAATTTAAAAAAAAACCCTGCGAAGAAACACTAAAAAAAAGAAAAAATTTCTGTCGAAAATAAAAATGATTATTTACCTAAATAGAATATAAAATGACGTATAAACTAATAAGTGCAGTATAAAATGAAAAATTGAATATCGACGAATAAATGGAATATAAAATTAAATATGATTCATATATTCATTTTATATTCCATATTTTCATTTATAATTAATTTTTTTCTCTTTGTAATTGATTGATTTATTTATATTTAATCCATTAATTTGTATTGCAATTATTCATTTTGCGTTTTATTTATTCATTGTATATTCCATATAGTATTGTTCCATGTAGGATTCCATATGGGATTGTTTATTCCGTCTATATTCCATGTAGGTTTTTATTTTGTTTTATTTCTTCATTTCATTTATTCATTTCATATTTAATTTTATATTCCATTTATTCGTCGATATTTAATTTATTAATTTTATATTACCTATACACTTATTAGTTAATAGGTCATTTTTATATTTTATTTTGGTGAATAAATGAAATATAAAATGAAGAAATTAAACATAATAAATATCCATGTGTGGAATGAATATAAAATGGATAAATAAAACGCAAAATGAATAATTCAATATAAATGAATAGATTGAATAGAATTTATTAAATCAATTATAAAGTGAAAAAAATATAAATGAATAAATGGAATGTAAAGTAAATAGGTATATGAAATGAATAAATAATTAATTGATTGAGAATGAAGAAAGATGAAAGTTTTGTTCTAATATTTCGAAAAAAAAAAACTTTCATCTTTCTTCATTCTCAATCAATTAATTATTTAGTTCAGTAGAACCATCAACCAACTCAAATGAATAAATAAAATATACAATAAATGAATAAATCAAGTATAAAATAAATAAATAAATTAATATAAAATAAATGAATAAATTAACATAAAATAAAAATAATAAATTCGCTATAATTTATTAAAATGTAGTATAAAATTGAATATAAATAAATGCAATAGAAATGAGAAAATAAATAAATTACAAACGAACACGTAGAATATAAAATGACTATATTCAGTATAAATGAATAAATAAACATATAAAATGTGGTATAAATGAAATAAATAATTGATCTTCATGAGGACACTCAATTTGGAACAGGAGGATAAACATCGGATTACCGTGGAGGTGTTTATTGGAAAAATTAGTGGCTCACAAACATAAATATGTTTTGCTTTGAATATGATTCGATTACAAAATAACAGCGAGACTTTAAACCGCTTTAATTTCGTTAAAAAATATGCGCGAGGCGGAAACGTTCTTTACACATTATTCTAAATGCTCTTTTACCCGGTTTACGTTTAGAAATTCTAGGATTTTCAAAGCTCATTAGGCATAATATTACTTATGTGCAATAAAATTACGTCCAAGTATTATTAAAATTACGCGCCAAGTATTTAATTGCAAGCGTCTATAAACTAGTAGTACTTACACACTAAAATAATTACGAATTCATGGAAATTCGTATATGAGTTTCAACTGAGCTTGCAAAAGCAGGTTTACCATTCTGAGTTTAAATTTTGGGTTAATGTAGACGCAATAAAATATGCTTAATTAGAGCGTCGCAATCTAAAAATTTTTATAAAATGTTTCCGTATTCAAATTGTGTAGAAATAGTTCAGTACCGGTTAAAAACGATTCGGCCGGCTTTAACCGAACAAAAATAAATGTCTATAATAAAAACAATGTTCGACTTCGCTCCTTTGAACTACAATAATATTCCAGATCTTTTTACTTAAAAAAAATTACTGATAAAAAATTGTCAATATCGAACTCGGTTTTTAAATATTCTAAGACTAGAAATCACACGCGGGATTATCAGCTGTCAAATGAACATCAATTATCGAACTGCAAAATTATTTTCGACGCCTTATAAAACGGCGACATTTCGTTGCGAATTTTCAAATTGTCTGCAGCGATGAAAATAGAGCGCCGAGAAAAATATATCTGATAAATGCGTATAAAAGTGAATACATTTCAGTAACTGAAATGAAAAACGGCAGTAAACAGCTTCGAACAGTCGAATTTTAGTGAAGAGTTTCAATATTACAGGGACGTCGTTGAAAAAAGGGGCCTCAAATTACACAATGTGAATAACTTATCTAAATAATCCTAGTCGCATAAATACGTACAAACTATAGTAGAATCATTAGAGTAACAAAAAAAACTTACGACAGAAAATGCGCAAAATGCTACTCCCAAATTCAATTGTAGAGAGGTAATTATGAGAAAATCGCTCATTTTATACAAACTAAAAATAATTGGCTTGAGTCAGTAGCGTGGAAACCGGTAAAAATTAACTCTAGGACGGTACAAATTTCGTTCGTTCTCTTTAGTCGACTTTAACCATCGGCAATGTCAAAATAATTGGAATTTTTAAAAATAACACAAAAAAAAACTTTTTTTTGCAAACGTTTGACAGAAAATGAGCTTCTGAAAAATCTGTAGCGAATTATAATAACAATATAAGCATAGTTCTGCGGCTGTGATTGGTACAAATAAATTAACACCCCGCTCTACGAAAGCTTACAATCCTCGATAGGTCCTGAAGGCGAAGACAGAGCTGACCAAGTAAAGGATGGAGAGAATTAAACCGAGGGCCTGTAACAAACGAAACAAATTAGTAGGCACAATAGAATTTATTAGCTAGGGAAAATCATGAAAACAGCTGTGTTAGGACCAAGAGTTGATTATATTAACATTGTAATACGCCGCTGGTTGAAAATTGATTTATTGTTGGTTTGAAAGGAGGTATTTTAAATTTCAGATAACTTTAAACTACATTTCTCTTTACAGAGAATATCTGCAAGAATTTGCCTATTTTGAACTCAAATAGCTCCTGTTTCAGTTGTAGCAGCCTTAAGGGCAACACTGGGATAGTTAGGTACAAAGGGTAACAGCGCACTCTATCTGAATTTGGAAAAACAACAGTTGAGCGTCTACTGGTACAGTTTCCCTCTATATTTTTAAAAGGAATATTTTTACATAATTTTAGTTTGGATCTTCTAGTGATTCTATGTATGAAGAAGCTGTCGCATGTTCTTATGTTAATTTTAGAATATTGATTTGTAGAGCTTACCCCTGCTGTCATCATCTTGTCCGAATTGCTGTACCGAGAGTCTTTCGCATCAATAAAAACGGTGATAGAGGAAGCCAAGGTCAGTCCGAATAAAACTGAATGGTAGATCAGCTCCTGGAATAATCCAAATTGAGAAATTTGAAGTAACCAAATACCAGCAAATAAACTCATGATGAGAAAAAAGAAATAATTTAATAGAACGATTTATTCACGCAAATCTGGCAAATTTTGGCGATAAATGGCAATTTTTACAAATTAATTAGATGATCCAGTAATCATAAAGATCATGACATCACATTGTGCGCCTTTCAAGTCTTGAACTAACCACAAAATAAACCAATAGAATAGCTCAGTCAGATGTCATACAATCATAGAGAGATCATGATAAAATCTAAACTTTTCTAAGAGAAGGTTTATTTTATACTTCATGGATTAACTTACAAACAGAGTTTTTGTAAGAATCGACGCCGTAGAAAGCGATAGCAGGCAGGCTATCAGTAAACAGCCGCTTGTTATCAGCGCACACGCCATCACGCATATGAAGAATTCGTAAACTGATAATTTGCCCAGAGTTCGGTCGAAGTCGAAATAGAAAGCCATGAACAAACATACTCCGGCAAGGATCTGAAAATGATTATTCGAGATGATGGTACAGAAGTGCATTAATAGTGTTTCTAGACTTTTATCAAGAATGATATGCAAATCATGGGCCGCCATTTCTTATCACTGCCAATCCAATGCCTCCATTATTGTTTCTATGCCTCCTTTATTGACTCAGAGCCTTTATATTCCAGCTTTACGCATGGTTCTGATTCAACAAATATTGGCGGCATTTCCGACACAGCAGAAACATGTTTCATACACTTCTGTATTAGAGTAGTCTTAAGTCTTGAGAGAAATCTCTGAGACATCTCTAAAGGCGTATTTGAAACATCTATAAAGAGATGTCTCTAAGAGACCTTTAAAGAGAAGTCTCCAAGAGATCTCTTATGAGAAGTCTCTGAGAGACCTCTAAAGGCGTATTTGAAACATCTATAAAGAGATGTCTCTAAGAGTCCTTTAAAGAGAAGTCTCCTAGAGATCTCTAGTGAGAAGTCTCTGAGAGATCTCTAATGAGAAGTCTCTGAGACCTCTCTAGTGAGACGTCTCCATTATGAGAGATGTTTATGATAGCTACACCACATTGATGAAACGTTGAGACTTGAGACGTCTTCGGGATATATTTAAAAATGTTTTATCAATGAGCAGTACCCATTTTTTAAAATATATTTTTGGCTAGTTATTTTGTCCTATCTTGTCAATAAATACGCACGAAAAGATTGCAAAAATTTTTGGCTCCACGTTCAATTTTTCAATTTTATTTTACAAATGCGTCTCGACATCTTTTTTTCAATCTTGATAAATGAACCTCCCAACGCGCACAGTTTCGGCCGTTTCGCAACCGACTTGAACGCCCTTGCGATTGCTTTTCGCCAAGCATTCGCATCTGGCGCTCGAAAGTCGATTTTGATACGTCTCCAAAGATGGAGTTGTCTGCGGACTACGTGTTCTGTATGATCGGATTTGAGGTCAAGGCCCGTGACGCGATCCTTCCTGCTTCTTTGCCTAAATGGGTAACCTTCTCGAGAGGAAGAAATAAATTGTACGGAATATTGCGCGCGTTCGAAATAAATGAACATGATGCAATGGGCGGTATATTTTTTGAAAATATTTTCATTTAATAGAGAAAATGCAAGTATTTTGAACTTTATCACATTTCGGTTGGGTAGCGTACTTATTTTGTGTTGAATATTTTATTAAATAAAAAATTAAAAAAAAAATTGATAAAGGAAATGTACAAAAGTGCAGTCCTTGGGAATTAATTGGGAAGGAGTTTCGCGTTGAGTCAGCAGCCCTTGGAAAGTGATGAGGTTGACCTACCCTTCAAGTTTCCCTTATTTTCAGCCCCGAGAAACTGGGTCAGACTCAACGGCCCCAGAGCCTCGCACGTGTCTGAAGTCATCGCCCGCTGCCTATAAACACATTTGTTTATTTTTATTTGAATATTTTTATTTTTATTTTTTCAACATATTTTTGAGCGGTTAATGTAAATTTCGACTGTTGCATTTTACAATAGAGACAATTCAATTGTTCCTGGCCGATTTTACTGGTTCTCCTCGGAAGTTGTGGGTAGGAAATGGCCTCCACGTTTACAATAGTGGAAAGGTCACGGGAAGTCGATCTTCCACCGGATGACGTTATTCACTTAGCTCTCCTGTAAGTTTGAAGTCATCTCTGCTTTTTACTCGACTTGGAGCGCTATTTTATTAGTAGAATTTTCTAAAAAAGGAGTCTGTCTCGTTTTAATAATTGTTTGGACAATTTTTTCCTCAAAATCTTTTCAGAAAAAAAAAAACCGTATTTTATTGAAAATAAGACTAACCGTTTCAAATAATTTCAGCAGGCCGGACGCGGTCTTGAGGAAGCCAGTGTTGACAAGGATGGCCGTCGAGGTCGACGTGGTCGTCGTCCTCGTCACTGTTATCGAATGAGACATCTTGTTGACGTTGTTTCCTATGCAAACGATAGATGAAACTGCGTATCAACCGTGAAAAAATTCGACGAAAAATTCAACAAAAGCATTATTATAAATTTAATGCATACAAATTAAATGTCAGTTGAATGTGGAGATTTCGTTGATAGAATTGAGGACAAGTGGAATTAATCGAGTATTGGAAATGAGAGGAAAAATCAGAAAAAATTGGTAGGACGAGGACAATAATTGTCCGTCTTGTTATAATTATTATAAAATCGATGATTTGATATTTTCATCAATGGAGATCATCAAAGAGAAGGCTGTTGTTGGAAAAATCAAGTCGATGAAAAAAAGTGCACAAAAAAATTATTATAGGTAACAATGAATGAATTAAACATGTAGAAAATATCGAAAAGAAATAAAGAAACAATTAAAAAAAAGAAAAATAAAAAAAAAAAAAAACAAGAAAAAATAAAAAGCGGAAATTGTAATTTTTTAGAAAAATAAATTGATAGCGATTATTTTTGTTCTTTTATGTATCGTAATTAAACTTTTTGACACCTTCTTTCTTAACTGTCGTCACTTTCGTTCTCTCTTCATTCGCTTGCGACGATGCCATCCGATCAGACCATTTGGTACTTTCAAATTCGAAATGATGACGACTTTCAACGCGCTTTTAGTATTATTTATAACTTGAAACAAAAACCTGGCTCCCGCACAAGCCGCGGCTTGCGAACTGGCGCTTGCGAACGCCTTTGAAAACGGATCGTGATTAAAGTCGGCCTTCCCACGCGTCGTTTTGACTCGTCGAACGAGATATATTTTTTTTTTTGTATTATTTCGAACGATACGCGAACGTCTTCGTAAAATAAAAACACTAAATGAAACGGAGGGGATTGGCAAAAGGGGAGCATTTTCCCCATCAGTAATTGAAGTGTTTCTTGATTTCCCCCGTTTTTATTTCTTTCCTTATTTCATCGCTGATTGCCACAGCTTTATCACAACTCTATTCGTTTATCTATAATTTTTTTTTAGTAATTTCAGTTCAAGTTTTTTTTCCATTTATTTCAGTTGAAATTTGTTTGTTCCGTTTCAATTTTTCGTATTGCTTTCTTCGATTACAAGAAATTCAGATCGAATGATAAACGGAGTGTTTGAAAAATTACAACGTTCTAAGGAATTTTGAAATACGGCTCCGTAGGAGTGCTTTGTTTATAGGCTTTACTGGCTCGGTCTAGAGCACAGCTTGTCGGTATTTCCAGTGCTATACAACTCCTTCTATTTTTAAGCCTCGGCCAAGTTGGCCAAGACATGGCTTTCTTTGAAATCAGTTTTACGCATAGCTAGTTCCGAATCGGAGTATTATTGCTTCCCGCAAATATTTATTTATTTCACTTTCGTTCGCGGCAAAATGCGATTTTAAGCGATTGACGGCACGAAATTCGTGAAAAAATCCATTCCAACGGCTCCTATATTTAAACAAAATACAAATAAATATAATTAGAATAACATAATATAAGAAAAATTAATAAAAATAATAAGCAAATTAATATAAGTAAATATGTATTCACCAATTGATTTTAATTATCTAGTATCGTACTATAAAATAATGATATCTTATTGGATTTAAATTTTTTTTTTTTTTTTTTTTTTTTTCAATTGAGCGTTAGTCTACTTTTTTTCTCATATTTAGGTAATACTTTTTTATTTTTCAAGGATGTTGAAATCATTAAGTTAATTTAATTCCACAAAGGGAGCACCTGTTGATGACCGAAAGGATACGTGACCTAGTTACCGTCTCTTAACGGTTCAGAAGTTTGAAGCAGACCACAAGAATTTTAATTTTAGTTTTATATCATCAAAACTCAACAAAAACTGCCAAATGGCTAGAAATAGGTTAAATTTAAAAAAAAAGAAAAATGAAATAGAACATATAAAAACTGTTTCTGATGAAATTTAAAAAAAAACTCGTGTGGAATGAAATTAAAAAGAATGAGGGTATTGAATGAAATCTTAAGAAAATCTTGCAACGGAAATATCGAATAATTGCATATCCCAAAGTTATATTTCATACCGAAATGGAGAAAATATTTTTACAAAAAATTAGTCTTCAATCTAAAAAAAATACTGGAATTTTTCATCCCATTTTCAAAATTAATCTATTTCCAGGCGAAAGTTTTCGTGGTAAAGTAATAAAATAATCCCATTCGCCTATTGAAAACTCTGCTCGAACTGTTCCCCTCAGCTATTTATAGCTATTGTTATCACTGTCGTTTCCACGTTCCGATAGGCGACTTACTTAACAAATGAAACGCCAAGGGCGTGGCATTTATCGAACGGATAAACTAGGTAACCCGCACGTTATGTGTTTTGAACGGTTAGAATTTACGAAGAAATTGAAATTCATTCGGAGAGGGATATTTTTAGGTATTATCTCATCTTAAGAGGCAAAAATAGCGCCTAGTCGTTGAGTCATCGGCCGATTAGCAACTGAACGAGGACTCGTTGAAGGAAGAAGATTGAGAGACTGAACAAATACACAGATAGGAACCCTTGAACCTTCGCTTATCTGACAAAACACAAAAAAAAATATTTAAAAAAAATAATAATAATGAAAAATATAAAAAAAATAATAATGAAAAATAAAAAAATAATAATGAAAAAAATAATTAAAAAAAAAATAATAATGAAAAAAAATAATAATAATGAAAAATATAAAAAAAATAATAATGAAAAATATAAAAAATAATATTTCATGAATCTGAAATTATTATGAGGCAATATATTTTACAGACTAGTACATTAATTCATCTGAGTGATCTAGTTTTGAATAGTGCTGTAATTAAATGCGTGAAATTATTTTATTTTCTTCTAAGCGCTGAAATCGACCAATTAATAGTCTCTACCAATATTAATATTCTTGAGGACAAATTGAAGCAAAGAAATAAAATAAATACTTAAAATAAGAAATAAAATAAGTGTCAATATTTCTGGGATAAAAATTGACCTAGGAAATCTAGAAAATATTCGCACAGCTAGATTTTTTAAAATTTATATGAAACGCCTAACTAAATTTTCGAAGAATAATCTAATCAATTTGTTGTTTTAGTTCTTGAAATAAAGGCGTTAATTATTTTGAACAGCTTGCGGCGCTATGATGTTTAGCTCGCAGTCAAGGCGGAGTCTCTCTATAATTTTAGCCGTTGCTCCAATTCCAAAGGAGCGCTCTGACATAATGCACTCGCATGCCCCGACTCGTGGAACTTGATTTTCACCCGAGCGATAATAAACATTGTATATTATTCATAAATTTATACACTCATTATTTATTAGTTTCTTTAATTCATTATTCGATTAAGCTGATTTTTGTTCCGCTTTGACTGACATCTTGGTTTTTCGGACGAATAATAAATTTTTTGTTTTAGCTGTGTAGATATTGAAATTAATTGCCAACCAGGTTATGGGCACAGTGACCATTGTGACACTGTTGCTAGAATTATGACAATTTGTAGGCCACGAATGCTCTGATGATTTTGAATCGCCTTATTCTAAAGAGAAACTACCTAAGGTCTTGATTTGTATTGAGTGTGATATAGATTCTGATCACGTCGAGAATTCTTATGCGATCCTTCCTGAGTTGCAGGCCTCGCATTCAAATTTTCATCAGCGAAATTTTTTACCCCGATTATCTAAGAGTAGACGCTTTATTTTTTGATCGTAAGTCAAAAATGGGTAAAATAATTTGAAAGAAAAGAACTTTTGGACAACACTTTTTCAGATCGATATCGCCTTCAGTGTTTCGATGAAAGGCGTGCCGACTTAGTGCGCACTAAACTCGACAATAAAAGCCTCCGAATGGCCGTTCTTGTTTCTTGCGATGGATCAATACCGTTCACTGAGAGGAATAAATTCCAAAAAAAGACACCGTCAGCTTCCAAGCTGAAGCTTGAAATATCTAGTTTTTTTACGCTTCCCTTGATACAAATGCTTTGAAAATAGAAGGCTTTAGTGCATCGCATGTTCTTTTAAAACTTGAACGTGGGAGTTTTTGCTATTTGTAAAATCGAATGTCTCTAATGGTTACCACAATCCGCCATCGACCACACGATCGACCATAAGATACTTATTTTATTTTTTCTTGTTTGAAAAATGTTTATTGTACTAAGGATTTAACTTATTAACAATTTTTATCAGATTTATCTTACTAAGGGGATAAGATACTTATGATTTAATAAAATGTTTTCATTATTATTTAAAATATTTTAAAAAATAATATAACATTATATTTTAATTAAAAAAAAAAACCACTGAATAAACTTAGTTACCCTCAAATATATTCGTGCAATTCCAATAACTGGCATTAGGTGCATTTACTAATTAAAAACTGAATTTATTCATGATTTATTATTGATGGATGTATTATTAATAACATTTTATTTATTCATGATTAATAAAATGTATGCAGCCCTAGTCTATTGGACTAAAAGCTCAATCTAATATAGAAAATTAATGTATAGAAAATGAATTATAATCGGCGGACAATTTAATGGGCTGAACTTGACGAAAATTAATTTATTTTACGTAACCATTAATATTGGTTGTCATTGAAATTCTCAAACTGTTGTTGCTGGTAAAAGGAAAATTTAATAGTTTTTCCAACCTGATATTTGATTACTGTGATATCTATTTGAAATATTATTCTTCAAAAAAATGTCCCAGCTTCATTGAACTACTACTTTTATGACGACTTGATAAGATATTTCGTCAATTTTTTGAAAAAAAAAAAAAATTAATAGAACTCAGTTTCAGTTTTTGGGTGGGAAACCCGAAAGGAAGGTAACGAGGAATGAGGTCATACACGTGAACGAAACACGAGCGTTCCAACTAGGGAGGGCTGCGAGAAAGGAGCATTATTATTTCCAAAATCGAAAATGGCCGGATATATAATTTCATGACTAACATTGTTGGCTTAGTATTATTATTAATATTACTATTATTAATATAAGTAGTCTCAGTATAGGTATTATTATTTTTTTTAATGAACTGATTAAAAATTTTATTTCCTGTTATTTTTCATCACAAAAACTATTTTCTGAAAAAAGTCTTTGATGTATTATTAATACAAACAGGAAAAATTTATACAGGATTCAAATCTTACGGACAATTAGATTGTTGTTAGCTCCATATTTTTGAATAATTAATAGTTTGAATTATTTTTTTAAATATTGAAAGCTTCTGTTAAATGAAAAATGCTTCCATATTACTATACTGGATCTGTTTATCGAAAATAGTCAAAAACACCTGTTATTCTTCACGTCTCTTAACTCTTCAGCATTGTTGTAATTTTGTAATATACGTTCGCTCTAGGAATGAACAGAAGGGTCGACGGAAGTGAGCTATCACGGTTGAAGGAACTGGTTTTTTATTATGCTCTCAGTTCACAGAAGGTACAAATTTCCACAACAATCATAGCAAACCTTTTTAAACTTAAAAGTTAAAAAAATTCACCACATTTTTACACGAATATGTGAAAGAAAATTAGAACAATAATAATGTAAACAATGTTCTTACTTGAATTTTAGGAGGGCGAGTTAGCTCGATGCAGCGGCGAGGTCCGTTTAGGATTGAGAGGCGTCGTTCGGGATCGGCTCGCCCACATTTCCCCTCTCAGTCCCCTTCCCTGGTGAGTCAAACTCGGGTGCACCGCCTCGGGTTACTGGAAATGTTTGTGAGACCTTCGCCTGAAAGCAGACATTATAGTTCTTCAGGTAGAAATCAAAATGAACCTGCTGAAACGTCAAGAAAGGATAAAAATATTAAATATATATCAAGAACAACTTTAGTCGTAGTATCTATGAACCGTGAGTATCCACAGTGTGGGAAAAATAATAAATAAATAAATAAATTGAAATATATGGCAATTTATTTCTTTATAATTGAATAAAGAAAAATTCCAGAGCCTTACCGTAACCATGGTTCGTAAGTACATCCAATAACCCCAATACAAAATCAATGATGCTTCTGAAATTCGGAATCTACTTAAAATTTCCAATAATAAACGCTCCCATAATCGAACAAAGACAAAAATGATTTTTTCAAGCCCTCTGATGGTTGCAAGCGCGAAATCTCTATTGTTTCTGTTCCACTTTTGATGTGCACGTGTACCTAGATAAAGCGTCCAGAGCATTACATCAATCAATTTTTAAAACAGCCAACCTTGAAATGCTCAGTTGAAATAAATTTTTTCCCTAAATTAAATAACCGATTTTTTGGCCAATTTTTAATTGTTTTCGATTTCACTCGATTTTGGCTGAATAATTTTTGTGTAAATTATATCATAAATTATATTTGATCTATATTGGCTTGAATCGATGAAAAAAATGTTTATACTGAAGAACGCTATTTTTTAATTAAATATAATAATTTAAAAACCGCTATCACTTGAACGTCAACAATCCAAAAATGGATATTTGGAATGCTAAAAGAAAACAATGAGAAAACACCTTTCAGTATTTTTGATGATTTGAATAGATGAATTTTCCTTGAAGTTTCAGTGGGTGGAAAATGAAAGTTTTCTATTATTTATTTGACATTTGAATGTCCGCATTGTCTTCTCCAGCGCCGTTCGAATGCCACCTAGGAACTCTAGGAGCTACGGGTCGAAACGAATATCTTCTCTTACTACTATGGCCTCCCACAGATGTCGTTGCCCACTCTGTTCAGTCGAAATGCTCTTCACCACCAACCTACATCACCGCTTCAACCCAAATACTAAGCCGATGCCGACGCAGCCGACACGGCTTTGAGCTTGGAAGTCACAACTTTTGTTGAAGTTTATTACATTGCATTCCTAGTGAAATATTGCCGTCGCAAGTAAGAAAATAGGCATGCGGAAAACTAGAAAATTCGAATTTCAAAATTTCATTGAAATTGAAATTTGATTTTATTGAGCATTTTTCTTTCTATCCTACCACTAATAAACCAATATGTGTACTTTTTTGCATTTTTGACGACGCGATTTCTCCATTAAGTTTGCTTTTACCGAAGCAAGAGCATTTTTAACATTCAAATCCAATGAAAGTTTTTTTTTCCATTAATCCGTATCTATAGACAACTCTTATTACGCAGTTATTTTCTTTTTTGCGTCCTATCAAGATGCACGCTCTGCTACCAATTTTTCTCAATCGCCCGTACTCGAAAAATTAATTGGCAGAATCATCGACTCGCATTGGCCGACAGTCGCCATTAAATTGTAATAATTTTAAGTTGGAAATCCACACGATGAATCGGACATGGCCGTGATAAATGAAACCCTCGCCGCAACCGCAGCAATCAACTTTTCCCCTGCATCCCATACCGCAAACTAATGAGCGGAAGATTGAAGACGCATCTGGTTCAGCGTCTACATCTCTGGCAAAAAGGGTGCGAAAGAGTAATTATTAAAAGCCTCCAATGAAATTCTCTTCGACAACAACAATAATTACTACGCCTATTAACTGGTGGTAATGGCGTTGTTGCGATGTTTTACTAATTGGTTACGTAAATGTAAGCAATGAAATTTTCCATACATAAATAATACTAAATAAAATAACATACTTAATGCTAAAATATAATACATAATACAATATTAGAGTTTATCGTTTTCGAGATAGTTTTTTCAAGTTTAATTTAAATTATTTCCCCAAAAATAAATCGGACGAGCGAATGGAAGGTCGAAAATGAAAATATCTCCCCTGCGGACGAGATGGTGGAAAAAATACAAATAAAAGCGACCTAGCCTGTCTCTGGGGGGAAAACTCATTTCTTTCCGAGCTTGTCCCCAAGCAATTACTTTTCGCGGCTGTCACATTTGGACGCTTCACCAAAAAGTGCACAACTTGACCAACTTTACTCGCCGGAGGACTGTATAAAAATTTGCAAATTTCCTGCTTTTTTCATTATTTTATTATAACTAAGTGAATCACACCATAAAATATTCCTATTTTCCAATGTAAAAAAATCTTTGGAACGTAGTACGCTAATTTAGTGAACGAAACGTGAAATCAGGAAAGCTCGAATGCATTGCAGTTCACACGCGTTCTAATAGATTGAACAGAAATAAAAGTATAATTTTCTTTCAACTTCGGGAATAAAAAATGTACTAAAACTCGTCGAAAATTGAAATTACGTTTGAAACTCCTACAGCAGAAAGACAAAGGTTTTTCAAAAGTTTTTTTTTCACAACTTTTTTCTATGGTTTACGCTTTAATGCTATAGAACGTTTCCTAAACGTCAGCTATCGAGTTGTTTGATAAATTTCGTAAATCAACCGTCTATGGTTGAGTTTCGAATAGTGCTCCGTAATTCAAAGCGTTGAACTGGGACAACAGTCCATTGTTTCCCTGGCTCGACTATATTGGAACGTCATGTCTGCTCCTGACGACGTAAGGGGGTGCCTCGACGACGTAATAACCTCGACAGGATCACCCTAAGGGCCTTCCTGTGATAGAGAGAGAGAGAGGGGGGAGATCAAATAGAAGAATTTCCAAAATATTATTAAACTAGGGGCTGAGCGCCCCTGGCGCCCCGCTGCCCAATCCCCTGTAGGGGGGCTCCGCCCCCTCGCTTTTTGCGCGGCCCGTCGGAGGGTCTGCGCCCCTCCTGCCGTCTCTTACTAAAGCCGGGGATAGTGTCCTTGTCACTAATATATAGTGTGGAGAGGCGGAACCTATAGTTATTATAGTAGTAAGCACAATTGGGTATGTAGGTGGTAGGTATTGCATGAACTTTGTGTCATAAAATAGTGGTGTTTCAACTTGCACAAATTTTCAACCGAGATAACATGTCCAACTTTAAGTTTTCCAAGATTTGTAACTTGCACAGTGGATAACTTTGACATAAAGTCGTCAATTCAGATGTTTGAATATACCAAAAGTTAGGTAATTTAACTGACCACATTTTCCTAATGTAATGTACATATCCATTTTTGAACCGTTTCTTCGTTATTCAACAATATCGTTGGAATAAATACGAAAACATCACATTTCTCAACTTTAAACATTTTTTTCATCTATTTAGTGCAAAAGAAACAAAGAATGAACCATATAATATTGATATACACATCATCAAATACCATTATGCTGAATTTGAGCGAAATCGATATCAAAAAATTTTTCACGAAAAATCCAAGGGGTACCCCTGCGATTTTTTTCAACCGATCAGTTAACGATTTTTTACTCGTCTTCCAATGCAGATAAAAATCTGAAATTTTCAGGAAAGTTGTATCTTACCAAGATGTATTTTTGTGATTTTTTTCAAATCTCGGAAAAATTTGTAAATGGTCCAAAAAAATCAGTTTTTGAAACAACGAAAATCGGCCTTTAACTGTACTTTTCGGGGTCAAAATTCATGTGAATCAATTGTTTTATTATGCAGGAGTCTTCATTTGAACGTCCTACACACGTACATAGCAAAAAATTTGGTGAAAAACAGTTAAACAGAGCCAGAGAAATTATTTTCCGTGAATCGACTTTTTCACCGGCCGAAATTCCGAGCTTCGGTAATAGTGAAAAATTGAATTTTCGTTTTTAAGCGATTTTGAAAGCTCTTCTTACAGGAAATTTGACGCTGAATCCGAATTTGATGTCAAAACGACGAAGATTTGAGGAGGATTATTATTTTTTCCCAGTTTTAGTACGCCATTTTGTTTTCAACTTTAAAAATCCGTTGCAAATACTTACAGTACTTTTCGATATTATTTTGTTACTCATTCTTACAGGAAATTAGACGTAGAATTCGAATTAAAAAGGATAAAGTCTAACAATTAGTATTTATTTTTTCAATTTTCCATATTTTTGAAGTTTCAACTTGGAAATTTTTTCTCCACGATCGCGAATTTTGAAAAAATAGGTTTCGGGTAACCAATTGAGTAAATTTAATTGAGAACGATTCAAAATAAAAAATTGCAAACGTCTCATAAGAGACCGTCGCCGAGGCAACTGCCTCCTAAGAATCCTTCTTCGCAAACATTGCATGGGCAGACTTCTATTATTATATCTCCTAGGATACCATCTACTAGGCAAACTTCTCCTAATAAACCGTCGCCTAGGCAACCGTCTCATAAGAAACCGTCTCCTAGGAAAACGTCTCCCAAGAAACCTCCTCCAAAGCAAACTTCCCTTGAAAAACCGTCTCGTTACCAAACGAATCATAAGAGACCGTCGCCTAGACAACTGTCAACTAGGAAACCATCTTCTAAGAAAATGTCTCCTAGGAAAATATCTCTTAATCTCTCTAGGCAAAGGACGTCTTGAAAATTTCAACTAACACTAGTTTTGTGACGTTGGTAGAGAAGAGAGCTGTGGAGTTGTAGATTAAAAGAATTATTGAGCTGAAGAGTGAAATATTAATATAGTAGGTGAGCGAAAGATAATTAAAAATTCGTCCTTTTCTTGGGAAGTAGGGAATAATTGGGAAACTCAACCACCTAATAATACGTCATTTGGTTGACGATGTACAGTTGTTAAGATATTTTGAAATTCATTATAACCTTGAATAGCAAACATAAATCGAAATAGTGAAAAAATAACACTATCACTGACTGGTTTTTCCTAGTGACTAATTTATCAGAAAAAAATACGTTTTTTATTTATCCAGTTGATTTTTGAATATGTTAACGCTTTGCTCAAAGTATGATCACCATTTACGCAAGCTTTGCTTTCCAAAAAAATTTATATTGGGTACTAAAATATGCGAAACTAAACGACCTATGCCCCAGTTGGCCTTCTGTGCGAAACAAGAGTCCCTCTAATTGGATGGTTAGTTTAATTAAACTTGGACCGCAATTAGGAGGATAAAGGCAGAACTTTTATGCTCGACCATGGTGGGATATTGCGTGGGATACTAATTGGGTTGACGGAGATGCCTCGAGCTGGTACCACCGCAATTGAAGTCCAATTTCCGGGTGGTACGATCAGAAAAAATAAAATAGTGTCTCTTCAGATAGTGTCGTTGACTGAAAAAATGGAAAATAAAATTTAAAAAAGTAAAAACTGAATATTTTATACCTCCAGGTCATGTTAAGGAGATTTTTACGTCTTCCTTAGCCCTAAAATGCAGGTTTCCCTTAGATAGTACGAATATTTCGTATTTCGAATATTCGATTTATTAAGTACGCGCGATTTTGTATAGAAGACATTCTTAAAATATTGACTAAATATATTGTTGATAAAAACTCAAAAAATATTGAAGAAAAATAGTAGTTAAAATAATAGACAGCTAATAAGATAGATTCAACAATTTTTTTATTAAAAAAAATTCTGACAATATCGGGGAAAATTCGATTTTTTCGAATTTGGCAGTTTTTAAGGAAATTTGAGCAATTTTTGATAAAAATTTACTATTTTTGACAAAAGTAAATCAATTTTCAATAAAATTCACAGTTTTTTTTATAAAGATTTAAGTATTTAATTTTTAAAAAACAAAAATGTGACAATTTTAAGAAACATTTGACAATTTTTAAGTAAGATTTAATAATTTCTGAATATAAGTAGACTATTTTGATGATATTTTCTTCCAAGTTTGAAAAATTTGTCTAAAAAATACCACAATATTCAAGAAAAAGTAGTAAAAATGTTTTCAGAAAATTTGACAGCTATTGTTGAGGAAAATTCAGCAGTTTTTGAGAAAAATTAAACAAATTTTAAGAAAAATTAAATAATTTTCAAGACTATATAAACAATGTTTGTATAAATTTAACAATTTAAAACAAAAAATTGTTAGATTTGTTTTTATTGGAATTTCGTTAGATGGAGATTCGATTGTATCGCGATTTCTTTATAACATCACACATAGTGAGTTTACTCCCAGCTTGCCAAGTTGTACATCAACGGAAGATAGGTCAAGCTTCGCTCCCTTATGTTTCGTGTCGTATCTTCTCGTGCTGAAGCCCTCACGAAAACCTCTCGGAAATGCCAAAGTTCGCAGTCGATGGCATTTTATTGTCTCGACGTGTTATCTTTTGTAAGGAGCGTATTCATAATGTAAACCTGTCTCGAGTCCTAAGCTGAGAAATTAAGACGTCTTACTCGACTTCGTTGGAGATCAAGTTTGGAAAAAAATGATAAAAAATAAATGAATAGAAATCAGTTCGGAAACTGGCATTTTTATTGATTCAATCGTACGAAGCAAACGGATTTCATAGCGGCCGGTAATTATTCTGGCGTTTTTCGGATTTTAAATGGCAACGGTGTAAAAATAAATTTTCGCAATCCGTTCAAAAGGTAACGGATGATCGTAACTCACCGCAAAGGTTGGCGGACAGAACGTTAGTGAGGAATGTTGGCAATCGTTTCCAAGGAATACATCCTTGACATACTTGAGGTCTACAATCAAAAGAGGCCAACGGCTGTATGTTATATTGATACCGGTATCGCATAGTCACTCGTAGGAAGGAGCTAATTACGGAGATGAACGTTGGGAAGGTTAGTGAACTCGGGACCGCTCGGATCTAGGTCGACTTCTCGCAGCCATGGAAACGCATCCTAGACATATGGCGAGGCCTATCGACCCGAGACCATTCGTAAAGGGGTATTTTTATTAAAGAATATATTTCTAATCGAATTAAAAAAAAAAGTTGCAAATGATTGTACAGCGGTTTATTATTCCTTCGCTGATGTAAGAGAAAATTCATGTCTGATAGTAATAATTCCGACATTTGTGAACGTTCCCACCGAAAAACAGATTGATAACTACTCGTATAATGACAATTTTCCGTAGCAACATTGGTAATTTTAATCATTTTTATTTTTCTTAATAATAAAATTAAAAGCTAATTTTTTTGCATAACGGTACAGCTGAAGAGAGTGTTTGACGACCTTTCCAACGAGTACAGAACGATTTTTATAGCTCCAAAAATCCTCGATGTACCCTCATGCCAAATTTCTGAAAATCTCCAAAGTTCAACACAAAAGCTGCGATACAAATTTCATCGACCCCGCGACGGTCTCATTCGATTCAGGGTCCGAAAATCTATAGAAATTGAAACCTAAAACACCTTTTTCTGATAAATGTTGGAATATACGAGTTTTCTCCCCCTCAAAAATACTCTTAAAATTGAGGTATCGATTTGGCTAAAGAATTGAGCCATTGATAGACCAAGATTGATTTTTGGTGATAATTTCAAGAATTTAGCTTTTATAGTTTCGTTGGAAAAGTATTGCACACTGCGTACGGACACAATTTTTTTAAATTGGATATTCGGATTCTACGTGCCTTGAAACGTAAAACATCAATGTTAGAATTTTTTTTCCTGGGCGATTACAATATTCTCATTATTGAATAATAAACCAAAAGTGAAAACACTTTAGAGACACAATTATTGACATTAGAGAAATTCTATGATTAATCGGTTGTAAACGAAAGAAAGATACGTGACTAATGGTTTCGGTAATTATGTCTTAATTACGAGTTTCCTCGCCACACGTTCCGTTAATGTATTATCTATTATAAAATTTACACAATCTATCTTTAATACTTTTTAATATATTTTAAATAATAATAACAACATCCACAAAAATAATAATAGTTTTTACAAGGATTACGTTTTTAATAATTGTTTAATCATTTATTTATTATTTGTTTTAATAATAACGCGATTTTACGCTCTCGCGAAATTTCCACTCGACTCGATCGAGTAATTTTTGGCCCTAAGACTGAGTTCTCTTCGCTTCTGTAGGCAGAAATGCGAGCCAGTCGTGTGTAGTACGAGTATTATTGCTCGGAGGGCACTAGAGCCCTAATGGGCTTCTCAAATGGCGCTTCGTAACAGCAGCACAAAGCCTATGCCTTGGCAATTATCCTTCCAGCTGTCTGGAAGTGGCAGAGCATCGAAATCTTCAGCCTTGGGAAATGCCGTTGAAACTGGGCATTTTTCATTTCCATAAAAAAAAAATACTATAATCCCAAGTTGATTTATTCTTTGGAAATTCACTCCAAACAAACGAATGAAGGTTTATTTTTTGAAAAATCTCGCGTCTCTGAGAACGAAAAAGCCTAAATTGAAAATATTTTCCAAAATATTTTAAATATTAAAAAAAAATTCTCCTCGCTCGATATATAACGGTTTTGGGAAAAACGGATAATTATCCTTCGGTAACGAGAGATCGGGTCGGATTACTAAAAACGGAGGCGAAACGAGATTCATCTCGGGATCAATCGGAGTCATTAGTCCGAGCTCTTCGCAAATGAAGTTAATAATCGAAGAGTAATTTTTCAGTATCATGAAAACGTTGATCGATTGCAAGCTCTTTTGAACGACGGCGACGCGGAAAACGCGACGCACGTTCGCCTTTTTCATTTTCCCCTCTTTTTCAAAATGCAAATGCGATTGAAAGGATATAAATCAAGTTGGGAATAAAAGGAAGAGAAAAGGCGGGTAGGCTGACGTCAGATATGGCACTGACAGGCTCTAATGCAATATAGGGTGGAAACGCGATGAAGTTTTATCTTTCTAAAAGCCTATCATCGCAACGTTCGGTTGGCTTCCATTCTTGGCCGAGATGCACTTAGCGAACATCGCTCCTGCAGTGTAAACGCATCTAAAGAGACTTCTTCTATTCCGTTATCGAATTCGAAACTCCCTGATTGCGTTTTCACGACCGCACCTCAGTCTGCGAAATCCAATCACGCGTTGAGAGGAGAAACAACTTTGTTTGAATTTCCAAAGGTGCTAACAAGCTGATATCGAATGATGAAATCGAAAATGATCTAGTTCTGGAATTATTGCATTTATTCACGATACAATTTATAATATTTTTTACCAAACCGAACTGCTATCATGCGTGACATGACATGAGAGCAAACCATGGCGACTTGTTCTCCTGTTTTTTTTTTTTTTTTTTTTTTTAGCCTGCCACTTTTTTCTTCGGGGATCATCAGGGCTTCGTAGTACTGTTATATACCTTGATTAGATACCTTGTAATGGCACTACGAAGCCCTGATGATGCCCGAAGGGGCGAAAGTGCTTGACAGGCTAATAATAATAGGTAATTAAAAAAAAAAAAAAAAAAAAAACAGGAGAGCAAGCTGCCATGGTTTTCTCTCCCTCAATATCAAAAAAGAAGAATGACTGATGCGACAAAACAACAATCGAAAAAAGTTCACGCAGTGCAACTACAGTGAAGCTTTATGAGAAATACGACCTTTTCCTCCAGCGAATCAAATATTTGACCTGCCTCAAAAAATAGGGGTGATTCTGAAAGCTTTGATTGTCCAGTTACAGAATTCGTATAGGTTTACTTGAGTTTGGTTTTTTTTCCGCAATATTCGTTGTTTTCTTGGTAAAGAGGGGCTCTCAACAAGGCCTACCTTAGGCCTTGTTAGCAGTAATTCTGTAAGCCTTAGTAGGTAGGCCTTTTAGGCTTTTTTGGAACTGGAGGCGCCAAATAGGGCCTGCGCCTTTTTGGATCTGGATTCTGATACCGATTCCAATTCTGACTCTAACATGTGTAGGGAATACGTGCACGCAGCCTGTGCAGGGTTAGAAAAGAAATCATAAAAAATTTACTCATCCCCTGCAAAGTGAAGTTACTCTATTTGACGTTTTTTTAAAAAATCCCTAAATTATTTTTCAAATGCAACATTGATGTTACATGGTTTCAAATAATTTAACCAGTATAATATTATCGAAATCGACTCAGATATGTTTGCAAATTCTGCCTATAATTTTTTTTTCACTCTTTCAGCCGGAATTTGAAAATTGATTAAAGCACATCCGACGTGCTAATCCTTTGAGGTATTGTTTCCAATTGTAAAGGTTGGAATTGCGAGTTGAAACATTGGTAGCAGAACAACTACTGAAAAGCCGTCGCTCGCGGTTGTCGGCGGACAATGAACGCCTCGAGCTCGAGTCAGTGCCAATGTCTGTGTCATTTACTTTATCCTCTTTCGGCGGATTCCACTGCCCTCCCCCTTGTCGGGTTCAACGGCCTGCGAGGTAATTTTGCGGTTTCTGAACTCCAACAATAGTCTACATAGTTGATGGGAAGTATCCCCAGGATGTATTTGTGGATAGCATTAATGCGAGGTTTGAAGCAATTCAGAGAAAATATAATAACGAACAAAAACGGTTTCATATCTAAAATAAGAGTCCACTGAGCGGAAAAATTATCAGTGCTCGCCCTGAAATCCGAGTTGAAAACCGATTTCAATTAAACCTCGGACTAAAGGCGGTTGAACTGCAACATTATACTGCTGGACTAGTATGGTGGAGGAGACTGTTGTACTATAGACTACTAGACCTTGACTACTGGTCTAGACTACTAGATTAGATAGACTGCGGTGTATAAAACTACTTGACTAGACTACTGGAGTGAGAAGCTAGCCTAGACCGTTAGATTAAATAGTTAGACCATACTTCAGACTAGACTGCTAGACCTCGACAATAATTATTGTACTAGACAAGGCTGCTGGACTTGAATGATGAACTAGACCACTATGCTGGACTACTACTGTACTAGGCTTCTGGACTAGACTACTGTACTAGGTTTCTGGACTACTGTACTAGTCTTCTGGACTAGACTACTGTACTAGGCTTCTGGACTAGACTACTGTACTAGGTTTCTGGACTACTGTACTAGTCTTCTGGACTAGACTACTGTACTAGGCTTCTGGACTAGACTACTGTACTAGGTTTCTGGACTAGACTACTAAAGTGAATTGCTGGACTAAAGTATCAGTCTAGACTGCTAGACTAAATAGCTAGACTCCAAATCCTAACTACTGGGCCAGATTGCTAGACCATACCTCAGACTAGACTCCAGACCTTGACTATAATTTTATCAGACTACTAGACTACACTGCTGGACTAAGCTGCTAGACGTTGACTGTAAATTGGACTAGACTGCTGGCAAAACGACTAAACTACACTGCTGTACTACACTGCTGGACTAGACTACCGGAGTGAACAGCTGGAATACATTACCGTTGCGGTCTTCTGGACTAGATAGCTCGACCAGCATGCTAGACTAGCCAGCATGACTAGAATGTTGGACTAGACTGCAACACTGCGGTTGCTTGTTTCTAACCGAGCAAATGCATCAAAACCCATCTCCTTCATTAATATTTTTTAAAAAAAATGCGATTCGATGGGTATTGAGCTGTTGTTAATTTTTTGCGCTAAATCGTTTGATACGGTCGAGAAATTGATTCGAGACGATATAGAAGAAAATGAAAAGTGACCACGAATGCGGTATGGAAGACGTCGCATGTGCACTTGACTGTCCCTACCTCACACCTCCATATCCAGCTCCAATATCTCATTCCCCTTCGCTCCGACTTCAATTTTCCTCAACCCCTCGTCTATCCTATCTTCCCATACGTACAAGGGTAGAGAGGGAAGGAAGAGGCAGGGCCTAGAGGCTCGCAACTCTGCCAAGATCAATATCCCACCGGCTTTCCATCAACTATGGCCCTTACTGCCGATGGGTTTTGTTATTTGAAGCAGTTATTCTCTGGGGGAAATCTTTCGATAAGTTCCGTGGAAACACTATTCTCATGAGGAATCGTTCTCGATGCCGAGTTCATCACGAATTAACGGAATAACGTCATCGTATTAGAAGGAAGGGGAGAATATATTGAAAGGTTTTACGATTTTTTGTATCAATTTCTATAAAACTGTGTCTACAGTGTTTGCGGTAAGGATGTATAAACTTCTAGGTAAAAATCGAATGTACATCCAGCTAAAATCACAGTTTTCGCCGATGATTTTTTGAAATTTCTACCTTATAAATTCAATTCACTTATTAGGGCAGCAGAGAAGAGTCCAGGAGTATTGTGGAAAGCACTTTCTCCGAGTTGGGCATCATAAAGGCAGCATTTGGTACGGTTGGCACTCTACAGTTGAAAAAACACAACCAGGAGATAATATGGTGGATATTTTAGTATTCAATCTTCCACGCTCACCAAAGTGGCAAAATAAAGACAAAATTATTTATTAGCGTGCCTTGCGAATTGTCATTTGTATAGATGACAGTATAGCTGTCATTCTTATTGTCATCTGTAGCTTTAGAATTTTTCGCCACTATGAAAAAGATTCGAGTTCATTGTAAATACTTTCTACAAATGCAGTCGTCCCAGTTGCAGCCAACTAAATCGCCCCGGTCTATAATACAATGCTTGTCAATACCTTAATCTTGTTAGAGGCTCAGCATACGGACGACAATGGTCCCTTGGGGTTGCGGCTGACCGCGTAGGGCTGAGATTCACTTACGACGTAACATGGGAAGGGCGAAAAGAAGATTCGGCCTGCGGGGACCGTTTTTATTGACTTTCCGTGGAAAGAGCGAGGAAAATCCGATAACGAAGACGGGAACATTTATCTTAGAAGTCATTACCAGCTGGTCGTCTGCTCGTTCTCAAATCGGACTGTTCGCCAGTCGATACGATACAAAAACAATACACTAACCAGCATTAACCATGCTGCAGGTACATTCTACGAAGCCCTTGCGATGCCTAGAGTGGCGAAAGTGCTTTGTATGCTATAAAATGGCAGAACATGTTTTTGCTTTTACAAAGGAGGCCGAGGAGTGTTGCAGCGTCAACCTGAATTTTTGGCTTGTGATAATGTGAGTATGAACTGGAGGAATAAGTTTTGTTGCAATATTTAATTTGGCATTTAAATGTTATTATTTTTTTCTATTGTTGTTTTCTTGGTAGAACGATGGCAATGTGCTTAATGTCATTGGCTTATCGCTGTATTATGCACAATAAATTATTATTATTATTATTATCAGTGATATACTTTATGAAGAAGAAAGTTCTAAATCCGTTTGTGAAAGCTAGCGATAAACGACTAAATTACTGCAAAATCTCTCCACCTTGCCCATTAAACGTTGGCCGGTTCGTATAGACTGATTGTAGGTTTCATCAGGTTTTTATCTCTGCGACGAGGGATATCCAGAAAGTAAGGTTACAAGTCCCCTGAAGGGCACAGGGAATTTTTTCGTTATGAGTGGCATACCTGCTTGTAGAGGGGTTCGTAACGGTCAAAATAAGCCCAACCTCGTGTCAGTCAGTTGAGAAATGGCGTCGCAGGAGCAGTTTCCGTCAACCTATGAAGGTGCCTTCCATCTACCGCCGATACCAGATTCGGTCAGTCATCAAGTTCCTGGTTATGCGTCACGAAATTGCTTCTGAAATCCATCGTCAGCTTGTGGGCACTTACGGACCTGAGGTAATGTCACGTCAACATGTTTTCAAGTGGGTTAGGCCTTTTAAAGAAGGTCGCACGGACACTCACGACGAAGAAAGGAGTTGAAGATCATGGGATCGGTGTTTTGGGACCGAAAAGGGTATTTGTTGGTGGATTTTATGGCCAGAGGGACAGCCATCAATGCTGAAGCATATTGGAAAACCCTTAAAAAATTGAAGAACAGCATAAAAAACAGGAGGAGGGGGATGCTGACTCTTGGTGTGTCTCTCCTTCACGACAACGCCTGACCCCCACACCGCTCGTGTGACCCAAGCCCTGCTTGCATCCTTTGGATGGGGTATTGTGACTCACCCACCATATTCTCCGGACCTCAGATTTTCATCTTTTCACAAAATTGAAAGAGTTCTTGGGTGGAAAACGTTTTTCTAACGACGAGGAGGCGGTGGAGACTGTCGAGAATTGGCTTTCAAAGGTGGAGCGCAGCGTATACGACGAGGGTATACAAAAGCTGGTGCCGAGGCTGAAAAAATGTATTGATCGGGATGTATTTCGAAAAATAAACATATATTTTGGAACATACCTTGTAAATTTGGCTGAAATATATGCACTTTTCGATTTTTGGCATCAGTTGTAACCTTATTTTCTGGATATCCCTCGTATAAGATCGCTCGTGTCAATGAAATCGACATAGTTAATACATCTTAAATTCTTAACGATTTTTATAGTTTCTACCAAAATTTCTTAGACCTGTGGTTCCTATTCTTCATCTGGGATGACTCTTGCATGTCATACTTGGAAGAGCGTTTTTCATCCTCTTCCCGTCTCTACTCTTTTACTATCAGACCATAACGAAGGCGCCCACTCATTTCCGACAACGAACGCCGTCTCCCTCGGTCGTAAAGGAGAAATTACTATGGTTGAGAAAGGATGACCTCGAATTTCACATACCGAACGCTGGATAAGTTCATTCCGCTGCGCGAATTTGCCAATTTCAGGGGTGCCAGATATTTTAGTCAATCGACGAGTCACTTCAGAACAGCTAAATCCACGACTAAGACCTTCATTCCTATCCGGATTTGAAAAATGGTTCCACATGTAGGGCAAAAAACGCCCAGGATGCTCGAAATGGAGGTGTGAACGCGTGCGCTGAGGACGATGAAAATTCTGCCGTGATAAGTCTGCTGAGATAGCTTGATCTAAACTGAAAAATGGCCAATTCGTTTAATAAACTGATAATTCTTGGTTGAGTCGTCGCATCTCTCATTGTACTGGGTTGGTGAGGGGGAGAAGAACCAGGCGACATATTCTCCGATTTTTTATTTTCTGGCCGAGTACTTTCGCCCCTTCGGGCATCCTCAGGGCGATGTGGAACCATAGGTTACCACAGAAAATCGGAGAATATGTCGCCTGGTTCTTCCCTGCCTCACCAACCCAGTAAACTGATAATGTTATATTTTATTTTGTATCTCAATTCTATTCACTCACTCTATTCTCGCCCTAGTTATTCCTAGTATTTTTTTTTTATTATTATTTTTTCAAATCAAGGAGCGACATGCTCTGAATTTGCGTTCAACGTCAATTTTCCGAGGATTTTCTCAATATCCTTTCCAACCCTAAGGAGGGCATCAATTACAGACGAGCTTTCGGATACGATTTGCACTCGAGTCGATTCCTTTCGAGTCGGCAAGCAACACTAATGACTAGGGACGAGCCTGGTTTTGTCACTGTCACGAATATATGCACAAGGCTCAAAGGGATCTTCCGCGTTGTCATGGCAGCCTTGCTAACGATCTAACGTTCTACAGAATGGGAGACCGAACGACGAGGAGTCCGGCCGAGTTAAAAATTAAAACGCCACCGGCTGTAATTGCAGTGCATGACTGCGACTAGGGGCCACAGTATTTTATCTGAAGTTGTCCATTGTGCTTTTGGGAAACCAGAAATAGCCAATTCTGTTCTCAGATTGCCAAAAATAAACGATTCTGCTCTTGGAGTAGCAAAAAATTGACGACTCCGCTGTGGGGTAACTTAAATAGAATAATCGTGATGTTATAGTGTTTCAAAAACCCGACGATTTCTGCGTTATTTTCGGAAGAAAAAATATACTTTCTGAAAAAATCGCTTTTCTGCATTTTCTTATTCGTTCGCATGGCACTGACAAACCCACAGTTTTTTTGCTTCCCAAGCTTGTAGCTTCCTTATTTTCACGGCTAAACTTCAGCTTTCTAATCAAAGGTATCCGCTCTCGTACAGTTTTTAAAAATAATTGCGGACGGCAAATCGCATAACCGAAAAGAATCTGTAAAATGAGGAACGGGTTTTTTTTACACATCTTAGGTTGCTAAAAATAAATTAATTCTGCTCTTGAATAGCTCAAAAACAAATTATGGTATCCGAAAACAGATAATTCTGCTCTTAAGTTAACCAGAATAGATAGTTGTGCTCTTGGAGTAGCCAAAATAGATAATACTCGTATTGAATGATCAAAAATAAACTCTACTGCTCATGAGTAGCTTAAAAACAAAAGAATTGGAAAATTCCGCTTTTGGGGTAGCTAAAAGTAACTCTGCTCTAAGGTTACCCAAAAAAGACCGTTCTGCCCACGAAGTAACCAAAAATACCGTTGTGCCCAAGGAGTAACCAAAAATAAGCAATTATTTTCTTGTGGTAGCCAAATATGACCAATTCTGCTATTGGGGTAGCTAAAACAGAATAATCGTGGTGTTAGGATAGCCAAAAATAGACCATTCTTCTCTCAGGCTGCCAAACATAAACAATTCTGCTCGTGAGGTAGCCAAAAAAGATAGTTCTACTCTCGGGGTAGCTAAAACAGAATAATCGTGGCGTTCGAGTAGCCAAAAACTGACTATTTTCCTCTTAGGTTGCTAAAAATTAACAATTCTGCTCTTAAGTTTGCAAAAAAGACAATTCTGCTCTTGTGGTGGCCAAAATTAGACAATTCTGCTCATAATTTAGGCATCAATGGACTATTCTACTCTTTCAAAAATTAAATTGGACAATCCCGCTCTTCGAAGACCACCGTTGGTGGTTTTGGTACAAAATATAATTTTCTTGGAAATAATCACTTCTGAGTATCCGCTCTTATAATGGCCGTCCTGTTCTCGGTAGTTGGAAGCTCATTTCGGAGTATTGCAAGTCATCAAGTTTAATTGAGTACGTAAACGGTTGCCTTGGCTTCGACGCTGCATCACACAAAGGTCCAACTTGTTTCCTACGTAGGTTGTACAATCGGTATAAAAGACCTAACATCGCGCTAAAAACGATTGAAATGGACGGAGAAAAAATTGGGCGGTGAAAATTCCCGAAGTTAAGGCCCGATTATATTTACCTCCGCCGAATTTCAACTGGGATTTTCAAATAGCAACAGCTCTCATAGCCTGTAAACCTTCTATTTGCGTTTTCTGATGATCCACGGCCAAAATTAATGTGAACATAAATATACGTGTTTACTCCACGATCTTGTGTGGTTGTATAGCCCTTTCGTTTCGGACGATGAATATTACGCAGAAATTATTGACATTCCCTGAAAGCATGTCATACGCAATGCATTCGAAATTGGGCGCTTACGTCGTCATTACTGAACTCAAGGGAACTACGCTTTGAGTATTGAGTTCCTCTCTTGTTTGCCCTGACTATTGACTGTAGCTGACCACCGGAACTAATCACCCCTTTGACGTCAACCCCTTCATCAGTCGCACGTCGAAGGCAGCCTCAGAAACAAGAGCGTCACATTTGATTTTTCAACTCGTTCAAACATGGAAAACAATAAAAAATTCATCGAAGTCGAAGAAACTTATGAAAACTGGACTATTCACGATTTTCTAACAATTTTTCGATTTTTCAGCTCGACAGAGAATCTCAATTGGGAAAGTGCACTTTCCGAGAAAATCGTTGTGTACAAAGATTCGACCCAAGCGATGCGTAAAGATTTCAAGAGTAGACTCCCCTCTGTTGAATAGTTCTCTTCACGTGTGGACGAAAGATAAACGGATAACTTATGAAGTGCGTTTCAAGCTCGGCTTCGTCCTCAAACCAAGTGGAAACACAGGCCCGAACGGCTTCTGAATGCTCATGCGGGGTCCCCATGGAAACATCAGTAAAAGAAAAGCGACCCCGCAAAGTAAAAGTACGTACGCACGGAAATTCAACTTCAACATTAAAGCGCGAGAGCCGGAATTAGAAATGTTCCAAGAGTAAAATATTCTACCACTCGGGCGGATTTTTCGTCGCGGGCAATTATCAACTATTGTTGTTGCGTTTTCGTATGTTAAAAATGAACCAAAGAAAATTATGTGAACCCTTTTTTACCTCCTCTTTGTGCTCCCCTTTCTAAATGTCGAAAAAATGGCGCTATTTATGTCATACGATTTTTATATCTGATTTCACCTATTTTCATAAACTCTCATCATATCACCTATCCTCACCAATATTCACCTACGTTCATACCGACTTTCACCAACTTTCACCTACTCCTATATCTACTTTCGCTTGCTTTCACCGACGTCCATACCTACTTTCACATCATAATTTTATACGTATACTTTCACCTACTCTTATACCTACATTCACTTACTTTCACTGACGTCCATAATCACTTTCACCTACCTACTTTCACATTTTAGTTTGATATACGTTTTTTTACCTCTACTTCTTCCAACTTTTACTTACTTTCACAGAAATTCATACACACCTCTAGGTTACTGCATTCATACCGACTTTCACTTGTTTTCACACCTGCCTTCACTAAAATTCATAACGACTTTCGCTTGCTCTCACCTACGTCCATACCTACTTTCACCAACTTTAACTTGCTCACATACCTGCTATCACAAGCCTTCATACTCAGTTTCGCCTATTCTTATAAGTACTTCTTTTATACTACTTTTACTACTATACTACTTATATACTTGCTTTCACCCTCGTCCAAACCCACTTTCGCCAACATTCATACCCACTTTCACTTGCTTTCACCTGAAATCATACCTAGTTCTCATCGTATGATACATATACTTTCACCTACTCCTATACTTACATTCACTTACTTTCACTGACGTCCATAATCACTTTCACCGACATCCATACCTGTTTTCACGTATAACTTTACCTAATTTCACTAATAATTTGATATACGTTGTTTGGCCTCTACTTCTACCAACTTTCACCTACCTTCACTGACATTCATACTGACTTTCACTTGCTTTCACCTACTCCTATACCTACTTTCACTTGCTTTCACCTTCGCCCATACGTACTTTCACTGCCTTTCACCTATGTCCAAATCGTGATTGTGAGGTTGAAAAACGCGACAAGTTCTCCTTATTATTTCTATTCATTCGAGCGCTTTCGCCCTCACGGGCCTCTTCAGGAAACATCTGGAGAAACTTACGTGTAGGGGTATGTATTCCTATTTTGTTTTTATCGTTTAAAAATAGCTAGAATAGAAATGATAAGGAGAACTTGTCGCGTTTTTTATCTCCACCTCAACCTCACAATTATGTATCAGCGACAACAACCAATGATATGTCCAAATCTACTTTCACATCATACTTTGATACACTTACTTTCACCTTGGCCAACTTTCCTTGACGTTTAACCTATTTCCACTAACTTTAACGCAGCCGCAACTAACAAGTATATTGCGATAGCTCTAAGCTCGCTGGTCCTCGATCCATCTGAGAATTCACGGGTCCATTATGGCCAACCGATTGCTCATGAGACAAATTTTTTTTAATCGAAAAGGTACATTTTCCGTCTGATTCTAGATGATCTAGGATCCAGATGCATTATATATAAGAACCGTATCTCATCATAGCAGTGTAACTTAATGGGGCTTTCATCTTACGCGCAAAAGTGCACAGAATGGCGTGCAGCTTTGCAGCAATAGAGCTATATGAACACCCTTAGATCTCAGTATGAAGCTATGTTGAGAATATTATATTGTAGAAGGAGCGATGAACTGGTTGTTCGAAAGTACGTACGAGGCTGTTGCCCTCTCGTGCACTCAGCAACGTTGTCTAGGACTTGAGTAATTCCGTGCGAGTGAGTATATTCTTCAAGTGCATGTGCCTACGTGTGTGGTATTTTACTGGACCCGTCAGGCCATTAGACGAGAGGAAACTTCCTCGCTAGTTGCGCTCCCGCATCCTCAAGTGTTCGCTCTCTTTCTCCCTCTAGCACGCTCTGATTTATTTATTGGCTTCGAAGGGCGCAGGGTATGAAAAGTTTAGTCGCTTCGAAAATAGTTGAATTTCGACTCCAAGCTCGCATCTTGGAAAGTGAACTGGTTGCAACACTTGTGAAGTTTTCTTGCGGTAAAATAAATAAGTTGGAAATTTGTTCGTGTTGGTATTAAAATATTATCAGATTTTTTATTTTTTATTTTTTTTTTTTAATTTGCGCTTCATATTAATTTTAACGACAAGAGTAGAGCAGATGGAAGTCAAGACATAGTTCCAGGGAATGCTTGAAGTTGCATGATCGCGACACAAGAGAAGTGCGCAGTAGACGGAACATAGGAATCCTCTCTGCTGCGGCCGAGTTCCTTTAGATAGACTCGGGATCACCTTCGTAGTTGTGCACTTCGACTGTACATCGCCTCCGTGTGCGCGGATCTAGCGACTAGAACATTCTCAAGACCTCCTCCGCCGATGCTTCTTGAACCCACACAGCTATAACAATTTTACACGGGCAGTCGCTCGCGGTGCGAACTGAAGACGCTTGCTACAGTCATCAAAATACATTTATCAGGAGGGAAACTAATTATTTACAGGAGAGTTGAGAAAGTATAGCATCGTATTCAATGCCAATGTTCATAAATTATTTTTGTATATTCTTTAAATATTATTTTACTAAAAGCATTTTTTTGTTAAAAAAAAGATTAGTTTTTATAATTAGTTTATTATTATTATTATTATTATTATTATGATCATCATCATCATCATCATCATCATCATCATCATCATCATCATCATCATCATCATCATCATCATCGTTATTATTAATATTAGAAGTAGTAGATTTTATTGTTGTATGAACAATTGAATTAGGTAGGTAGGCAAATTACAACAAATATTTTTTATTTATATATAATATAAACTCAGCTCGCAAGGCGCCCGAAGATGTAATGCGCTTATGTATAATATATACAAAATTATTTGTTTCTTCAGCCCTCAACGTGTGGGAAAAATGTTCGAAGTTGAAAAATCTGATTTTTTTGTGTTGTACCAACATTGTTGAATACTGCATGAACGGTTGAGAAATCGATAGGTGCATTACAAGGAGAAGTCGTAGAAAATTAAATTACCTCTCTTAGTATATTGAAACCTCTGAATTGACGACTTTTGCTATTGTTATCGAAGTGAGTTAAACATCTTGGAAAACTTTTTAATTGTAGCCCAAAATCTTCATTCCGCTCTGTTAAATTGCCATAATTTTTCTCAAAGTTCAAGCTGTAAATTTTCCATCTTCTCACTTACGTTCGATTATCAATAGAGAAAAATAGTCGCAGAGCGAAATTCGGAGATTTCAAAAACCTGAATTTTTAGATAATTTAAAATTTTTTAGATAATTTTTCACAATACTTCGTCAGCTATCCAAAGAAAAAAAAACCATGGAAAGTGATCAACGATAATAAAATTTAAATGCGGAAAAATTGCACTTTTCTTCGGCAAATCGACGTTTTCAAATTTGATTCGAGTCCCGTTCCTTTCTCCTTAACATTATGATTCACCGGTATTTTTGGACGAGAAAAAATGCTGGCGAATAGTCCGTTTTATATGCCGGTTTGTTAGGTTGAACAGGATAGTGCTCTTATCTTGGAAAAGACCGTCCGATTGTGCGGGAACGGGGTTTTATGGCTCGCAGTGGCCGCACTGGGACCCTTAATGTATTTCCTGTACGTGAGTCAGTCCTCGGGGTAAACGGATATTGATTTTCTCGAAACAGCCGCGCGATACATTTTATTGGTGTGAACAAAGTTCGAGCTCGAAGATAGAGTTTCTTAGGTCTTGCTCGTGCGCTAAGTTTCAGTCTCAGAAATCGGCGAGGAAAATAATTAAAAAAAGTTCGCTGAAAATACGAAGCTTTTGTCATTGAAGATTTCCAGCTCGTTATGAAAATTATCGGGTACGTGATTTATGTATATCGGTATCTGATTATTTGACATGGAATCTATACCGAGAATCTTGATAGATACAGGGGATTAGTCAAATACTTTGGCGAGGACCCTAAGGCAATCTAGTCCATATGAAAAGAGGGTTCGAAGCATATGCTGACTCGCAGATTACCGCAGCGAAGCGTTTCCCATTCCTGTCTATGTTTAGCTCCCCTTCTGCTGCCCCTATCTTCTCATTTCGTCCCATTCATTGCTGACGATGATCGATTTCAATCGAAAATACTGATCTAATGCGTAGAAGGAACATAAAACAGGATATATTTTTTTTTAATTATACAGGATATATATTTTTTTGATATTTTGATTTATTTTGATATTTTTTATAATACAGGATATATATTTTTTTTCTAATTAAAGCATTCTTATTTATATCATAATTTTCATTTCGATACGCATTTTTTATTGATCCATGACAACATTTTTTTTCGTGGAACACTTCAGGAAAAATATCCGCAATTTTTTAATATTTCCAAAGGAATCTAAAAAAATTTTTATTTCGATATGGTACATTTTTATTTCATCATAAATAGATATACATATCTGTATTGGAAATTTTTCACGCAAGAAATTTATATTAACTTTTAATTTAATTTTATTGTTTTTGTTGTTGAATAGTTTCATAGAAAATATCTTTTCCTTGTCGCATTTTTCGTCCAGGGGGAGGGGGAGATTGCCTGATTTTTTCTCCTCCTCACAACCCCTGAACAAGGAAAATATCTGTAACTTTTAACTATTTCTAAGAAATCTATATTTACATTTTGATATCAGCAATTTCATTTTCTCATAAATATTCAAGAAACTCATATCTAGGTATATGTTTTTGTTGAATATTTTCAAAAACAGTTAGTTTTGGTCATTTTATATGTTTCTAAATAATTATAAAAAGGTTTCTTTTGATTTTGTGATTTCGATTTCCTCATAAATATTCAAGCAATTCGTATCAAAAAATTTGTTGAACATTTCAAGAAAAATATTTGTAATTGTATATATCTTCAAGTAATTTGTAGCAAAATATTCATTTGCTACTGAAAATTCCATTTTTTATATACATATTTGAGAATTTCACATCTTTTTTACCTTTAAAGAAAAAATATTTGTAATTTTTTAATATTTTCAAGAAATTCATATCAACATTTTTATTTCAATATTAAATATTTAATTCTCATATTAATATTTTCAAAATTATCATCAAACTTTTTTTTGTTGATTATCTTCAGGAAAAATATGATTGTTTTTTCAATATTTCCATTAAATATGTGTCAAAATTTTCATCTCGGTATTGAAAGTTTTATTCTCATATAAATAATCAAGAGATCCCGTATCAATAAAAAAATATATTTTTTCCACAAAAATTTCTGTACGACTCAATTCTGTTGAATAGCCAAAAATTATTATATTTACTCATATTTTCTGGAAGAATTTCAAATTCGGAATCAGTGCGCGGAACCAATTTATGAAACTGTCCCTCATCATGTTTTCTACTTCGTAACTTCGATGTCCCAATTTTTTCGAATACGCTTGAAAAATACTTCAACGCCTTTCCTAGCTTTTTGCCCACGCGGTGGTTTCAGAATTTCAAAACGCGTCGATGCGCTTGCTGGAAAATTTCGAACGTACGAGTTCTGAATTGACAGCGGTAATTGAGGAAGTTCTCCGTTGTGGCCTTCATTCTATGGGAGACGTCGGTTTCAAATCGCATCGCCCGTTTCGCCTTTCTATCTAAATATCAGAATCGAGAAATGCGCAAATGAAGTTCCGTCGCTCATGGCTCACGTGTCGCTCGCTTTCGAATCTTTTCAACTACAATTTCCAACCTTCGTACATTGGAAGCACCTTGTGTGGTCCTACCGCCTTTTTTTCGAGCCGATCGTAAAAGTTGGAAAACGTGGATTGTAAAAACCGAATACGTTCAGGAATGCTGATGGCGCGCCTTTCGCCGCCTCGTGTTGCTCATTTTTATGCTCGGTAATCAGCATAATATCGCCTTCGGAAGAGGCGAATTCTAGTTAAAATAAACGCAATAAACACGGAGACGCTCGTTACTCGGAAGGAAAAACGCTCATTCGGCAAAAAACCATCGCCTGGCAAGGCCTTTATTGCATTCGGCTTCCCCTTGTGCGTGCGCAGGGAGCATCGCCTGGAGGGATCCGTATATCTAACAACCGCGTGCAATTCTGATTCAAGCGTGGGCGTAGAGATGAGCTTGTTACGTTGCTTTGTCTTGTTTGTTCGAATCTGCGTCGGAACTCGACGTTCCCAGTTCCCCCAGCGTCTACTAATAATCCACTGTTTCGAGTCCTTGGGATTATAGAGGGACAATCCGAAACGTAGTGTTCGTATAAATGAAATAATTGTCGGGGGAAGTGTCCTTTTCATTTCTGTATAGTAAGAAGGTGCAACGTATTGTTACATAACAGTAGCTAATATAATTGGATGTGTAGGTGGTGGGTATTGCATGTACTTTGTGTCATAAAGTAGTGGTGTTTCAACTTGCACAAATTTTCAACCGAGATGACATGAGTCCAACTTTAAGTTTTCCATGATTTGTAACTTGCACAGTGGATAACTTTGACGAAAAGTCGTCAATTCAGATGTTTGAATATACCAAAAGATAGGTAATTTAACCGACCACATTTTCCTAATGTAATGTACCTATCAATTTTTCAACCGTTTTTGCGTTATTCAACAATATTAGTAGACTATACACGAAAACATCACATTTCTCAACTTTAAACATTTTTTTCATCTATTTAATGCAAAAGAAACAAAGAATGAACCATATAATATTTATATACACATCATCAAATACCATTATGCTGAATTTGAGCTAAATCCATTGCAAAAAATTTTTCACGAAAAACTCAAGGGGTCCCCCTGCGATTTTTTTCAACCGATCAGTTAACGATTTTTTACTCGTCTTCCAATGCAGATAAAAATCTGAAATTTTCAGGAAAGTTGTATCTTACCAAGATGTATTTTTGTGATTTTTTTCAATTCTCGGAAAAATTTGCAAATGGTCCAAAAAAATCTGTTTTTGAACGATCGAAAATCGGACTTTAACTGTACTTTTCGGGGTCAAAAATCATGTGAATCAATTGTTTTATTATGCAGGAGTCTTCATTTGAACGTCTTACATACGTACATAGCAAAAAATTTGGTGAAAAACTGTTAAATAGAGCCAGAGAAATTATATTCCGTAAATCGACCTCTTCACCGGCCGAAATTCCGAGCTTCGGTAATAGTGAAAAATTGAATTTTCGTTTTTAAGCGATTTTGAATGCTCTTCTTATAGGAAATTTAACGCTGAATCCGAATTTGATGGCAAAACGACGAAGATTTCACTACGATTATTATTTTTTCCCAGTTTTAGTACTAGGTACACGCCGTTTTGTGTTTTTCATCTTTAAAAATCCGTTGTAAATACTAACAGTACTTTTCAATATTATTTTATTATTTATCTTATAGGAAATTAGACGTCGAATTTGAATTTGAAGTGAAAAAGGTCAAATTTTAACAATTAGGAAATTGCTTTCCATTCTTTCGGTATTCATATTTTTGGAGTTCAACTTTGAAATTTTTTTTCGCCACGTTCCCGAATTTCGAAAAATAGGTTCTGTGTGAGCAAATTGAAGAAAATTAATTTAGAATCAATTAAAAAAAAAAAATGACAGGGATAATTTTTTGTTTTTGAGATATATTCCACTTTTTGGTAAAAAACGGGTTCTCGTTTTTCTTCGAGCGCGAATAGCTCCGTGGGGACATATAATAAAATATTTATTTATTTGATTATATATTCAACGTCGAAGTTAAATTGACTTTTTAAAAAATAAATACATACGGACAGATAATATTGAAGTCGGTATTATTTTTTTTCCTATGTTTTTTATCAGATGAAGACCTACCATTTCATCTATATTATCAAGTAAGTTTTCATCTAGTTGAAAAAAAATGGTGCAGTGTGATATGTACGAAAGAAAAAAAATTTAAGGCGTTCGAAATTATTGATATTTATGGCCTGTTGAAATTGAAACTGGAACACCTTTGAGTTATTATTTCTTGGAAGTTCTGTATGTTATTCATAATTCAATAAGAGTCGATTGTTCACGTTCACTTTAAGAACATTATCTCAAAGTTTCTTAGAATTTCCTCCACTTTTTACTAAGATATGACGACTTCTGTTATTTTTTAGTGGAGACACTTTTTCAGAAAGTGTTCCTGGATTAATGGTACATGTGGAAAGAAAAAATATTCAGTTTTTGCCCTCGTTTGAATATACCATAGTGATTTCGGTGGAAGCATTGATGTAGAAAAGTTCCAAGGTAATTCAGATCAATCATGGAATCAAAAAGCCTACTTCGATTGGTCCTGATCATCCTCAGATAATTATTAATTGAAAAGTTTGCCTATTTTTTTCATCCACAGCGTAGATGCATGCAAAATGAACACAATCTAATGGTTTTCAATAAATTCATTGTTCTATGGTAATCAGTGTCATTAAAATATTCTCACGCTGTATATAATTTTACTTTAGATTCAATAATTTAAAAAAATACGTAGTTACCAATATGGTTCTAAAAAGTGGATAGACTTTTTAAATCATGATCAGTGCAAATGAATAATAAAACGCTGTGCAATAATTTGCAACGTTTTCAGTAACCATCTTTTCAGTAATCACCTTTACTATAAAAATAACTATTGTCCTAGACGAATATCTAACAGCTGTCCATCACCATCAAAATTGGCGCACTGTAGAGTCGCAGGCGATTCGAACACGGCCAATCAGCCGTTTTTCTCGCGAGCGAAGCTCAAATAAAACGACCTACCTACGCTGAGTCGAATGACGACCTGAAAATTTCGACAGCGTTTTTCGTAACCTTTATAACGCAAGACGCATGGTCGCTTTATTGTTAGGCTTTTAATTAAACTGATATATAGACTATTGATTTTAATAATTGATTCGTCTTCATTTAACCGACTTCAAAAAAGGAGGAGTTACTATAGTAAACTTGCGGGTTTTTTTTTTTTTTTTTTTTAATTGTCATTTTTCAATTTTTTATACACGTTATCTTCGAATATTCACCCGGTCAAATCGTTCAGTTTCATAGGTAAAGTTATAATTTGTCGTTTGCTCGTTGGCTATTGGTGTTCTCGCGGATGTTCAAAAATTTTTTTTAGGTTTGTACAACTTTTCGCGATCATCAGCATATTAAAGGTTGATTGCCTGCTGCCAAAGTGCTTCCACCTCATCCATCCTTCCCCGCATTGGCCCGCTCTCGCAAATCAATCGATTCCGGCTCTCAGTTCAGCGACATTTGAAAGCCCATAGGATGGCTCTTCTTGTCACTTTTTGTTTCCAACTCTATACAATTTATATAACTGCAGAGTTGGCCGAATTTTAGGTCAAAATCGGAATAGGAAAAAATATAGTATATTTAAAATGGCGTAGACATGTCAATTAATTTTCATTATGAGGTAGAGAAAGCGAACGTAAAACGCGTGAAAAGCTAACATTTTATTGAAAAATTGAAAAATTAAATAAAATAAAATAAATATAATAATAAAAATAAATTAATATATTTTTTTTAAATTGAAAAACTAAGAACTTTATATGAAAAATCGGGTCGCTATTGATCTGCTGAGCTTTTCCAACTTCGCAAGTTCTATTTCTATCCTAAATTCAACTCACCTTTTTTTCAACTGGTACTTATACTTACCCAAGTAATTGTTATTATTTTTAAAGACCAGTTTTCTTCTCTTACAAAAGCCAATCCATTAATCGGTCTCGTTAGCTTAGATTGAACTCATCGAGCTTTGTGGTCAAAACGATTCCACTTATTTGACTGACTCATTTATGAGAAAGGCGATAAACCGATAAGATGGGATTTTCCATCAGCGTGACTAATAGAAGAAAATACGCCGTTGGACAATTGTTAACGAGTCAGCAGAGATCGATGCATCGTAAATTCAACCGAGCTCGACCGTAAAATCACACTGCGAAGAAGAGAACTTGAAAAAATGAGTTTTCGAATTCAGCAGACGTTCTTTGTAATGTTCGATTATAATTCGAAATTACCCAAGGATGATATTAAAAAAAAAAAAAAAAAAAACCGAACTTCAATAACTTGGCTAACCTCCTTTATTTGAAGTAATCAATGTAATCAAATGTAATTTGAATGTAATCAAATCTACTCACTTAGTGCAGGTACCAAATGGCATTTGAGAAAAGTGTTTTTGGAGAATTTAAGAGAAAGCAATTTTTCGACAAGAAATTAATGATAATTACTGAATTTAAGGCGACGCTTATCGGCGGAATTTGGGATTGGTGTTCACCTACCCAACAGCTGAATGTGAACCAATCAATACTTTCCAAAGCACTATTTTTTAAATAATTAATTTATTATAAATGTCTACCTCCTTCGATGTTCTAATCGTGTTCAATTTTTAAATCATTTCAATTTTTCTAGCCGCAATTCTAGTCTAAGCAATTCTACATATTTTTGGGAAACCTCTGACGTGAATACCGAAGCAATATACAAAGAGATGAATTTCGCTCAAATATAAAAGGTTGCTCATGTTTTTCATTACGGGGCAACGTGAAAGGCGCACAGAATCCTCGACAGAAATAGCGGGGCGCCCTCATTTCCTGCGCTCATTGCTCCGCAACTCGAAAGCAAAACTTGTTAGGCTGGGATGTTGCTAGGGCTGGGGAAAAGACACGGCGGCTTTAACAAGCTCGACATGCGAGCTCTTACAAAGCCGTGAAACTTGTAAGGTGAATTGCACATAATCCAAGTTCGCATTAACCGCCGTTCAGATACGCCCACGGGAGAATTAAGAGTTGTGTGGAAAAATGGTTCCACGAGGTGGGAGAGCTAGGGATGATACGATTGGCCGCCATTGTTTGCTCCAAAGAACCAATTCGACTAATTAAGAAAAATAAAAACATTTCAAATTACGACTTTGAAATAACCAGCTGTTTAGTTGAAACATTTTTACATAAATGTTTGTGACAGTTACCAGTTTAAGTGGATAATTATAAGTGGATTATATTAGAAGCAATGGAATAAAAAACCTCTCTACGATATTTTGCAGCGTTTTTATTTTATTTTTGTGCACCTTGTCAGTTTATGCTACAATTGCAAGTACCTTCAGTAGCTCAATGATCTCCCTCGCAAGTTCAGCACCACATAGGGGAAAACTAGCCTCGAAACGGAGGGATGAAACTCCTTCCGTCCAAGTTAATGAACCAATTAGTCCAACTTCAATTCAGATCCGTCCTCAACTACAAAGCCTAACTAATGAGGACGTTCCAACGTTGCTATGCAGGCATTGTCGAATTAATTCCTTTTCCCTATACGTTTTTCAACTGACTGTGTTCTTTATTGGATTATTTTTACCTATCCATGTTACAGATCTCTTCGAGTCTGAACAACAATATTCCAAATTACTCTCAGCATAAAAACAACAATTTTAACAGCTAGTAAAGCGACAAACCTATAAAGTTGAAGCGCAAATTAAAAAAATAAATAAATAAAAATAAAAAGGTCTCCGCTATGCTTGGTATAAAAAAATGCCGATTTTTCCATAAAAACCAACCCTTTATACATGTAAAGGTAATTGTCTCTAAAAATAATTTTTCCACCGACGAGAGGTAATTGTCGACTATTACAGCGAGAATTTCAAAAGCGCCGGCGCTTCCTTGGGTTCGAATTTTATTACAGAATGAAGAAGAGTTCTTGTCCGCTGCCGGCCGAACACAGCTTCATACCTACTTTTTTTTGCCAAGGAACCTGCGAGGGGAGCAAACCGCGCAATATTAATGAGCTGCTAGGGAATTCCTGACGCACCCCAGGAGTCCCATTTCGCAGGTCCCCGACGATCTCTTTTCACATGGTAATACATCCATTTCGAGAAGCTAATAAGATCAGCTTCGCCCTCAACCAGACAGCATACTAAGACACGTGGTGGAAAAATACGAACACACACACGACCGAAATACGCATTCGTCTTGCAAGATTTGAACGGCGCAGTTTAATCGCGAACAAAAAGGTGAACCGAATATTCTTTTAATGGCTGAAAAGGAGGAAAAAATAGGAGAGATCTTCTAAGATAATAATTCTTCGCAAGCTGAACTCTTTCGCCCATTGAGGCATCTTCAAGGCGTTGTGAAACTATGTGCAACCGTCAAACCACAGTGAAGATGGCCGAATAGGCGAAAGTGCGCTTCCATATGAAAACAACGCTGAGGAACTGTTGCCAAGTTTCTTTTCCCTTCGAAAATGGAATTATCTGTGGTTACCCTGTCTCTCAGACGTATGTTCTGCTAAGTGTGTATGGATTTGATGATTTGCGGTTTTCTACCAAGAGAATTATGTAGATCTTGTCCCGCATATTTTCCCTTGGCAACAACCTTTTTTCCAAATATTTCTACCCAATCTGCCTCTTGTCTGAGAAGCAGGTGTTTCGCTAAACGCGAATAGCAAACCGGGTCCCGTAAGACGAACGGCGTCCGTACGTGTATTTCGAACAATCGACCGTTTCCCCTTTGCTTTAATCACCTTGAACGTATGCGCACTACTGTTCGGCGTAGATTCCTTCATCATATAAATGATTTCTTCATTCAGCGCACGTGTAAGTTATGATACTTCATGCACCCGAGTGGATCCATATTCGTTCCGATTGAATCGTTCCTGGAGAGTATAGTTTTTAAAATAAAACTATTGCGTCACGTCAGTTTCGCAAAGCCAATACGTGCAACAGAAGACGCAACTTTGTTACGAAACCGATTACGTGATTGGGCGAGACACCTGCGAACTTTAACTGAGCACCGAACAGCGAACGTTACACCGATTTTCAATAGGAGCTTGGAAGCCGTAAGATTGCATTCGGAAATTCAATATTCCTTTTAAAAAGTACAAAAGATTGATAAAACAGCGAAAAGAGCTTGCGATTTTATAACTGCAATAGAATAGAATTTATGAAAAAATATTTTATTTAAATTTGTTTACTAAATCAATCGAGATTGTGGAATCCCATTTCTCCAGGATAGAAGACCAAGAGATTGTTACGAGTTCCGTTGGTTTTGAATGAGTTATTCAGTTATATTGATCTCAGCGTCTAGGCCATCATCAGTAGCAATGTTACAACTTGTAAGATTCAAGTATAATTTCCATAGAAATTCAAGTGATGGTGAAGTTGAAGGTTGAAGTTGAAGGTTGAAGTTGAAGGTTGAAGTTGAAGGTTGAAGTTGAAGGTTGAAGTTGAAGGTTGAAGTTGAAGGTTGAAGTTGAAGGTTGAAGTTGAAGGTTGAAGTTGAAGGTTGAAGTTGAAGTTGAAGGTTGAAGTTGAAGGTTGAAGTTGAAGGTTGAAGTTGAAGGTTGAAGTTGAAGGTTGAAGTTGAAGGTTGAAGTTGAAGGTTGAAGTTGAAGGTTGAAATTGAAGGTTGAAGGTTGAAGTTGAACGTTGAAGTTTTACGTTAAGGTTTCTATCGCTTGAAGATACGTTTAATTTCGAAATTGCAAATATGTGATGAAGAATAAAATATTCAAGCGCGAAGTTCGTTTCGGAAAGAGTAATTCTGAGCAAATATTACGCCGAAATACCGTAACCCCTTCAGAAAGAGTGTGCGAATAATTGAACAATAACATCGCCCGGAGCGAATTAATAATAATCGAGTTCAGCCGTTCGTGAATGTGATTCGGATTCGAATTAGAGGAACAAATGGACGGGAATAGCTTCAAGGATAACTCATTGTTTGCTGTAGAGAGAGACTCGATATTAAACAAAAGATCTGGTCAAAATTGTTTCAATGAATCTCTATACAAAGCAATTTCGTTCAAAGATTGTGTCGATCTTGTTTCAAAAAATTGGAAAACCTGTGAATTTGCTTTTCAGTGGGCGGATTATTTTGCAGAAGTTGTAGAACTTCATCGTAGAAATCGATAGAACTCATATCAAGAAGTGGTTGAACTTTTTCTGAGATATTGTTCTCAGTTTCTTCTCAGAAATCGATAGAATTTCTTTTCAGAAATTGATAGAATTTCTTCTCAGAAATTGGCACAATTTCTTCTCAGAAATTGGCACAATTTCTTCTCAGAAATTGGCACAATTTCTTCTCAGAAATTGGCACAATTTCTTCTCAGAAATTGGCACGATTTCTTGTCAGAAATTGGCACGATTTCTTGTCAGAAATTGGCAGAATTTCTTCTCAGAAATTGATGGAATTTCTTGTCAGAAATTGATAGAATTTCTTTTCAGAAATTGGCACGACTTTTTCTCAGAAATTGGCTCGACTTCTTCTCAGAAACTGATATAATTTCTGCTCAGAAATTGATAGAATTTCTTCTTAGAAATTGATAGAGTTCTTTCTTAGAAATTAATAGAATTTCTTCTCAGAAATTGATGGAATTTCTTGTCAGAAATTGATGGAATTTCTTGTCAGAAATTGATGGAATTTCTTGTCAGAAATTGATGGAATTTCTTGTCAGAAATTGATGGAATTTCTTGTCAGAAATTGATGGAATTTCTTGTCAGAAATTGATGGAATTTCTTGTCAGAAATTGATGGAATTTCTTGTCAGAAATTGATGGAATTTCTTGTCAGAAATTGATGGAATTTCTTGTCAGAAATTGATGGAATTTCTTGTCAGAAATTGATGGAATTTCTTGTCAGAAATTGATGGAATTTCTTGTCAGAAATTGATGGAATTTCTTGTCAGAAATTTCTTCCCAGCATTTGATGATCTATTCCAGTTTGGGCTGTCTAGACGCTGAAATTATCGAATATTTCGTAATTCTATTGTGTGTCTACGCGGTTCATTAGAACGGATAAGTTCAGCATAGCGTTAATATTCGAAGGCCTTCATAACGGTAATCCTTCTGAATTAAAGCCGATTCAATTATCGGTCACTGGCTTCCTTATTAACCTAATGGTCAAATCCCCTCCAAGTAACAAAAGCCCGGCGGATTCAATTATGTCGGATCCCCCGGTTATGGACATTTTCCTCGCAGTTGGTTCATTCGGGCTTGAAAATGCGGCCATGACGGAAACGAGAGTCGATTATGTGCGGAAGATTTACTTAAACCGGCGAGCAAGCCATTAACCTCACAATCATTGGGGAGAACGCGAAATGCAACTGTACATTGCAAGCAATAATAGGAAAAATCAACTTATAGCATCGAACGCTGTTAGCTAGCGATTCATCAATGATAATATGCAAAATAACTTATGTTCTAAATTTTCATGTTTCTCTACCAGAAATTGAACGATTTCCTCTCCGAAATTCGCTGAGTTTTTGCGAAATCGACAACATTTCTTTGAAGAAAATGGTAGGGGTTGTATTATAAATTTTCCAAAATTTCATCTGAGAAATCGTTAGAATTTCTGTTGATCGATAGAATCGCAGCAAAGAAATCGGTGAATAATCTTTTGGAAAATTGAAAGAAATGCTCCTCAGAAACCAGTAAAATTTAAGGAAATTAATAGAATAGTGTTGGAATGAACGCATTCCCTATTGTCAGAAATTAATTAAATTTATTTGGAAATTAGTCCTCTTTTCTCACAGGGATTAATCAAATGCTCTTAAATGAGTAGGTAGTATTTATTCTTTTAAAATCAGTAGCATTATTCCCCTTTTAGAAATCTGTGGAATTTCTTTTCACAATTCAATGGAAATTCTTTTCACAATTCAATGGAAATTCTTTTTCTCAGAAATAATTAAAATTCCTTTTTTTAAACGAGGAGAATTTTTTTTCATAAAGACTAGTCAAATTTCTTCACTCGGGTAGAATTTTCTCTTGCGAAAATTGATAGAATTATTTTTTAAAGATATTTATAGAAATTCTTCTTTTAAAAAATTAATATCAGCAGCTCTACTTCTCACAAAAGTAGCAGAAGTTTTTCTACAAGTCGTTAGAATTACTGCTTGGAAATAAGTGAACTCCTACTCTGAAATTAATGGAGTTTCTATTAACAAAACAGTAGAATTTCCACTGTCAGAATATAGTAAAATTTCTTCACTTAGAAATCTCAGAAGTGGCATGAACTTTTTTTCTGAAAAACAAGTACCAAATTAATTTTCTGAAAAATAAAATAGTAAATTTCTTCTTTCAGAAAGTTTTAAAATTTCCTCTCTTAGAAATAGAGTTTTTTCCTTTCAGATATAATGGAATTCCTTCTTCGGAAATTCTTCTCAAAAAAGTTTCTAAAAAATTCTTCTTGAAAAGAAGTAAAATTTCTTCACATAAAAATTAATGGAGTTTTTCTTTTCTTGAAATGTTTGGAATATGTTCACTCGAAAGTAGAATTTCTTCTCGCAAAAAGGCACAGTATTTTTTCTCTTAGAAATGAGTAGATTTCGTTCTCTAAGAAATAAATAGCATCATTCACATGAAAATAATCCGAATTTCTTCACTAAGAAACTAATAGAATTTCTTCTCTTAGAAACTATTAGAATTTCTTCTCAAAAAAATTATTAGAATTTCTTCTCTTAAAAATTTTCAGAATTCTTCTCTTAGAAATTTTCAGAATTTCCTCAATGAAAAATTTTTGTAGTATTTTCTCTCAGAATTTAGTTGGATAAGTAGTTTTTTTTTCTTTTCAGAAACAGTAGATTTCTTCTATCGGAAAATGATAGCATTTTTGCTTCTTAAAAAAATACTAGAATCTCTTGAAAATTTTTTCTTTTAGTAATTATGATAATTTTTCTTTCAGAAATTATTAGAATTTCTTCTTCTAGAAATTACTGGAATTTCTTCTCTTAGGAATCGGTAGAATAATTTTTCTCGGAAATTAATAAAATTTCTTGCTGTTTTTTTTCTTTTTTTTAGATGTTAATACCATTTATTCTCCTGGAACCTCTTTCCAGAAATTTAAGCATGTTATTTCTGGAGTTCGCTACGAAATTTCTCACTTACATTAGTTTACGAATTAATCCAACGGGATACGTATTTCAAAAGTTCTGTTCCCATCGGGTATTTCAAGACATAAAAAACAGAGTTTTTTCGGAATAAATCAAGTTGGAGCGGCTGAGCTGAGATTTCTAAAAGAAGAAGAGCTACCAGGCGATCGTTTCGAGATGTCCACTTGTTCATAAATCATTTCGAGAATCTAGACTGTAACTGATGGTTCGTCTGGTCTGTAAGGAGCTTGGATGCATGCAGTTATTCAAGGCAAATGTTATCAATAAGCGATAGCTTTCATTATTGCCATCTAGCGTCATTATTGCTCCCGTCCCATGAGACTATTGAAATGATTGCAACTATTGAGCGATGTGAGTCGGTAAAATTATACGTTCGCATAATAAAACGAAATATTTTTTGCGATTTACTGCACGAGGAGTAGAAGTATATATTAAAACGGAGACGTATTTATTTCTCACCGTTCTCCCTTGGAAAGTTTTTGAAGCTTTTTGGAATAATAAAAATGAATTCACCTGAAGCAATGTAAATGTTCGGATAACATTGGATTACAGGGATTTGATTATTGATCAGAAAGAAGTTAAGGAGTTCAAGTCTTCGCCAACTGATGTCGGTCGTCTTTGATTTGGAGTTGTTCAAACGGTTGACAAGTATTTTGTATAAAGGCCGAAGAGAATAGTCAAAACTGTCTGCAGATGAAATCTGCCTTCGTCAGACGTTCTCTAACGACCTCGTTACGAGTATTGACGTTTCCCTGGTGACAGCTGCCGAATAGTCGTTTGCTTAACTTCGATAACATTCGTTAGCGCAGTCAACATAGCAAAATCGGAAAATGTTTTCGTTCTAATATTTGCCGAATAGCAAAAATAAAAATTTAGAGTCATGATCATCTATTTATTTTTCGTTCGAACGTTCCTCAAGAAAATATTTATTTATTTTTATAATTTCTAGTAATTTTTTGGTTCATAAAATTAGAAATTATAATTGCAAAATTCTCGAAATTTTCACACAAAAAATCGTTATTGGGCCAACGATGACCGAATTCTTCAGCCAAATGGATACCTCAACTTTGAGGTTAATTTGGGCAGATTTTGAGAGTGGGAAATTCGTGTCTTCCAATTTTTTTGAAAGACGAGCGAGTTTGATATAAATTTCAATAAGATTTTTCGTCGTCGAATCGAATTGAACGAGACCATAACCGAGTCGACAGGTTTATTAGTTCTCTAGTTATCGAGGTTTTTTTACTTCTTTATTTTTATTTATTATTTTTTTATTTCCTTTTTTTTTGTATTTTCGAGATTTTGAGAAAATTGGCAACACGTTTTAACCAAAACATTTATTGAGCTAAACAATCGTTCTACACTCGTAATGCTCGTGAAAAGCTCTCTTCAGCTGTATCGTTAGTCATTAAATTTGAACTTGAAGTAAGTAGGAAATTTAAAAATATTTAAAATTACAATTTCCACCAAGTTAGCCCTTACCAATTATTGTTAGATGAAAACGTTCAGAATACTTTGAATCAATCACGTGTATGATCATTTAAATATCGATTGAACCTAAGGAAATCACTTTGCATTGTATTGCAGCGCTTTTCATCGAACAACCGTCAAGAATAATACGTAGTAACAATTTTTATTTAAATTTGTCATATTTGATTCATATTCATCTTCGTTTCGACTTCGTTCCGTATTTTCGTTCGTCTCTATTCTCATCATAGTTTTAGTTCTCTTTTCGTACCTCGATAATCGTTTTGCTATATTTTCTTTGCAGTCGTTCCTTTTCCCTCTTCGAATTCGATCCCTATTAAATAGGGAAAATTTTTTCCTCGTTGTTTTCCTTCATTTGACAAAGAAAATATTAAAACAGTCCTTTGTACCTACGAGGGGATAAATTTACGACAGGAGAAATCAATTTTAGATGCTTGTTAGCGAGGGTTGTGGAAAATATATATTTAGCCCTCTCGCCGTCAACGTGAAACGGTTCGGAAGAGGGTGTACTACAACTTGGCGATATCGTGGTAGAGGGATGCCGATGTATTTGTAGTCGATGGATGAAGTAGTTGCTGTACATCGGGTGGAAGGGGGTGAGAAACCACGCCCTTTCGGGTCAAAGCTCCCCCTTCTAAGCGATCGTGCGAGATCGGGCTCGGTCGGTAATTTCCGGCCGTTTTCGGCTGCCCCTTCTTCAAGCATCGGCAGAAGCCGGCTCTGGGAGGAACAGCAGTTCACAGTGAACCGTTCGCGGTCGTGTTGACGTTTGTGAACCGGCGTTTCGAGCGTTCCCGTTTGTTTACACCGGGTCTTATCAGGCCAAAAGTGATTCTCTGGTATTGTTATCGGTCCGGTGAACTAGTGATTGTGTGATTCCTTAGTGATACAGATAATTCCAAGTGTCGACCAAATGTGACACTGTCCGATAGCGAACATGACGGCTGTCACATTTCAGTCCGTACAGTTGGATTCGGACGAATCGCCTACGACTGAATTGACGGACGTGTTGAACGACGACGAAGACCATCATCGGCGGCAGCATAAGAAGAAATCGAAGGAGGAAAGACGGAAAAGGTCGAGATCGTATTCGACGGATGCTTCGATCTGTTCGACAGCTTCGAAGAAGAGGAAGAAGAAGAAGAAGCATCACAGGAGATCTTTGGATGAACCGCCGAGCCCAAAGGTAAACCCGATTTTCCTTTGGGTGAAGGAGGACAACGCGAAAATTGTCGAAGTCCGATGCGAAGACTACGACAGACGTAACAGGATCAAACTGACCAAAACAGCTGGCGGTTGGAGAGCTATTCCTCACGTTCAAATTAACCAATGGCTGTCGTCGCCGTCCGAAAAACGCTTCAAAATGGAGGAAGACGATCCACCGGCACCGAAATTGGAACCCGAATTGTTTTCAGACTGCTCACTTGGGGCGTGCGATGGCAATAGCCGAGTGAAAACCGAGTCGGAACAAGCTGAAAGGAAATGCGACACTCCGCCTCCGCAGCTTGAGAAATGCCCGAGCGAATCGGATATACCAATGCTGGAGGATGGCAACGCTGGTGGAGAACGATCAGCCCCCAAACTCGAGCCTAACGTAGACATTGTTCAAGAAACGTGTGAGCTTGAGGCTCAGGAAGAAGAAAGTGATGCTCATGACGTTCATATCAACGAGGAACAATCATCAGACAAACTTTCCCAGAATCGTCGGCAAGTGGCTGAAGCACCGCAGACATCCACTGAAGACACTTCAGAAATGTCTGCAGAAATACCCGCAGAAGAATATGTTGCTCATAATCTAGTGGAACCAGCTTCACTAGTTGCGGACGATGAAACGGCAGCTGATACGAAAGAAAGTAACATTCAAATTGACGATAGTTCGTCTGAGAGAAAGGTTAACGATGACGATCAAAGTGACATTGAAGCAAGCAACGTGTCCGCAGTGAATTCAGCTCCCCATTCTCCAAACAGCTTTCAACAAACCGATGAAAACACAAATGATCATGCTGCAAACAAAGAGGAATCAACTCATAATGAAATTGAGCTCTGCTCTAACGACAATTGTGTTAGCTCTCCGCTTCCGTGTAAATCTGGTCAATGTGAGCAGTTTTCAGGCAATGATGAAGCTCTTCCAGAAGGATCTCCAGCTGAAGAAGCTCTGGTAGAAGGAGCTCTACCCAAGGAAACACTTCAAGAAGAAACCTTAGCTCAGGATGCTCTTCAAGAAAATCTCGATGGAAAACAAGAGTGTGCTATCAAGTGTTGTGAAGAAGCGCAGTCGAACAATGTCGATGAAAACCACAATAACGAGTTCGATAGCGATTCAAGGCAGAACTGCATGAACATTGAGCCTAGCAATTTCTGCCAAGATATAGAAGATATTCTGGGTGCCATTGAAAACCAACCCCAGCACAAACCTGAAGGTTCTGTGCAGCAACTGTCACACCCGAATTGTTCTAAAGATGTTGACGAATACGATCACAATGCGTTGATGACTGAGTTGGAGGAGATGATGAATGAAAGGATGAAAAACGATCATTCTTCTCACAAAGATGTTCTTGACGATATATATACGTTCGTGCCATCTCCGTCCCATACGGTTCAAGAAAAGTCAAAATCAAAAGAAGCCAAGTCTTCTAAAATAGAGCGCGTCATTGAACAGGTGAAGGCGAAAAGCGCGTGTGCCATGTTGGCTAAAGTCAGCGGTTCCGGTCACGATCGTACGAAAAGTCTTTCCACTTCTCAGCCACAGATGAAATCGTGTGACCTAGACAATCTTGATCTTCTCTGGAGACTACCCGAAGGAACCACAATTCATCATTCTAAACCATCAGAGAACAAAGATCTTCCGATAGCGACGACGCATCAAAGCAGCTGTCATGAAGAGCCATGTCCCACCGCCACCATTAGTCTTGTAAAGCCAACTACTCCAGTTTCCACAGCTCCAACGTATCAAAGTCCGCACGAGCCAGTTCAAGAGGAACCGCTAAATTTGGGAAAACCAAGACGGCCGAGTCAATCAACAGTTACTGCACCATCTCGGCCCCCATCCATTCCTCAGTTGTTGAAGAAAGAAGTTCTTTCCACGTGCAAACTTGAGACGAAACCTCAACTCCCGCACAGCCATCAAGCGGATCCAGACCTGAGTCGAGTGAAACCGATGCCCAAAGGGGCTGAAAGGTGCACACCAGATTCGTCAAAACCTTTGGAACCATTAGCGCAGCTGAAAGAAATAATGAGCGACCCTGAGGTGACTGTGCCGGATCCTCTCCTCGTTCCAAAGGAAAGGTTATCAGCGTTGATAGCCAACCCAAAACGAGAAATACCGCGGCTGATGGCTCTCACCAACGAAGTAAAATATCCAAAGCTGGATACCAATCTCATGGAGGTATCTCTGGCACACCTGCAGCTTCTATTGCAAAGCAGCAAGAAAGAGGATGAGCTAAAGCTGATCCAAAAACACGCCGACCTCTTGCAGTCACATTTGAAAAACGATTCGGCTCACCTAGACCCAGCTACTATGAACGCCTTGAATCAAATGTTATGGTTTCCATATCTTAGTCATTTGGATATGGGCCGCAGCGCAAACCCTCAAGATGTTATGGGCATGATGAACATGATGTTCCCTTACAATGCATGGAGCCAACAAGCCTACGATTATGCGCAGCAGTCGCATCTCATAAATTTCTGGCAGGACATGTCGCAGAAGCCGAATATGTCAGCTGCTCCACAAGTCAGCAAGGGATATTCCGATCTCTACAAGCCGATTCCTCCAGTCATATCCCCGTCACTGTATACGTCTGCATCGTCTTTGGAAAGCTCTCGAGTCTTACCCACGGCTTCATATCCTTCAAGGACGTCCAAACATTCGTCGTCAAGACGGCATCACAGAGCTGAGACGGTTATGCCTCCACCTCCTCCTCTGATTCCGGCTTCGGCTACGGATTTCCTCAAATCGCCAGCGTTCGACTTGTCTTCCTGGTCGTTACCTCAGACAAGTGAAGCTAGCAGAGTATCCTCTACCTTGAGCCATTACAAGTTCCCTCCACGCTCTGAAGCATCAGCGCCGCCTTCCTCCTGTTCTCAAACGCAAGTCTCGTCGTCTGAGACACCACCAAAGCTAAAAGTCCGGAAGTTTGACGTCGACCCAAACGCGGTGCCAAAGCTCATCAATAAAAACCTGGCTTCTCCTGTGCTCCCACCTCTTTCCTCGATGGCGCGGCAGGTACCTTCACATTACTACGATGCCAACCATCTTTGGAACCCTCTATACGCGTAAGTTTTTTTGCTAATTTAATTTATGGCGTTAAATTGATTGTATTTGTGGCAGAAAAGTTTGAAAGGGATGAAGAATGAATTGTGTTGTTTGATAAAATGTCTGCCGTGCTCATGAGCGTGGCTATTTCAGGATTGACAGGTTCGAACACCATTTTATAGTTGTACTTTATTACGCGGACGTATCATTTGCATCTGCCACACAACGTGGCAGCATTGGACTGTGGTAGCATTGCTCCAATGATGCTCCAACGAGCATTCAGTTTTTTAGAATGAATTTTTCAGGCAGGTGCCTTTTTTGAGTGAGAAGCACGTGGCATTGAGTTCATCTTCTATCAACTCGCTCCCTAGAGTCAAATTTTGAGGGATAGAGAATGAGGAGCGATGAGGGGATGGGTCAAACAGTTCATCTATGCAATCAGCATTGATGGCACCCTCTTTCTTTTCTATTCTATCTATTCTATCTATTCTATCTATTCTATCTATTCTATCTATTCTATCTATTCTATCTATTCTATCTATTCTATCTATTCTATCTATTCTATCTATTCTATCTATTCTATCTATTCTATCTATTCTATCTATTCTATCTATTCTATCTATTCCATCTATTCTATCTATTCCATCTATTCCATCTATTCTATCTATTCTATCTATTCTATCTATTCTATCTGTTCTATCTATTCTATTCTATCTGTTCTATTCTATTCTGTCCGTTCATTATGTTTCTATTATTAGTTTCTATATCTTCTAGTATTGAAGTGCTACTCGTCTTGGTTGTTTCTTACGCTGTTTTGATAAAGAGGAAAATGCGCACTCGCAGGATTGGATCGGGCGCTTTCTCACCTGTGGGCTTTTATAGGAAACGTTTGCCGTTCGTCTTAAATACATCGCGACTCGAAGATGTTAATAATAATATGATTCAAAAATACTAAGTCCATGCGTTTCTTCTTTTTCTGAATATTAAAAAAAAACCCGCAATCTGAACGTTAAAAGCTTTTCCATTGGTAGCTCAGCCAATTTACCGAACCACTTAATCCCAAAAACCATTGAAAGTAATCACTCGTACATTGCACCCCTTAGTGGTACTTCACTCAATTCGAAATCTTCCCTTGCGATTGCGGACAGTGCATACACAACTCTCACGCTGAGCATCTGTTCGCACTCCCAAGGGCGATCTAAGCTGTGACAACAATAAAAGTAACCCTACAGATTCATGTTTACAACCGACAAGAAAAAACATCGGTGTTTTTCAATCTCTGTTGTTTAGTGACGCACCTATCGCCCACATGCGTCTTCTCCCTTGCTCTCCCCTATCTGCAATTCGAACTTTTGCTTTTCTATTTACCAGCTCGGCCCCTTTTTAATTTATTATTCTGTTTTCGTGACGATCTCGTCTTCTTCTTGGCCAGGTTGAACCTATGACATGGGTAATCGATCTGTTGTCGTCACACTCGCTTACCTTTTCCGACGCCCTCGTCCCCTGCGATTGCTTCATACGTCGACATCATACGGAACTCGTAAAATATCACTTGCCGAGCTGTTATCCGAGCGGTGATATAGTGGAAACTTGAAAAAGTACTATAGTTAGTATTTGAAATTTTTTCGACGGTAGTTTAATTTTACCAGATGGTAACTGTACTTTTTTTTAAACCAATTTCAAAATATAATTAATTTATCATAATCAATTATTATTAAATTGAATTGAATTTATTTTCAAAGTTAGTGGAAAGTCGCGTGATTATTTTTCAATATTGAAACCTGAAGATAAATAAAAATAAATATAAAAATATTAATATATTTAATAATATTATTAATATTTCTGAATAGCTTCAAGATGGATTTTTTCCACCCTTTTCTAGCCCGCGATCTCGAAGTTGGATTCACAAAAAATAATTTTCTTGGCGGTTCGCATTGTTTTTGTTTTTTTTTACTATCTTTCCAAGTTTTGTTTCTTCTTTCAACTTTACGCTTTGCACGTATGCACAACGAACAGATTAAGCCTCATGAACAACAACTATTTCCTATTCAAGAGTTGCAACCTTAAAACGCTTTGATTAAGTCAAATTTTTATCAATTCGAAAACAGATTTTTTATGATCTACTTGATTTTTTTCAAAAATTGAAAAAATGGCACTATTTTATAATGTTACGAATTATCTAAAAATGTCCAATTTTCGTCTGCCTCGGCAGTCAAGTTTAAATTAGAAAACCGATCGTGTAAACTATTACGGTTGATTACAGAAACGGGAAAATTTAGGATGTATAAATATTTCTTCAAAAAATGTCACGTTTCGATTTCGTTCAAGCTATGAAAGCAGTAATTGATGTATATCGAGTGTGTGTGGTGAAAAATGTATTTCAATAGCCATAAATAGGTGGAACATTTTTTTGAAATTATTTCATCTAATTTTTTCCGTGTTTCTTCAAACCATTATTATAAATTACGCCCAAAAGGTGGAGAATTGCCAAAATATTCAGAGGAAAGGCAGATAATTAACTCATCAATCTTTTGGTATATTGAGTATTTGAATCGATTTATTTCCCTGTTAACGTTATCGAGGGTTAAATTTATTATTTTACGAGTCGACGTAAGAGAGAAGAATTTTATTTTATCTATGAAAAAAGAGAAAAAAATATTTCCATTCACTACATAAACATGAAAGTAAACAATTATTATGAGCATGATTTGACCACTGTGCGTAAAATACTATACAAAATACTATAGAACCCGTAGAAGGACAACATACTGTATCGAAATCGATTTATTTGCACGATAGCCCTCTTCGTCAAAGTGGCGCGCATTTCTTAAAAAAACCCGACGAGCGAAATAGCGTCAAATTTTCCAATTTTCCCTCCGCACATTTTCGTATTAGTTCAAATCTATTATAGTAGCTGCGGTTGGAAAGGACGAAGGTTGTTGACCGTGATAGTAATGTAAACACACAGAACGTGAGTGTGTGCGTGTAGGTGTAGGTACGACGGGATAGTACTGAAGGATACAAAGGAACGAACGAGAGAGATGGGAAGTCTGAGTTGGGTTGATGTAGGTGGCCCGAGGAGGTGCCACGGTATTGATTCCCGCCTACAGCCCATCCTGCGAACATCCGTCCAATGGTTTAGGCCCTTCAAACGTGGCGGCCTACTACCCGTTTGAAATACGTCAGCCTCTCGGGGTTACCGGGCCTTCTATCGTCCGAAGGTATCCCTTTCCCTCCCTAGTTGAATCGCGCCTTGCACTTTGGTTTCTTCCCTTTCATGCTTTTCGTCGTCCAAGTCCTCCCTCGCACTCGCCCGAGTCCCCTCTTCCACGCCCAAGTTCAAGTTCGTGTTCCCGCGCCGATATCCCGCGCACGGATTATCCCGGTTGTCCAACGGTCTTCGAAACTGTCGAAGGAATGCGAAAAAGCGCGTAAAAAAATGTGTAATGTGATATGAAAAAAAATTAACGTCGATATAAATAAATAGAGCGAAAAAAACGTCTGAATAAATAAAGGAGAGCGGAAAAAAGAATTAAAATTGTGCGAATTCGTATTTTGAATTGCTTTGATTAATTTTTTTTACGTCTTTATTTTTATGTCCAATTATTTTCCCGTCTATTAATGGTGTACAGAATTTAAACGAGTAAAACTTATATTATATTTTTATAGCTCCATAAACTCTCGACTAATCGTAACCGTCTTTTTAAGTAGTCGAAAATTACCCATCAACTCTGCAATAGCTCGAAACAACTAGCTATTACATTATTCTATTGTACATTCCGTTGTCCGCTACACAATTCACTTGGGAATTTTCGTTATCAATTTATATTATGTGAATTTTATAACAAGCAGACGATCTCTATAATTTTGATAATATTTTGTTCAGATATTTCAGGTGCGTTTTGACAAATATTTTTCACATTTACTGACATAAAATATTTTCATCGAATAGAAGATCTCGTTTTAAAATTCCGCTTCCGTCTCGTCGAAACAACCTTGCGTTTCCCTTCGCGTGATTCGTGTTTCCTACGCCTTGAACTGGCGCCCCTTTTAACTTCGTTTTCATCAAAAATTCATCCGTCGAATCTGTATAGGTATGGGAGTGTTTACGATGCCGAAGGGTTTGAAGCAGGTGGCTCGACATTGCCAGCTGATTTCCACGGGTTAATGAATTATCAGTTCAATCCGTTCTCACCCCTATGAATGAAAGCCAACCATTACCAGCGTTTGATGGACAAAATAAGATACCAATGCGTGCGTGCGTTCTTGTCACTTAAAAATAATTATATTAATGCAAAATATAAATATACCCTAGGGGCTGAGCGCCCCAGGGGGCTCCACCGCCAATTCACTGTCGGGGCTACGCCCCCCGGCGCGGCCCGTGGGGTGCTGCGACCCTCCCGACATGTCTTTCCCTCGGGGGTTCCTTTAGTCGGGGGTAGTTTCCTTATCACTACTATATAGTAGTTTATTTCTGTAAGGAGAGGTGTAATTTATAGTTTTTATTGTAGTTACTATAATTTTGTAGGTAGGTGGAGGTGTTTTCATGTTTTTTGTGTCATAAAGTTTTGGTGTTTCAACTTGCACAAATTTTCAACCGTGATAACATGAGTCCAACTTTAAGTTTTCCGAGATTCGTAACTTGCACAGTGGATAACTTTGACAAAAAGTCGTCAATTCAGATGTTTGAATATACCAAAAGTTAGGTAATTTAACTGACCACATTTTCCTAATGTAATGTACCTATCAATTTTTCAACCGTTTATGCGTTATTCCACAATATTGCTGGAATATATACGAAAACATCACATTTCTCAACTTTAAACATTTTTTTCATCTATTTAATGCAAAAGAAACAAAGAATGAAGCATATATTATTGATATACACATCATCAACTATCATTATGCTAAATTTGAGCAAAATCCATTGCAAAAAATTTTTCACGAAAAACTCAAGGGGTACCCCTGCGATTTTTTTCAACCGATCAGTTAACGATTTTTTACTCGTCTTCCAATGCAGATAAAAATCTGAAATTTTCAGGAAAGTTGCATCTTACCAAGATGTATTTTTGTGATTTTTTTCAATTCTCGGAAAAATTTGCAAGTGGTCCAAAAAAATCAGTTTTTGAAAGCTCGAAAATTGACCTTTAACCGTGCTTTTCGGGGTCAAAAATCATGTGAATCAATTGTTTTATTATGCAGGAGTCTTCATTTGAACGTCCTACACACGTACATAGCAAAAAATTTGGTGAAAAACAGTTAAACAGAGCCAGAGAAATTATATTCCGTAAATCGACTTTTTCACCGGCCGAAATTCCGAGCTTCGGTAATAGTGAAAAATTGAATTTTCGTTTTTAAGCGATTTTGAAAGCTCTTCTTACAGGAAATTTAACGCTGAATCCGAATTTGATGTCAGAAATACAATAATTTGACGACAACTTTTAGTTTTACCCATTTTTAGTACTGCACCGTTTTCACGTTTTTCAACTGTAGCAAAAAAAAAAAAAAAAAAAATCGTAGCAAATACTAACAGTACTGTTCAGTATTATTTTATTACTAATTTTTATAGGAAATTAGACGTAGAATTCGAATTTGAAGTTATTAGGATCAAATTCTAACGATAATAAATGTTTTCAGTTTTTCTTACTTTGTAAGTTTTAACTTAGGATTTTTTTCGCCTCATTCGCGAATTTTGAAAAAATAGGTTCTGTGTAAGCAAATTCAGAAAATTTAATTTTGCATCGGATAAAAATATAAAAGACTCGGATTATTTTTTGTTTTCGATATAATATATTCCACTTTTTAGTAAAAACGTGTTTTAGTTTTTCTTCGAGCGCGAATAGCTCCACAGGGACGTCAAGTATAATAAATTTATAATCACATACACCAAATCGTAGGAATTTGATGGTTTTATATATATTTATATAGATATAGATTGACGTCAATATTAATAAAATAGTTTCAAGAGCTATTCTTGTCGGAAGATTTCTTCTAATGCAATTTTCGATGCATTTTTTCGTGAATTTAGGTGTGGATTTTTCATGGTTTTTCTGAATGGAATTTTTTACGAATTTTTTAAATGGATTTTTTGTCAATTTTTTACGTGGAAATTTCCTACTGAACACGAGCAAATTCAGGTACTCAATTGATTATATTGTGTATGATAACTTGGAATATAATTGATCGATCTACCGTAGTGTGGTATTTATGGTAATATGTAGCTTTTTTCCCAACGGTGTTTATTCGATTCTTGAAACGTTTCAAATCTTCCACATCGTCTATTCGTTATATGAAGGCCGGTTGAAAAGGTTTACGACCTGATGACAGAATAGTTCTCAGCGGAGTTCGACAATTGAAACGTGCGATTGTCTCTCAGCTCATTTACTTGCGCAGTCAGGCTCGGTAATTTTTTTTCGTTCTTCTGTATTCCAGTGTCATCTGAACATCTGATTAATGAACGGTCTCGTTTGATCTTCTGATGTTTGACGCACCTGTGCATTACCATTGTCTCCTAAAGGTGGCCCAAGTTGAGTTGAAAAACAACTGTGTAAACCGCGGGGAATAATCATTGAAGAAATATTTATTCTGGTTCCTAAACTATCGGGTTGAAATGTTTTTAAAACGAGATCGATGAACTTTCACGAGGTGAGAAGAAGTCTCCAATACTCTCGTTTTACTATTATTTTATTATTTTTTTTTTTTATACAGTTGCAGTTTGTACGGTCGTTGTGGAAAATCCGATGGTAGAATTCAGACTTCAATTTGTGAGCTGCGCCCATTTCCTGCTCCCAGTTTGTCCATTAGGTGGGAGCGTGGAAATGACGCGTGTCAAAGGCGGGGAGCTGAACTTGTAATCGTCCGTAATTTATACTTCCTCCTCATCATTTATCTGCGGAAAAATAGTGAGGACGAGCTCCTTCGGAATCTTACAATTCACCAATTTCAATTTTTTCAAAATTTTTTTATTTTCAAAATACTCAAAAATCTCGTCAGCTACCAATAAATTGGACCTCGTATTCTTCAGCAATTTGATCAAATATTTACTTAGAACAAAAAAAAAATTAATACGGCTTTTCTCCATACAAGCTGCTTTTTTAGGGGTTTTGCGAGGGAAAATCCGCTGTCAGAGGTTCGTACTAGCTTGACTCCGAGCATCAATAAAGCTCCCCGAAAGCTCGCTTTATAATTCATCGGGTCCTGGCGCGGGGTCACGTGTCTGGCGTAACGCAGCGTCTGGGGTTCGCTGTTCCTGTTGAATGGCTTCGTCTATCGGCTCGTGGCTACGTCATTCGTAAGGTGTCCGTCCTTGTGGCCCATATGCACGCGATGTGTTCGAATTCGGCTTTCATCCCCTGCCCCAATTTACCTGCTACTATGCGAAAACTAATTGATAAAGCGTTCAATCGACACCTGGCAGCTCAAATGTTAAGAATATGAAGTTGAAAACTTTGAACGACTTATTATGAAAAAACGCTCCAATTTCTGAAATTCGACGAAATGTTTTCTCGTTCCCCAAAAAATTTCTTGGTTTCCGAAAAATTTATTTTTTATTTCTGAAATGTCCTTAATATTTGAAGTACAAACTCTTCCCTTTTTGCAGGGAATCCTTCAATTTTTTTGCGAGGAAATACTTCGTCTGCGGTTAAATTTCTCACTTAGGATGAGAAATTCTTTATTTCCTGCAAAGAATATCTTTGAAAAAAATTATTTCATTTTCGAGAAGCAAATTTATATTTTGCAGGTTGAAATTCTCATATTTCTGGGAGAAATTCTACAATTTTCGGGAAAAAATTCCTCGAATTCTGAAAGAAATTCTTTGTATTGAGGCGAAATTACTAGATTTATGGGAGGATATTATTACATTTCGGGGAAAATATATTCTTTACAAGAACTTCCTGCATCCCTTGGATAGGAGTTCTATTTTCTGGTTCTTCTATCGCACAGCAGTTCATTTCAATTTCTGAAACGGCGGTCAAACACGTTCTCTATTGCGCATTTTGTATATTTTCTAGGGCGTTCGCGTATTTTTTTATCGTCTCAAGCGCTTTCGCCTCCGGGTGCCTCTTCAATGATATCTCATTTACTGTCGAGTATCACCGCAGAAGTTGAATCTTCGCATGAATAATTCGATTGGAATAATTTCGGTATAAATGCTTCGCGTGTCGATTAATCGGGAAAGGACCGTTTTTCTAAGTGGATCGACCTCGATGCGGCCGTATCGCACGTCGCTACCGGAACTGCCTTAATTGGGCCGGAAATCGCAAATAGAACGTCCGCCCGGAGTTGAGCCGGATTTTAATCACGAAAGCAATCAACTTCGATCGAGAGGCCTGAAGGGCAGTAATAATAAAATAACCGTCGTTTGGATTTTCGCCTCCTTGTATTCAAAATACGGGACGATTAAGGTGAATCTGTTTGCAATTATTTCGATGCCATTATTTTGACTATTTTTTTTTTTTTTTTTATCTCCGATCTTCGCGAGTTTTCTTTCGAGTGAATAAATCGTTCAACGAACGTTTCGAATTTATACGGTCGATATTTTTCCCAAGTTTCGTCTACGGTCGATGAATATTCGCGATTCACTTTCTCTCAGGCTGTTTTTACAGCTAAGAAATCCCCTTCTCGTCGGTATGCGGCTTAACAATCAGGAGACAGGGAGCGACGTCGTTCGAAGACGTGGGAATGGAAACCTGGAGTGTAACTACCGGTAAAAAACAAACAAACACTCCCAACCGGGATAAAAGGAAGACGACGATAAAATACAAAAAGAAAAGATGGAGAACGTTAAGAGGATAATAAGGGCTTCGACCTTGGTAACGTCTGTCCTTGGCTGCCCTACGAGCGAGCGGAAATAGCTACCAACAGAGGCTGATGTTAAAAAAAACTCGTACGCCGTACGTTTTTTCTTGCTCAAGTCTGAGCCGATCGTAATAAATAGAGCTGTTACGAAACGCTCGCGGGGCATTTGATAATTTTGAAATTCCGAAGAGTGCGAAGAGCTTAATCTCTAAATAAAACGAAATATTCGTCTGTTTGAAGGATTAAAATTTTTATTAGGGCGTACCAAACTATCGTGTAAGCCTCAGGTGAGCTATGTGATCAATAAATTCCGTCATCCGATACCGTTCCAGTTGCGATATGGGAAATGGCCGTATTACGTTCGAGCTGTATCGTATATTCGATATCGTTCCGTTAAAAATACACGCGGGCCGAAAATCGTCGACGCTGATATTCTATAGGCAAGATTCCTATCCAACGGAATTTCCAATTATTTAAACAAATGCCAATTTTCGTTGAAAATTATTTAAATTATTAAATCATTATTATTTTTATTAAATTATAATACATATAGCATATATTATATATCAATCATTCAATACATATAATATAGTATATTAATATAATAATATATAATTATTATTAAATTATTAAAATTAATAAATTATTAAATAGCCCCCTCGCTGGATCACAGAATTCTCCTTAAAATGCATTAATTTCATCTCAGCTACTTTTTCACAAGACGAATGAGAGAAAAACCGATTCTTATGTCAAAAGTAGATCAAGTCGATTCTCGAAATTATGATTTTTTTTCAATTACGCACTCTCGAGACTATTATGTAAATTTTCGTGGCACACTTCAACTTAGCGCGGAAACATTCGTCCATCGGAGGATCATATTTTGCATAATGAGCGCCCGTCATCGCAAAAAGACGACGCTAACGCTATGCGAGTGGTGATTAGGCGATCAACGCTTCACAAGAATTCGGAAACCCATTGTTGACTGATATTTGTCGATTTCAATCAATAATCAATTCACGTTAACAAAAGGATATTCAAAGGGCAACCCCAAATTGAAGCCACATTGATACGAATTTTTTCGCCCTCTAAATTTTCTCGATTTCGCCTGCGATTATTATAAAATTGGAAGAGCTGAGCATCTAGGATTCACTAATTTACTAGAATACCTTCTTCATCTTATTTTATACTACGGTGTATAGACTGTAATAAACTTCAGCGCTGGTTTTGCCTTGCGTTTCTTCGTTCGGTCTTGTTCTGGCGCTTTATTTTTACACGTTTCGAAGCCACTCAAGCGGGCGAAAAACATTTCCAACTGCTAGCCCAGTCGCACGTTCCCACGTGGATTTTTCACTTCATGAGGCCTTTTACGGCTTGTAATACGGTTCGAGTTGGACACGCCTGGGTGTGGATGTCTGGTTTCAGTTTCAACCCGAGCTGAGCTCCGATACTTTCCAATACTGGCCGTAAATCAGCGACGTTCCCTCCGTTCGAATTTGAAAAATACGCGGAATTGAAAATCGGCGATTTTCGATTTTCAAGAACGGTTTCAATCTTATCAATGAACAACCAGTATTCAAAATTAATTTCTTCTCCAAAAAGCGAATTTTTTCTCGAGAAACGGCTGAGGTTCTTTTTAGGTATCTATCACATATGTAAAATATCTTTGAAAAAATTTTCTGTTGAGAAGTGCAAATTTCTTTGCACTAAGGAATGGAGAATTTCTTTTTGAGAAAACAGAGAAGAAACTGTATTTTGAGTCATTGAGACTTTTTTCAGGAGATAATATGGAGAATTTCTTCTAGAAAAAATAACTAAATAAAATAAAATAAATAAAGACCTTCCTGTAGCGTAATAGAGAATTTTCATAGAGAACGTCTTCTTGATAAATGAAGAATTTCTTCTTGGGAAGTCGAAAAAATTTTCTTAAGAAAAGAAAAAATCTTTTCGAGAAATGAAGATTTTTTGTATGTAAAAAAGAGTAGTTCTTTCGTAGGTAAAATGGTGAAATTCTTCCAAAGAGATGGCTAATTTATTTTTCAAGAATACCGAATTTTTTCCCAAGAAATGGAGAAAATCGAGTAGAAAAGTGGAGAATTTGTTCATGACAAAAATAAAAATTCTTCTTTAGAAATAGAACGAGATAAAAATAGATGAAGTTAATGAATGAGCCAATACTTCTCAAGGAATAAATTGTTTTTTAAGAAAAGTAGAGAATTTTTTCCAAGAAATTGTGAAGTTCTTTTTAAAAATGGGAGATTTTCTCGTTGAGAAATAAGAAATTTATTGGTGAGAAATGTAGAATTCCTCTTCTAAAGAGGACAACTTGCTTTTGAGTAATGGCGAATTTCTTTTAGAGAAGTATAAAAAATCTCTTCTTGAAATGGAGAATTTCTTCCTGAGAAGTCGATAAAGTCTTCTTGGGAAATAGAGAATTTCTTCTTGAAAAAAATTAAAATTCCTTCTTGGAAAATGTAGAAATTCAGATTGAAAAGTTAGACATTTTTGCGAGTATACAATTTCTCTTTGAGAATTGTGAAGGGAGAATTTCTCCTTGGGAGTGAGAATTATTTCTTCTGAAAAATTTCTTCTTGGGAAATAAAATTTCTTGAGTTATTTTCTCTTTTTTTCAGAACTGCAAAATTCCTTTTCAAGAAATAAGGCATTTCCTTTTGAGTAGTAGAGAATTTCTTCGTGGGAATTAGAGATTTTGCTTCTTGAGAAAAATGATAATTTTGTTCTAGAGAAATGGGTAATTTTTTTTTTAGAAATGGGTAATTTTTTTTTAGAAATGCGGTAATTTCTTTTAGAAATTAGGGAAATTCTTTTTGAGAAATGAAAAATTTTTCTCTTCAGAAACAGAGGGTGTTTTCTAGAAAGATGGAAAATTTCTTCTCGAGGAATTGCCAAATTCCTCTCAAGAATAAACGATTCTTTTCGCTATTTGAAGAATTTCTCATCAAACATTGAAATATTATCCCCAAATAATACCCCAAATATCAAATATTTTTCTTCCTAATTTTCCCTCCAAAATTCATAGAATTTCTATTAAAGATTAATGCATTTCCTCTTGGAAATCCACTCAACCTTTAATATCTCTTTAAATTCCCTCGCATTTTTTCTCTGCTCCCACTAAATTGTTAAAAACTGTAGCGGTGTTCAAATTTTGAACAATTCTTTCAGCTCATTTTCACCGGCGAGCGAATTATGTTTCGCAAACATGATAATAACTTAGCGCAATGTTTGCCGAATTACGGGGCTCATCTGTTTCGCAGTGTTTTCATTTAATTCGCCCCTGACAAATGTTTGCTGAACGTTTTCGTAATTAGTTGACGTTCCGCCTACGAACGAGGCCAACTTGATAACATAGAACGACGGAAGATGAAAATTGTTGGCATAAAGGTTGGCGTAAAACGGTTGGCATTTTTTTCTGAAAATGTTTCAAAAATTAAATTGAAATTAATTTGTTCTCGAGGGGTTTAATTGTTCGCGAATTGTAAATCGGCATTTAGCGATTTTTAAGCCAGCTCGTTAACTGCAAATGAGGCAGATTTACTACGAGTATGAATAGCTTTTGTTCGTACATTAGATCCATTGATTTTATGGTCGGATTATCATTGGTTTCACGCATGGCTTTAATCCATTGCGCAGATATTCATTTTGTCACGCCGATTTCTCTCCAAATAGCTTTCTACCGGATGTCAAAATGAGAAGAAAGACCCTTGAGCGTGTATTCAACTGTATTATAAAGCCTTTTCCAACTTGCGATGTTAGGTAGGGAAGCGAGGGAGTCAGCTTTCTATTTGTCTCTGCTAAGTCGGTCGTTTGGTCAGACTAGAGGTTTCTCATCCTTAGCCTAGTTCTGTCTGTGAGGCTGTCATAGATCCCTGTAAACGATTCTCTACGTCGAGCAAAGGACGGATTTATAATATAGAAATTCAGACGTCTCTAAATGCGAAATTTGTGTAAAAAAAAAAAAAAAAAAAAAATTTATGCAGCCGCTGAAAATAATTGAATATTTCTCTTCTCTAATTTCGGAATAATTAAATCATGCGATTGTCAATATATATTTCAATCGTAAAGTGCGTTCGAAAAATGTATTTCGACTCAATAATATTGCATCGCGTCTCGAATGAATTTCAACCGCTTTGCCCTCGTTCTACATTCTCAATGCAATATTTAAATACGCTAATAACCGAGAAATCGATTTGATACGCTCGTAAAACTTCACACTCGAGTCTAGTGGCGGCAGTGATCAGAAAAACGTGACCTTCTGAAAGCGGCTGTGCCTTTGATATTTCCCAAGCGACAAAATCTCTTCGATAAAAAGTTGCTCAACCACTTCCTGAGTTTTAAACAAAGACGCATCGCTGCAGATGATGATTTTCTATGCCCTGAGCGGAGACGCATTCAAAAGCGGCTGACTTCCAATTATTTTCACGAGCTCGAAATCAAATTACGTATAACTCTTCAATCCTTCGAATTTATTCAAAACTTCGTTGTATTATTTATATTATCTACATAATATGTAGATATAGTAATATGTGTCTCGAAATAAAAATGACGAATATTTCGAGGTGGATATAAATTTCTCGTGCAATATTATCGGTTCGATTGAGTGAAAATGAATAACTATAAAATCAAAAATAGTTCGGTTTACACGAAAACTGATGATTTGATGGCCGTTTTATTCGCTCGTCGTAATGGTTTCGAGACATTAAGATGACTACCCATTGTCCCGATTGTACCTCAAGTGACGAGATAAAAAAGCAAATTTCATAGCTGAACGATTCCTGTAGAGATTGCGAGCTTTGTTCTGTTGAAGATTTTTTCAATCTTAAAAAAAAAAAAAAAAAAAAAAAAAAAAACGGGGGTTCAAATGTTATTTTTTTGTTGAGATTCTTCCTGCTCTTACGTATTATACTATTCTATTTTGAAACGCACCCAATTAGGCACTTGAATAAAATTTCGAATTTTTTTTTCTTACGCAGATTTGGCAATTTTTGCTCCCAAATTGACAGATTTTCTGGCGTAAATGGAAAAGTGTTATTCAAACCTCTATCATTGCCATTTCCGTCGGTAAAATGTAGGACTCGCTCGGCCCGAGGCTTTTAACTGGGCTAATGGCCTCGTCACGTGACCCAGGGCACTAGATGTAGCCCGATCGGCCTAATAATAAATAAAATATCTCTGTAAAGTCAATGACCTCTTGACACCGATCTTGACCATCTGTTCATCTAGGGAATAGTAAAAATTTCGCTTTTCGGATAGTGAAAAAAATCCACAAAAAAAAAAAAATAAAAAAAAAAAATATATATATACATAAATATAATCGAAAGAATATCTAAATCCGGCTTGAAAGCTTTCAAAAGCCGAAAAGAGCGATAAAAGTTACACGTCGATGGAAAAATATTGTTCCACGTAAACTCGCTCGACTCAGCTCGAGTATAAAAAAAAGTTAAATTAAAACCTTCCGACGTAGACAAACGAAATTGAATTTTTCAACTTTCCTATTCTCTCCCTCCCCGTTGAACTGGAAATGTAAAAGTTCGGAAAAATGTTCTCGCCGGAAAAAAGTAATCAGTGTTTTTTTTAAGGAAATTAATCCGATAAGACTGGGTTTTTTTCTACCCTCGCGTCAAACGGCCCTGTGTCCATTTATTATGAGAGCGATGCTAAAGAACAAGAGAACTTTACGTCGGCCTGTCAGCTCTCCCCTGCCCAAAATTAAAACCTGTCGCAGTTGACAAGTTCAATATCGAACAAGAGCTCTCCCTACCCCTCAGGATTAATTAATGTCGTTGCTACAAGGGAACGGGCGATTGGCCGAAACTTTTTTCCCGCCTAAATTTATGTCTGCCGACATTGCCAATAGTTTGCAACTTTATCTGTTTCATCGATGACGTTCATTTTCGAGTGTTTTAAATTACGAAAAAAAACTCCACCAGAGGCAGACAACTTGGAAAATAATCTACGAGAGAGTGGTCAATGGAGAATTATCTGAAGCTAAATATGATGGTCGAACACCCAGAAGCTTTTACTGAAGTACTGAGTGTGATACAATTAAACGGACACTTACATGACATCATTATATTCTTCTTCTCCTTTATTTTTTGACCTCCACTTGAAAAGGGAAATTGAAACTAGATACCGATTTTTCTTTCAATTCAGACTCACAGTTGCTGAGACCAGTCATAGTCGACAGTGGTCGATGTGGGCCGCTCAATGCAAATGCGTCGTGGGAAAGTCCGCATACTCGGTCTCTCTATTGATCTATGAGAAACAGCTATTAGCATACGCGTTTCAACTGATGTAGCGTATCGAATTATTTCAAGATCGACATATTGTTCTAATGAAGAAGCGGTAATTTAACAGAAGCGGTCACGAAATTAGGCGGGTCTGAAAAATGGCGATGTTGCCAGCTCTTGCACATTCCGTAGAGGGTATCCTGTAAATAAATCAGGGCGCCTAACGCTGTCATTCGTTGAGACGAAGTTCGGCAAAGCAGTAGGCTCCTGCGGCGCCTCGCGAAATCCTGAGGTCGCCCTTTGCAGCCACCGTTTATGGATTCGCAGGTGACGCCACTCCTGTATTTACCAGAAGTTACCCTGTCTCCCAGACTCATGTTCTGTCAAGTGTGGAAGAATTTTCTGTGCTACAGGCGTGCGTTCAGCCGAGTGAATTAGCATGCTTATTAGACGATTTTTATTGGTGTTCTGCTAAATAATCGATTGAAGAAAGTGATTTTTAATTTCTTCAGCAGCTGTCCTGCTCAAGAATTGATTGAAGAGAGTGATTTTTAATTTTTGTTTGTAGTGTAAGATATTCTTAATTTTTCAAAAACTCGTATGCTGAATTTTCCTAGTTTTTTGCCCTAGGGTTGGAATAAAATACGGTCGAGTCCAGTTCTAGAACGTTCGACGTGAGCCCTAAAGGGGATGAGCTCTTCCCGCCTGGGAAACGAATCTGCCCTGCGCATTGGTTGGATCTATCTTTCGACTTGCTCTTTCTCGCTTGTATTCCTCTCCGCGTGTCTCGAAACGTTACCATCAAAACCAGCTGGAGCTGCCGAAAGCGAAAGGACTTGAAATTCTTTGAATCAAAGGGCAATGTTACAAGGGAAGACGAACTTTTTCACGCTTTTTCAACCACTAAGGGCCATAAAGCATTAAGGCTGAAAATCAATCGATAAAACGTTCTGCGATTTTTCGCCAGCCGCATTAAAAAGTTGGAGCTCCATCGGAAAATATTCTAGCTATACCTATTTTTATGGACCGGAAATTATGGCCGAGCCGAACCGGGCTGTCATTGATCTCTTGAGTTCTCCGAATTTCCAGACGCCAACCTTTCGCAATGAACCCGAGCGATTGTTTACCTGCCAGGTAGTTGGAAAATTCCACTCAAAACAGATAACAGAGTCCCCATAATAGAATGAAGATTAGAGGAAATAACCAGTGTTGTCGAAAAAGCTTTGAAAAACCAACAATCCGAGCGACCCAATTTTGTGAACCGCTAGTAAAGAAAAGCCACGAATCAAAGTTTGCCAACAGACGACCATTTATCAATTGTTCACTTTCTGGGAAAGATCTCTGAAATTAATTCTTCTAAGGCGATGAAATCCTTTAATACCTTAGAAGAAATTCTGCCGTTTTATGAAAAGATATTTCGCTTTTGGAAGAGTCCATCATTTTCTGAGCTGAATTGCTTGAATCAATTAGGAAAAACCAGTAATTTCTTTGAAGGAATCCTTTATTCATATTTGTTAAAGATGAAATTCTTCAATTCCGAAAAAAATTATTTAATTGATTAGCATATTTCAATTTTTTGAAAAGAAATTCCTCCATTTCCTGAGAAGAAGTTCTCTCATTTCTTGAAAAGAAATTCTTTCATTTCTTGAGAAGATATTGATTACTTTCTTGAGAAGAAATTGTTTAATTTCTTGAGAAGAAATTGTTTAATTTCTTGAGAAGAAATTGTTTAATTTCTTGAGAAGAAATTGTTTAATTTCTTGAGAAGAAATTGTTTAATTTCTTGAGAAGAAATTGTTTAATTTCTTGAGAAGAAATTGTTTAATTTCTTGAGAAGAAATTGTTTAATTTCTTGAGAAGAAATTGTTTAATTTCTTGAGAACAAATTGTTTAATTTCTTGAGAACAAATTGTTTAATTTCTTGAGAACAAATTGTTTAATTTCTTGAGAAAAAAATTAATTTATTCCTAAAAAAATACTTCAGTTCTTGAAAAGAAAAATGTTAATTCCTGAACAGTAATTCTTCGCTTCTCAAGAAAAAAATCTATCTTCAATTTTAGAGATAAATACTTTAATTTTTGAGAAGAACTTTTTCGAATCCTGAGAAAAAATATTCTTCATCTTCTGAGTAGATATTCTTTATTTTTTAATATGTAACTCTTCAATTCTTGAAAAGAAATTTTTCGGTTTCCAAAATTCCAAAACATTCCCAGTTCTTGAAAAGAAATTCTTTATTTTCCGAGAAGGAATTTTTCAAATCCTGAGAAGAAATTCTTCAATTTTCGAAAATAAATTCTTTATTCATTGAGAAGAAATCCTTAAACCTTTTAAAGGATATACCTTTATTTTCTGTAAGGGAAAAAATCGTTATCATCTTGGACTGAACCCTGTAATTTTCTAAAAAAGGTCTCTACTTGGAAAAAAATTAAATCCTAAGAAGACGTTTCTCAATTACAAGATTAAAATTTATTAAATTCATTAATCTGCTAAAATAAATCTATATTTACTGAGAAAAATTTCTTAGCATTAGGAAAAAATATAATTTTGCAATGTTCTCTGGGGAAACTGACAAATCTTTCACTTATGACTGACATCTAAGGCAATGATGGTTCTAATTTCACGTGAGGATAAATATTTAATACTGATGAATATTTATTGCATTTAATGCTGATAAATATTTATAGCATTTCCCAATGCAATACACTGTCGTTTTTTAAGTGACGAACGACGTTTTTTTGGGAACCGGTGTCAAAATTATTTCAATATTTTCTGACGCATTTTCGATTTGCTCGTAATTTTTTGCCTCACTCGAGCGAAAAATAGAACTGGCGATAATAGTCTTAAGTCCATATAAAGATTGAAGTTAATCAAGCCCAGTAATCTGGAGTCCCCTACGTGAGATATACGATCCCTTTCAGAGACCTGGTTTCATTATTTACGTCTTGCTTCGGATTGTGAAGACATCGTCCTTCAGTTGTCACTGGGAACCGCAAGAGACTTCTCTTGTTCCTTTCCATTTCAAACAGAACTTGCGTTTCATAATCGCGAGGAATTCTCCTTACGGTTTAATCGAGTACAATAAATAAATCTTTTTTTATTATTTATTTATTTTTTTATTTATTATATTTATTATTTTTATTTTATTTATTTATTTTTTTTTAATTTAAATTTGAACTAACCGTGGAAATGTTTTGTTACAGGTAAGTCGACACACTTCTACTTTCTTGAGTCCGTAAGTCGCTTAATATTTAGTTTATTTAGCTAGTAGTACTTATTTCCGAGTCGCGAATAAACAATTCTGCTATTTCATCTGACAGAGCTCATGCAACGTGAACCAAAGACGACAAACCAATTAGAAACATCTCACGTGCGAAACAGTTTAACCTTGAGTTTCATTAGCGTCTCCTAAGTCATTTGGCGAATCTTGGTCTAATTCCCTTCAATATTCCAAGGCCTCAAGATGATGAAACGCAATTTCAATAAGTGTTCAATAAACAAAAACGTGCAAAAATTATTTTTTTCGCTCCTGTAAAAAAATTAGCGGTTATTAGCACCGAATAAAATGTTCGTGACTGCTGACCGATTTCTGCTACCATGATATTTATCCTTTTGAAGCACCCCTTGTTGTTATGAGCCTGGAAACAAAGAGCTGACGATATGAGCGAAATATGATGATTCCATCATCTGTACAATCTCAAGTATTATGAACCGGAGGTTCTCAAGAGGCAAACGCAAATACTGCTGGATCTTGTTGTGATGGAATCAGATCAATTATCTGCGGTTGTCAGGGAAAATCTTGTACTAAAAAAAAAAAAAAAAAAATAACCGAATTCCTCGCTTTACGCAATAAGCGCTCCTCCGAGATTAATAAAATATAGTGGATGTATTAAAATTATAAAAAAACTGTATTTCTCAATTTGTCACGAAGAATACCATTTTAAAAAATCAGCTAGTTCAATCGTTTATTAAAACCACGTTTACAATGAAATCACGCTCTGCTACCAAAAAAAAAAAAAAAAAAACTTTCGATTGAACGTGACCAGACAAAACATACATCCGTAAATAACACACAGTACTTCCATGTTCGTGTGGTAAACTGCGGTAAAACTGACCGAAATATATCAAGTGGAATTAGAACGTTTTGACAAAAAAAGAGAAATTCTTCCGGTGAAAGTGCCACTTAATTCTTTAGAAAGTCTAGTATCCGATGTGTTATAAACGATTCACCCCCGTTCATTTTGGAAATATCGTTTAATAAGTGCATCGTTGAATTTAAATAGTGTCGTAGATTCGGTAAAGTGAAAATATTCCGAATGGTTTCGACGGTCACGAAGATCGAAATGGGAAGAAATGAGGCCGTCTTCATCTTCTAACTGTACCAGAAGGTATAAGGGGCCCTGAAAAGGAGTTTGAGAGGACTAAACCATTTACGGTGAAGTTGGAACAACCTCGATATTTTTGAAAGTTTTCTGAATGCGCCGAAGGCGAGGAAATTAGTATTCTCATATGTGAAGTTTTGATCTTCGGTTGTCAAAGTTTTTTCAAGTTTTTTCTTTTGTCACAATTATTCTATTCAAATTTTAAAAAGTTTAAAAGTTTTCCAAGTTTTTTTTTATACAAATTTAAAACCTACGACATGTTATAGATCGGTGAATCCATTTTTTTACGATTAATTACTATATTTTGAAAAGGTTGAAAATTTCACGAGCTGGTAAGATGTAATTTTTCTGAAAGTTTCATATTTTTATTCAGTTTTTACGTTTTTTTGTTTATAATTTTAATTTCATCAAAATTTAGTTAAAATAATAGTGAATAAGGTGAAGATCAAGTATATAATCGATATTATTTATTTCCTTCGCGTTGAATTGAAACTGATTTTTTTCCAATTTTTTATCAAAATATAGCAAAACAAAAGTATAGCAAATATTCATTACAGATAGTATCTATCTAATATTTGGATTTGATTGCTTTTCAATCGATTTTCGGATCGTTAAAATTACAAAATTAAAATGCCAAAAATTTCCTTACAAAATTTTCGAAAACACGGCTTGCAATTTTTATGTTACGTCTTCGATTTAAGACGCCTTCTAATTTGAAATCGCAATTTTTCACGATGCTAGCCGACACCTTGACCGCAATAGGTTGTGACGTAGCCTTGATGTCTTCTGAATAACGCAACGGCTGTTTGCAATGAAGGCCATTCACCGTGTGCCCAATGTGCGCGACTTGGGAAAAACATTTACCAAGGTTCGTAAGTGTGACGATAAGCTTTGTTTAAGGGCCATTGTAGAACGAAACTCGACCTCCAGACGGTGGGAAGTGTATTTGAATTTTCAATTGTAGAACAATATTGATTCAAGGATTCGGGCGTTTGAAAAAAACGGTCATTAACCCGACTGAGCGATTTGCCCTCGGAGATAAGTTGCCTCTTCTTATAATATGAGCATTATAGAAGTCCGTTTTAAACTTCTGCTTCGGGCCACTTTACCGAAAATTCCAATTTCCTGATATTAAAGGTGGGGAAAAGCCTTACTTCGTTTTTTCCTATAAAAAAGAAAATTAAATAAAGGGTCTTCGGGAAAAAATCGAATTTCGAGTGAGTTTTCATAGCTAAGCCCGCTCGTTTTTCTGTCTCGCTATCGTCGCTGCCAATAGCCTGGAAGGTCCGACCATTTTTAAAAACGGTACTCCGATTGGGCCAACGGTTTTTTCAAGGCTTGCAGAAAAACTCGCGGCCTCAAGATTGCGCCTCTACTGCAACAAGTTCAACGCTCGGCGGTCATTATCTTTTCCCTTTTTCGTCCAAAATATCGTAGCTAATTTTTTTTATTCTTCCAGGTGTACAAACAAAAATTTAAGGATAGATTTCATAGCGATTTTTTTTATCCTGCTGCTATCTTGAATATTTTCAGTGTCACTGAGATTTCGTCTTAGGCCTCTATTTTTCATCCGATGTTTTCAATTTTTCAATTCCCAATAATATCCCACACACGGGCTGTACCCGGTTTTTCAAATCAACTGTTTAATATTTTTATAAAATTTCAAAAAAAATTTTTGTTGAATTTTTAAAATTTAAAAAAGAATTTGTTATGATGCCTTGTCAAGAGAAATCAATTTTATCAAATTTGAGCAAATCGAATATGAATGTTGTCAAACGTCTGACTTTGTCGTCAAATCGGAGTTTCAAGAGCGTTTCAAGGGGGGTTTTATTGATATAATGAATGCCGAAGAATTCCACAGAAAATGTCACCAGTAAATAATTTTTATCAGGCATTCGTCGATTAGCAAACCATTTCTCGCTTCCCAGATGACCAATTTTCACCTAATTTTACTTGTCCCGCTCTTGATTTGAAATATTCAAAATTTTCTCCTCTGTTTCGACAGCGAATCTTCGAATTTTCTCTTCCCGCGTCACTAAGGTTCATATTCATTGCCTTCAAGTGACAAGGATGTCACGGATATACGGGCTGAATCGGTAGCCGGAGTCGACAGTCGGAAATTAAGCGACGTTTTATTGAAATGACCCCTTTGTGATTGGTACGACCTTGGCAAATGGTTCTCAAGCCGTTGTCCCGTGTCGGACAACCCTTTTTAGCGTCAACCCCGTCGTATTTGTTACAGAAGAGCACAGCATAATAATATTTATGTTACGATATTCGAAAATAATGCGATTAAACGAAAAATTAAATTTTTTGGTTCATTTTGTTCGAACGGTTGAGCGTAACTTTCGATGAAGGACAGAATAGGCATAATTCCTGGGGAAAAGAAAAATATATTCAATTTTCTGGGGGCTTTTTTTTGTTTTGTACTTTCATTTTAAGGGTATACGCTCACTATCTACTTTTAATTTTTATTCTCACTAACTACGTTCACTTCTACTCTCACTAACTACGTTCACTTCTACTCTCACTTACTACTAGGCTCACAATTTAAACGTCCTTCTTAAACGTTCACCTTTTAACTACCACTTAATTGCTATACGCTCACTTTCTACTTTTAATTTTTACTCTCACTTAATGCATCCATCTCTGCGCCCACTTTATAATAGCCTTAATAGTTCCTCTTTATAATTTTACTTTAAGTATAGAAACAAGCTCACTTTTTACTTTCAGTTTATGGCTACAGGCTCAATTTATACTTTCACTTTCCACTTACTGCTTATATACCTTTCTCACTTGCCAGGCTCAGATGGCAATAATATTCTTTCGGGGGAAAAGGAAAACGTATTAAATTTTCTATTTCTCCGGTCTCATTTTGTCTTTTGCGTCCCACGTTTTTGCCGATTTCTACAAAATAATACCAAACTCCATCTTATTCGATACATTTCCTACGAAGAGCGATTCTTGATTCTCCCTTGGAAGCATTTTGACCTACTCGGTACATATTGTCGAAACGTCTTGGGCAACGAGGGGTTGGGAGCTCTTTGAAGTCGGCAAGAACCGAACTACAGAGGGTTGACAAGGGATGAGGCATCGCCTCATGAATATCAAGAAGTTGGAGGGGATGTAGGATTTCGCGTGGAAATGGAGGTTGTGTAAGGGTGCAACAGGGTAATCGCTTCGCAATCTTGGAAGTTGGTCAATTTTTGCCGACCCTTACAAACGAGATTTCCATCGACTGAACCGAACGATTTTTCCCATCAAAAGGACACTCTATTACCTTTTGTAATATTTTCATCGCCATGGTAACGTATTATTTTTTGAAATTCCATTTTTTCAACCCGAAATAAATCTGTCGATGCTTAATTAACTTGAAATGAATGAAATGAAATGAAATATCGTTTATTGTACAACCGTAAGGTATTACAAGGGTGCTTAATTAACTTATACTTGAGAATAACCTGAAACTAAAATATTTCTAGGCTTCCGACGAGTTTGGGATGATGCAATAATAAATGGCGCATAAATATTCCAACGTTCGGTCAGTTCTCGAATCAATTAGTGGCCGATCGATGTTTCTGTACAAATTACGTAAACGGACTGCTTGAAATATTAACGTTCTATAAAACCAGGTCAACTACGTATCTTCGGTTTTTGACGTATTCGTAGCCCAGCGTCGCTTTCGAATGAGAAATGGCGGATGCATTATAAATTCAAGCGTAACGCGGGTATCCGAGGGGAAAACGTTATCCATTCATGCATGATTGATGATGCCATTGTATTCGGAACTGCTGAATTATCATAGCTCAGTCTACAGCTATCGCATCCGGATGTTAATGCCGCTCCTCTTTCGCCGTTTCATTGTCGATTGAGTTTTATTTTCCGCTCAAATAAAGAAACTTGAGAAAAAAGTCGTCGATGTAGACAACTATTTGATATTCACGCGAAAAAAATTATTCCCTTAGGTACTTATGCTGTCGCGATGCCCGAATAGGGGAAAGCGCTCGGTTTGAAGAATATGACGAAGGAATATTTGCAGGAGGATCGACGCTTCAGATTACTACGTTCTGAATGAATATTTCTCATCAAGGATGTACCCAACTTCGAGAGGAAATTCCAAGAGGTTTTCTAATTCCTCAAAAATTTTGAGGCTTTGAAAAAGTGGGAATGAACCAACTTTTCGAGTAAAACTTTATTCCATTATTACATGAACAGTATACTTTATTAGACAGAATATAAAACGCGCCACGTTGTTCTTGTTGATGACGACTCTTGAGCCGAATAAAACGCTCTGGCGAATTCATGCTTCACGGCCTTCGATCCGAATCTAATTACCGTTTTAATTCGGATTGACCTGCTTTCCACGGCTGGACGAATCTCATTGACATTTCTAAGCTTCGTTTTTTGGACATTTCGAAGCTTCCTGGATTTCCTGTCAATGGTGTCAATAGCTCCAGAGAAACCCGTGCGTCTGATTTAATGTGCGTCAGAACAGAAGGCAATTCAGCCCACGCCGAATTATGGGATTTAGATGAAGCACATCTCTGAATAGCCTCAACGTCATTGAGGATTTCATAGCTTATATGGCAGGGTGTATGTAAATCTGAGGTACGTATTCTGCTTCTGGAGTCGTCAGCCATAATTCGGCATAACAATCCTCAATCCATCAAATCAGGAAATCGGCTTTGAGGAGAGCTCTCAAAGGCAATCTATTATCAGAAGAGCCTCTCAATACTAGTGCAAATACTATAGTGGGAAACTCGATGCTTTGTCCACAATATAGCTCTGATTTTCGATAATCCTCCACGAACAACATGGGAAACCTCTCGAGCAATGACATAGCAGATACTTGAAGCCTCCAGAATTCAGACGCTTAATTCATTAATTTCTCTGGTGCCCGATCAGGCGACCATCTAGAGATTAATTGACGGCCAAGCATTGGATTCATTCGAAAATAGCCGGCCAATCTTGCTTCTCTAGTGGAAACAAACCACGTTCACAGTCGTGCTGCATATTATGTAAAGCTCAGTCGTATCGTTTGTGTGCGACATCTCTCTCAGTCTGACAGCATATATTTTATGCTCTACCAAGGGGATCATTCACTGTATCTGTTCGTTCTAGCAAGTTCCTGTTTTGAAATGTGCACTCAAATTTTGATGAGCTGTATCGGCTGTTGTTCGAACTAATTTTTCTGGTTTTCCGAACACTTCTAGATTCAGAGCGGGCATTGCTCGTTTCACCAGCATATTCCAGGATTGTGCGCTGGATCGATCGCACTCTGCGCCCAAAAGAAGTTGGCAGATGAATCGAAACCGCCTAAAAATCTATCCAAAAATCCGGTGACAAGAAAACTTCCTTTTTTACCCCAACTGAAAAAATAAAATGCCCACAACTTGATAGATGCGCACTTGAAATATATCTCCAAACAGGAATTTCAAATCCGAAAATACAGTCGAACACGCGGCAATCACTTCGTGAAGCGTGTCTGGCGACTACTGTTATTTTTTATGTCATTTCCGAAGATTACCAAAACCGAAACGGAGTCCCCTTCGGGAAGAAGTTATTGTTGTGGGAAAGGCCATTTGGGACCGTGAGAAATGCTGCCTTTCGTGTTTCAAACCGAAAGCCGCATCATCAAATTACTCACTTCCTATGCAGCGCGCCCACTCATGGAGGCCTCGGGCGGGACATCACATGTCACATGTGAATCCTATTCCGACAGCGCCCTTGAATGTGTTTACAAAGCTGAAGGGAATAACTTTGATTTCCTCTGCTCCGTTTGATTCGTGGTTCCACGGTTCATGGTTGAGCGCGTCGTTGCCAGCATTGTAATTTCAGCTTTTATGGTAGTGGTGGAGAAGATAACGGTATCTAGGTATTCTAAGGCTTACTACCCTTTTACGGTTTTCATAAATTGCTGTCATACATACTCACTATATTTTAATCACTGCATTTATTTCATATACTCTCCAATCTCACATACAACGCTATCCATCAACTTTCTAGGTGTACGCTCACTGTTGCATTTTACTCTCACTAACTACATTCACTTGACTACTCTCACACATACTACTTTCACTTCATAGATACGAGCTCACTTTTTATTTTCACTGGATTCGCATTAAAATGAATAAAAAAGAAAGAAAATTGGTAATAAAATTAAAAAAGTATGTTCACGAAAATCGCGTTTAGAAAAACAATTTTTACATTTGTCACGAAGAATCCCATTTAAAAAAATCCGCTAGTTCAACCGTGTTTATTAATACCATGTTTGCAAAAAATCACGCTCTGCTACCAAAAAAGATTTTTCTTCGGTTCCAGACGAACGAGTTTAGCGAACTTTTTAATTTCATTTTGCGAGTGATCGCCCGTTTTTACTTCAATTTTTTACATTTACTAACTACAACTCCTTACTACAGTTTCTACTTTCACTTATTTCTACTCTACTAGTATGAACTCACTTTCTGTTTTCATTTTCTGAGTATATGCCCCGTTCGAATTTTAGTTTTTACTCTCACTAACGACATGCACTCACTACACTCACTTTATACTTTCACTTTCTAATTGTACATTTACTTTCATTCATTTACCTTTCTCCTAACTTTCACTTTCTAGCTACACTTGCTACTTTCACTTTCTAGATCCACGCTCACTTTCTACATTCACTTTCTAGATACACGCTCACTTTCTACATTTAATTTCTAGCTACACACTCACTCTCTACTTTCACTCATTATGCTCACTTACTACGCTTAACGTACATTCATTTTACTACTCTCACTTTACCACTTTCACTTTACTCTCTCTTGCTCAATACAAACCCTATCAGTGTTTTTCCGTTTCATAAGTTCAATTTCAGCGAGCAATTTTTTATATGGAATGATTTTTTCAAAAGCCGAACGATTGTGAAAAATGCACGTGATGATTGTGCCTTGTAGAATGGCAAGCCTCGAGGGTAGAAAATGATAAATTACTTCCGAGGCTTCTCGTATCTTTCGTAAATTTTTCCAGTTCATATACTGAATGTGATGAATCGTTCTAGCTACATCCTCCTATTTTGAGAGATCGTCTATTATTTTTTCAACTTACTCGACTCTCTATCGTTTGAAATTGGACATATTGGAACATTGAAACAAGTGTTCTATGCTGTGAATATGTTGGAAAACTCGATTGTTTTCTTATTCGTCGCCAGTTAATTCGGTTTTGGCCATCCTCGGCGAAACTAGCCTTGTTGAATATTGAGCCTCGACTCTCACAAGATCTCGTGCGTTTCGGTTTCCCGATGGAAGTCCTTCAAAACAAACCCACCCTTGCGGCCTTAGGTCGAGCAAACAAAAGCGACGAGGAAAGAAGATTAGAATTGGGCCGTAAGAGAGAGATAAAGACTCGAACGAAGTCTTGGTGGGGAATTTACATTTGAAACGAGAGGCTTTGACCCTTGCGCTCATTTGCATTCAAACAAAATCCCTCCCCCTGTTTTGTGTTGGAAGGTCACCGCGGCGTCTTCAGGTGAGATGCTTTTTCGGAAAATTCCACATTGGGCGTAGATTATCTCAACATCCTTCGCGTTTCGAAATTCAAGTATTCAATAGCTGACGTTTGAATAAATTTTCGATAAATTGTGAGATTCGATTATCCAGAGAAATTTCAAATATATCGAGTATTTCACCTACGGATTTTACATTTATCTCGACCAGAGTGAAAAATAAAGAAGAAAAATAAAATAACGACAACTCGGCTATTTTATCTATCGGAAATTCTCGTAATCGATCGCTTCGACTTGGGAGGATTGAATCGGAAAACGCCAGAACCTGCGAGGCAATCTCGTTCGGTTCTTTGCTACCATTTGACTCGGCAGTGCAAATCTAAGTGCTCGAGAGGGCGAATGAGGCAATTCAAGGCATCCCTACAGAGTATTGCCTCTTAAGCCCTGACTTAGAAAGCATTTAGGGCGAAATTACTTCTGCCTTTCCCTCTTTCCGACGGAAACCAAAACAGTTGAATTGGTTGGTTGAATTTAATCTAAAACTCAATTAATCGCTGACCAACGAGTTTTTCGAATTAGAATCATCGGATAAGGGAGTAATTTATGGGCGAATCAAAGTAAGGCGATCCATTTTCTTATGAGGACCAACGTTTTTTCAGCTGATATTTTTACACTGAGTTTCTACGTTTCTCAACGCAAAATAATGTTTATCTACTGTTTAATTTTATTTCTTTAAAATTATTATTTCATTCTATTTTAGTAGCAAACATTTTTTATAAAATATTTTTCACCAATTTTTACGGCTTGGAACAGTAGATTAAAATTGTTCAGTCCTTTTACCATTTGACGTTTGAAATAATGAAGCACTTCGAAACCTTGGGTTTTATCACGTCATGGTTGATACCGCAAGGTAAAAGTCTAAATCAAATATTTGTCGTCCCGACGGCGCGCGATGTTCTTGATAAAGGGCATAAACTGTCGTAATATAAAAAGCATATCGATAGATAATAATTTAAAGCTTCGGCGCGGAAAAATCAATTGTCTACTTCAGAGTTTCGAGCTATAGCTTGAGCAAAGGTGAAGTTGAAGAGAAGAAATTGAATTTTCACCGTTTCAAATGTGAAACTCGGCCTGTATTTTAGATTTTCGGCCGAATTTTCCGCCCGCGTTGCCGTAAACTTTTGATTTTTCTCGTGAATTTATTTTTCTATATTTATTTTATCGAAATTCCACGGAACAGCTGCACCGCGCGAATTCTCATCGTCGCAGCTGCACATCGCGGATTTCAGTGTTTCAGTACAGAGGCGCGGATGATTGGAAGAAGGGCCGAAGGAGAAAGATAGATGGTCGCGGCTGATTATGGAGAGGAATGCGAGGGCGTGGGGCCGCATTGAGGACAGACTTTGTCTCCAAGGTGAAATCACATTGATGCGGAAATAAAACCGGATCATAGAAATTTCCGCCGAGTAATCGCCGTTGAAGGTCGTCGGAACCGGCACATTGAAAAACGAGAGTTCGTGATCTACTTAAACGGGAAATATTTGAAAAATTAGAGACGTCATTAAAAAAATTAAATAAAATGTAATAAAGGTGTTATTATGAAATATTATTTAATTTTCAACGTGAGATGTTTGAAACAAAGTTATCGGCTTTTGAACGAACCCTTGAAAATAATGCGCCTCGAATTCTAATTCCGCTCCGTCTGAATTTCTCTCTGACCGAGCTGCCTTGTAAGCGGGCTGCGCTTTTTTGCGCGAAGCGTATGAGAAAAAAAACTGCATATGAAAACAGGCGAAGAGGAGCGCGAAATAAGCGCAATAAATGAGAAAGAAACGCTGCACGCTTCGTTTCGAATTTTCTCTTGTTTTTTTTTTTTTTTTTTTTTTTTTTTTTTTTTTTTTTTCCAACAAAAACGCAGTTAAGAAAGAATGCGCCAAAAATTATCACCGATATCGTTATATTCGAGCTGAAATAGGCGCTTAGCTCGGTCGTCCGTGCCAAAATGCGATTACTTATTAATACCAGACCTTTGGCACAATTTTTGACGTCGCGTGCCAAAATCAAACCTTTGCAAAATGGCTACTGCAAAGAACAATTAGTTACCAATTGCAAAATCATGTGTGAAATTCTTGTAATTGGTACTTAAAGTTAATAAATCGATAAAATCGATGTTCAATTATTTGCTGTGTAACCTTCGAACGATGTTCCTTAATCGGCTGTCAATCGACACTTCAGACCGCGATAGTTCAGTTAATTTATCGTTCCCAAAAAACGATAAAATTGATAATTTTATCTTGGCCGGTTTTCTCCTCTTTATTATTATTTTTTTCTTGGTGGCGATTCTGCCATCCTTTTTTCACCATAACGGGCTAAAACGCAATTCAACCCAAGGCTGCAGCCGTTTGATCCTTCGCTGTTGGTTAATTAGAGACGAAGGCAACTATCCGAAAATACACCTCGAGGTCAAGTAAAACATGTGCGTTAGAACGGATACCGTGCTTCTATTTTAGTCTTGCGGAAACGAGATAACTTCCATAACGGTGATACCTAAGTAGTTCAAGGAAAGCTGAGTTGAAGGAAAGTTTTTCCGAACGTCAGCAATAGCTGTGAAATTGGTTGGAGAGAAAAGGCTAAAAAATGCGTCGGTATCGGATACTTTAAAACAGTATTCACACCGCTTCTCCGTCTGTTTTTACTTCCATGTTTACGTAGTAAATTGAAATATTGAGATCGTCTGAAAAGTCAAATTAAAAAAAAAAAAATAATAATATTTTTTCAACAGAAAATTGTAGGAATCCGTTCGAAACTGAGTTTTTATGCCTCGCGATGCGTTTGAAATGTCGGAACCTCGGATTTTTTTAATACGTTTTAGCGTATGGGATAATATAAAATTATTCGCCGCTTTTTCCTCTGCGTTTTTGTCTTTTTTTTAAATTTTTTAATCGACGAAAATTCGTGGATACCGTTTGAAACTGTGTCAAAATACCTCGAATGCTTGGATTTATTTATTTTTAATTTTATTTTACTTTATTTATTTATTTATTTATTTTTTTTGAGAGTGGAGCTTAAATCCTATTGAAATTTCGAAACCAGGGCATGGCCGATTCGAAAACTAGATTTGAAAAGCCATAAGCCGGCATGAAATGTAATTTCATGGAAGTACCGGTTGTGATTTCTAATCTCTTTTTCAATTTTTTGTATTTATTTTATTTTTTTTTATTTTCTGAACTACGAATTTTGGTTGATTTAAACCAAAAACGTACAACAGGTGGCGACCGATAAACCTTTCGTGTCTGGGTTTATGAATGTTGGTAGGTGTTCGTAGAAATACTATATGTAAAGATACGTGTGGCCGTGCTATCAGTAATGATGATGTGGCAAACAGTCAGGACATCTGCCTCTAGCACGTGTCTTCTATTGTTCCTCGAGGAATGGGGTCCCTCCTGCAGTTGCCTCGAGTACCTGGACGTGTGCGTCCCTTTTCGTGGAACTAATCTCAGAGACACCCGCAGAAGCCCCTATAGTCTTCTCCTATTTTTTCCATTATTCCTACCTTCCATTTCCGGATTGAGAATGGACAGTTTTTTCCCTATTGTTTTTAGGACAACGTAAATTTTAAATAGCCGCGAAAAATATATTTGCCGCTAATTATCAATAAAAATACATTCGATTGATTAAATAGTGGTACATATATAAATATAGTGACGATAAATTATTTTGAGCGCCAGAAATATTTTTATAACCCTTATAGAATTTTTTGTCATAATAATACGCTCCTAAATTATTGATTAATTCTCCTAATTAATAATTAATGCTCCTAAATTATTTATTAATTTTTGAAAAATATACACAGTCATCCTATTTTTGAACTAACAATTCCGTATGAAAAATAATGAAACTTCACGCTTTTTTAGAATAATATTCTCACTTATCGAGTCTACTGAATTTGTAAATATTTCAGTCGTCCTTATTCGTAAGGCCGTTGGAATAAATTGACGAAAATAACCCAGAGCAGTTCGTGCTATGATATTTTCACATAAATAGCTAAACACGAGCTCGACCACGAATTACGGGAACGCGAATTTTCGCCATTTCTTTTCCCTCTTGGTTTCGATATTTTCGTTATTTTATACGCGGTCGAACGCCAACGAAGAAGTTGAGCCGTATCGACGTTTTATTGACAGCAATTCGAGTAAATACGGTTATCAAGAGGTTTGGCTCATTCTTATATCATGAAAACGACCTTCTCCGGTTCAATCGCTCTTTTGACCATATTGATTATTGAAAGCGACCCAAACTGAGCCTCTGTCCCGCTTTCTACCAACGAGAGAATCGCATTGCGAAGCGGTATGGTGCGGAGTAAATGGGAGTTGAGGTGGAAGAGCTTGCAGACGGCTCGCTCTAGAAAACTACCCAAGGGAATCCGCGAATTGAAAATGAAAGCTTCGACATTCGGTGCGGTGATTTTCGAATGCATCCCGCCAAAAGCTCAATTAATGGCGGATTTTCCTGAGATCGAACCCCGATGTAATTTATTTCGGGACTTGAAAATTCAGCCATTTGCCGTTTTTTGACGTGGGATCGTTTAGAAGAAATTTTTAAATATATTTTGAGTATTTTAAATATCTATTTTGTCGTTTTTAAAATGATTTTCAAACAAATTCCACCCGGGTTTTCAACAATTGTCTCAAAATTAGGAAACACTAAGATCAAAATTAATTTCGTTCAATCAAGAGCTTATATTAGAGCACCAAAATAATTATTGAAGCTATAGGTGCAAACTTTATTGTTTCCCGTCCTAGTTTCTTCAACGGATCATAAAATATTCTATTTATTGCCCCGAATCATTCGCCGGTTTTCGTGGCTTGTGCCAATGTCCACAGCACAGATAATTTGTGATACTATCCAGTTGCTCGATTTTCAAAGGTAAAGAGCGTACGTGTTAAAATTGCTCCAGGAGCGACCAGTAGAGGCCCCAAAAAGCGCCCCAAGAATCTAAAAATAGTATTTTCAGAATAACTGAGGACATATCGAATCGGATTGAAAGAAAACTGCCGCTCAGTTCTAGATAGAAGTTGACCTATGCTAGGAAATCCAGAGTAAGGCGAAAAATTAATTAAAGACAACATTTTTTATGGCTCGATTACTCAGAGACATGAAATCCGTCCGCCCATAAATTCTCCAGGCGGAATTGCAAGAATTCTTTCACAGACTCGAATTGAAAATTCTTATTTTTTCCTTTCTTTCCCTCTTCACTTTCTCTCGAAAAGTCATCGGTAAAATTGGCTACACTGCCGGAAGGCAAACCGCTAAAATCGTAGTATTCGCTGCTTAAAAACGCAGTTTTTTTCCTATCAAAAACAAATTTTTCTGCTTGGAAAAAAAATAAATTAATTAATTTAAAAAACGTAATTTTGACCGCTAAAAACTCGCAATTCTAATAAAAGGCTTTCACATTTCAATATTTCACTATCAGCGCGAATGTTTCGAAAGTTCGAAGCAGCAAATTTATATCTAGTTTTCTTCCTGTCCAAAAAGCGACTCTTTAGGCTCCCAATTAGCGTCAATTGTACGGCTATTTGCCAGAGACGCTGCAGAAATTCTGAATTCGCCCGAACTTTCACTGCAGTTCGGGGGTTCCACGATTTCCACGATCCGTCGCTCAGGTTTGACGATTTCGGCTGATGACCCTGAGACAAAGGGAAGTCTGTGGCGAAACGGATCTGTTCCGCTAGTTATTCGAATCGCTTGAAAAGGCATCGATCCCTCTTCGGCTATTTTACCTATCGAATAGTCCGAACTCGTACCGACAAAATTATATTATTATAGCTGTTCGATTTCAAACCAACTTTCTAACCGTTTAATTAAATTGTCGAATTTTTAAAAATATTTTTTGGAGGTGAAAATTGTGTTTTTAGGGGTAAAAAATAGCAATTTTTTTGGTGGTGAATATTTTTTATTCCTTTTTTTCTAGAAGTAAACATAATGGTTTTTTAAGCAAAAAATACATTTTTAGTGATAACAACTGAATTTTGTATCCGTAAAGGTTGAGGTTTTTTATTGAATAAAATAACGTTTTTAAGCGGAAAAATTGAGTTTTATTAGGAGTTAGATATGTGTTTTTAATATTTTTTGAGCGATAAAAATTAGCATTTTTGGTAAAATGGCTTCCTAGCGGTAAAAATAACATTTTTGAAACAAAAAATATTTTTGACTATTTAGCAATTGAGTTTTTTTAAAATATGAAAATTAAGTTATGGCAGTGCAAAACAGTTTTTTTTTTTTCAGTAAAAATAAATATATTTTGGGGGGTTGAAAATGCGCATTTTTTAACGTTGATAATTGCGTTTTTAACAGTGAAAATTGTGCTTTTTAGGGGGTTGAAAGTTATCAGCGGTTAAAAATTTGATTTTTAAACGGCGAAAATTGAGTTTTACCAGCGGTTAAAAATGGTTTTTTTAAAGGTAGATTAATCATTTCATTTTGAAAAAGGCGTTTTTTCAGCAGTAAAGAATGTGTAAAAAAAGTTTCTTGTTTTTCTAGTAGTAAAATTTAACTTTATATGTGATGGAAATAACTTTTTTGTGATAGAAATAACTTTTTTTATGCGGTAAAACTGCAATTTCTCGTTGTTGTTTTTTTTTTATTTTTATTTTTATTTTATAAGAAATTGCGTTTTGGTGAAAATTGCTTTTTAGTAGTAAGAATAGCATTTTTAAGGCAAAAATAATAAAAGTTGTTTTTTTTTTAAGCAGTAAAAAGTAAGATTTTTTTTTGCAGTAGAAGCAGTTTTTAGCGGTAAAATTGTGCTATTTGAGGGATTGAAATTGTGATTATAAACGGTTAAAATGGTATATTTTAAAGGGCGAACTTTTTTCCGCTGAAGCGTCCAAAATTTATCTGTTTTCTCCTTATTATTTTTACACCAACGTCCAATCTCATCTTCACGTCGAATTTCATTATTGTCTAACCGAGAATATTCCCATGTTTCAGATCTCAGTCGAGAGAAAGCGACTATACATCATCCGGCCACTGGAACTGGACCACGCCGGTGACAGTGAGCAATAAATGACGGCACCTTTAGAGCCGTCGTGTCTTCAAGGCTGTGACGTCGCACGATAATTGTAAAAGTTGATCTTTTCCATAGACGAATTAAATGCGAACCAGACGAAACAGCCCAACGATAATTTTAGGCCGATAGTGCAAAATCGATTGCAAAATGCTGCGTCCTCGCGTTGAAAGTTTTCCGTTTCGTTCTTGTACTTTACTGTATGTAGTCTCTGTATAGAATGATCTCAAAATATCCTATATCAGTTGTTAGTATTGTAAATATAAAAATGCAGATGGTGAAAATTCGAATCGACTACGAATCTCACGCGAGGAGTGAAGAATAATTAGTTTTCACAATACGTATATATTATATTCTGTATATAGTCGGAATTGTACATGATTATACGTTTACAGGGAGATAAATCATATCCGCATTCGCCCCTTGGACGTTCTCGATACGTTAATTTATTCTGTACATAATATTGTTCGTTATTTCGTTCTTTATCGTTGACGTATTTTTGTAAACTTTGTTTTTTTTTTCCCGAATTGTACAGAACGAGTAAATTTCTTTATTGAGCTCGGGGCCTCGTGGTTGAGAAAATCTAGAAATATGATTACGCTTGGTGCTTTAAGTTCAATTTTATTCTATAAGTGTACCATAATCAATTAATAAGTGAAAAAATTATTATTATAACTATATCAGTTACGATTTCAAAGAGGAAACTGCTAAAATACGCTGTTATAATCTGTAAATAAATTTTGTAACCGTACTACGAAAAAACCCCTCGAATTGTATCGTGACAATAGGCATTATAATCAGAATAACAGAAAATTAATAGCTTGTAAATAAAAAAAAAATTAAGCTACGATAATATTGTAACGTTCGTTATTTAGCGAAATAACGAGCGGATGTACTGCGTGGGAAAGTATGATAGAGACTTTTACAAATGACTGGACTTGAGGGAGTGCCAAATTAATCAATTTGCCGCTAGTCATAGAGTAATGGTTCCTTCCATGTTGAAAATTGAGTTTTCGATTTATTTTGAAACAGAGTATTTTATGTACGACGGAACAATAGCACTGATATTTTATTGATTCAACATTGCCTACTTCACGTCTAATTATTAGAATTGTATAGCCTATCATTATTTTGTTTTATTTATTTATTTTTTTTCCAGGGGATATGGCTTTTTTTTTATTGTGAAAAATTTGTGGAAATTTTACTTCAACTGTTTAAATTTTTGAGAGAGTTAATTTTCGATCAGCTCGTTATTTGAACGTTTTTGTGTCGCGAGTTGGAGTTGAAATTTGGTTATGCAGTCAGAGTTCGATTTTATCAGGAAGATATCGATATCAGTTTGGCACTTTCGGTCGATAATGCTATCCTCTATCAGTCCGATATCGTTATTGGCTGGTTCTTATCTGACCAATATTGTTATTGGTTGGTTCTTATCAATCATATTTCTCTATGGCTGCTTCTTATCAGTTAAATATCGTTTCCGGATGGTTTCATCCAATATTTTTATCAGCTGATTCTTTTCAGTCTGACATTTTTATCAACTGATTCTTATTGGACAGAGATCTATCAGTTTGATATTTTTATCAGCTGGCTCTTATCTGACCAGTCTGATATTAATTTTGGCTGGTTCTTTTCGGACTGACATTTTTATCAACTGATTCTTATTAGACAGAAATCGTTGTCAATTTGATATTTTTATCAGCTGGCTCTTATCTGACCAATATTTTTATCAGTTGATTCTTTTCAGTCCAATATTGTTATTGGTTGGATCTTATCAATCATATTTCTCTATGGCTGCTTCTTATCAATAAAATATTGTTACCATCCAATATTTTTATCAGCTGATTCTTTTCAGTCTGATATTAATTTTGGCTGGTTCTTTTTCGACTGATATTTTTATCAACTGATTCTTATTGGACAGAAATCGTTATCAGTTTGATATTTTTATCAGCTGGCTCTTATCTGACCAATATTTTTATCAGCTGATTCTTTTCATTCCGTTATTTTCTTCAGCTGGTTTTTACAAGTCAAATTTTTCTATTGGCCAATATAATTTCACCTCGTTCTTATCACTCTGATATCGTTATCATCCTGTTACAATCTGTCCTACCTTATCCTGTTCTATCTTATTAGATATTTGTCCAAATTGGCTCAATCCTATAGATGGATATCGTCATCAGCCTAGCCCTATAACTCAATAAAATTATTGTCCGATATAATTAGTTCAATATTGACATCGACTTGATCCTATCATTCCGATATCATCATAGTGTGATCCATCATTTTCTCCTATCTTTTTTGCCTGCTATCGACCCAATGTGCTGTATTGATATCTGGCGATATATCGGGAAAATTCCGTTTTTTCTGGCTTCAACTCGAAATGATTTATCTGTCGGTTATCAATATTTAACTCTTAATGGTACAGCTGATGATGTCGAATTAGGGCAAGTTGCGGACAGAAAGGGAAACAGATTATTCCTCTCCTTATCAAATTGTAAATAATATATTCGAAGTAGAGGGTTCGCTGTAAACATATATTGTAGAGTTGTGTGTGATTATTTCCGTAGATTTTTCAGTTCTCCCCTCCCGTATTTTATTGTAAATAATCTTGAAAAAAGTAAACTACTGATGAATATTAAGGGAATGACGATAACGACAACGTGCAATTAATCATGTACCTTGCAAAGATAATTAGAAGTTGTTGTCAAAGAGAGGTAAACCAAAGATAAATAATATGCTATATTATGTGAACTCGTTAGACACAAATGTTAATACAATAATCCCCCTCTTGTACATTCCGCTCTCTGAACATGGATGTTTCATTTTTCATATCCTAGACGAATTTAATCTCAGTTGTGTCAATAATTTTTTGAAAAATAATTTTTCGGTTGCTTACTCCGCTCATTGCCGGCGTTTTGCGTGCGCAATTTGCAATTTTCTATGTAAAATCGGCAACATTGATTTTTCCAAAAAATTAAAATTGTAAATTGAGAACGATGAAAAAAAGTCGCGCAATCGCGGTGCGAGCGTTCGGCAATTATAATCGCTATTATTTTTTATTCAGTTACGTTCACGTTTTACGAGATATCATTCGTTCATTTTTGAGGTTGGTTATTTTTTATTGTCAAATGTGTATTATTCTTGTCACGTTCCTCCATCCGAGTGGTGATTGTTTTATTTTTTTCCGACGGGAAAAAAATTTTATTCGCTAGTTTGGAACCGTTTAAATGTTCGAGTTTTCGGATATTGTTACGCAGTAATTGAACAATGTTTCGATCAACTCCCGAAAATCCGTCTGATTTTGTTATTGCCAGGAGTTCTGGTCGACCTCCGTGTATCGAATACGATTTATTGTTCTATTTTCTAGAATTTTTCATTTAAAATTTTTCCCCCCATGTGATTAAGTTATGTCTATGTTGACTGTTTAGAGAAACTAAAGGGAAACCTTGAAGAAAAAAAGAAACAGGGTCACCGTGTCCCTGTGATGAATAAATAGAATCTATAAATAAATTATTTCGTATTTTATTCACCCCATGATCTGAGAAGAAAGGTGCGAGTATCTTGGCAGTTATTTGTCAGTTATTTTTTATGATTTAGTTAAACAAATGGCCGATCGCTCTATAAATAAAAAAAAGTTATTTTTTTTTTATTGATTTATTTTTATTTTAAAAAAGTGTTTTTTTTTTTTTATTTTTTTTAATGAAAATAAATAGGAAAGAAGTAGAAATTACAAATCCGGAGCAATAGAAAAGAAGTAGACAAATTACTGGTACACATTTATCACTGGTTATTACAAATGTGGAGTTTTTCGGCCGATGGCGTTCGTTGCTGAATGAATTCACTCAAGAGCGAATTGCGATTCGATCTGCAAGTTATTTGGTCGAGGGTTTCAAGATCGACCGATCAAATCGGAGTTTCCAGGGCCGCGTTTTCCGTCAGCATGTGAATCCAGCTTATGTAACGCGGTACCTACCCTGTCACGGATCGAAAACTATTTCAAGCGAACATCCGCAGCTCGTACAATGAGGAAGTCGCTAGTTGGTGAACTGTTTGGAGGGTTCACCGAAATAACTTGTCGGTTCTCGCTGCTCTTTCAAGTCTATCCCAGCTCAGGATAGACGAGGAAATGTGCAGTTTGCCAACATGCGGGATAAATACGTCAGAAATTACGTCAAGCAGAGTCTTGGATTTTTTTTAAATTCTAAGTATATCGAAGAAAAAAAAAGTTTTTTATAAAAATTCTCTCACTACCCATCCTCGGAATTCGCGTCAATGCATTTAATTGTCCGATCTCTCAAACAATGCAAAACGAGGGTTATTTACGAGCGGAACGGGAATAACTGATTGCCTAGGTTTCGAGGTTAATAAGAGAAAGCTGCGAATTGAAGCGGAAAATATGGACGATTCGACCCGAATCTCAGTCTTCACACTTCATTATCCGCACCGTAGAAAGTCTATAGAATAAAGCGAAAACCTTTTTCGATTCTCGGCTTTCTTCGTAAACGATTAACGCCGTCAAAACCGGGCGGATCATTATTTGTATGTTATGCAACGTGGGCGTCGTGAAATGTCAAGATGTGGCCACTTTTGAATGCGTTCCTTATATAATTACCCTTTACTTGAGTATGAAAGGAGAACATGGGTTGCTCAATGTCAGAAAGGGGTTTTTTTCCCCGAATAGAGGTGAGGAATTAATTAATACGTTAATTCGAATTCTAGGCGCTTCAAAAATTTTAAAATAAAATATTTAAAAAAAAAATTAAAAAAATTAAAAAAAAAAAAACAGAGTGAAGAAATCATTCAAAGGTATTTGCCGCAGGTATCTCCGTCTTTTGAAATATTCTCCTCCTTCATTATTATAAATTCATTCCTGGTCGTTCGGTTTCCTTGACGCATTGAAGTTCAGAGATACAATAATGATAAACTCTAGGAAAACGCCAGCGCTTGGAATATCACTCCAAGGCCAGCCGTCCGTTCCTGTATAGCGAAGGGCAGGGATTGTAGCAAAAAAACAAACTCATTAATATTAGATTGCTCTTCACAATCCGACTGCACCTGGCTTCGTGTGCGAATATAAAATGTGTAGGATGTGTAGAATTGGAAGGTAACGGAATCGAATTATAATTAAAATCCGCAGCGCCTCTGCTGGTCTTGTGAAGAAAATGTAGATAATTGGACGGGGGAATCGCCATGGCAACGACTGCATGTGGGCGTGATGGGCTCAAACGTTGCTTTTGAGGTCATTCGGATGACGTACGGAGTTGTCTGTCAACGTCAGAAAGCGTTTAGTTTCGCTTCGAAAAGGCAAAAGCGAAAGATGAAAAGAACAAAACTCGGAGTTGCTCGGAAGATTGAAAATTTACTATTTTTATAGACGAGTGAGCACAACAAAGAGGGATTGACGAATAGCGTGGAAGAATTGAAGGGTTTGATTTGAAAGTATGCATTTTTGGGGTGGCAAAGAGGTGGCCTAATCTGTCCGTAGAGCCTTTTTTACCATTTAAAACTATATTTATTTTTCAAATACTTGGCTAATTGTTTCAGTACGAAGCGTGCTAAAAATAATATTTACCCCTGTATAAATTATTTGAAAGGAGGAACATCTTTCTTGGTCATTTCCCGGGCAAAAAAGTTTTATGGGCATTTCCTGAATTAAATAGTTTTTTTTTTGCATTTTGTAAACAGAACAGTTTTTTGTGCATTTCTTGGGCAAAACAGTTTCTTGAGTATTTCCTGGATAAAACAGTTTCTTGGGCATTTCCTGGACAAAAACGTTTCTTGGGCATTTCCTGAACAAAAAAGTTTCTTGGGCATTTTCTTAACAAAAACGTTTCTGGGACATTTCCCGGATAAAATATTTTCTTGGGCGTTTCCCTGACAAGTCTCTCGAGGTGTTTTGGGGTATTTCCTTGGCAATACAATTGCTTGGTCTCTTTCAGGGCAAAAAACTTTGTCATTCCCTGGATAAAACAGTTTTTTGGGTGTTTCCATGACAAAAAAGTTTCTGGGGCATTTCGTGTACAAATCGGTCTCTTATTGAGCATTTGCCTGGTAATAAAATTTCTTGGGCACATTCAAGGTAAAACACTTTCTTTGTCATTCCTAGACTGAACAGTTTTTGGGCATTTCCTGGGCAAAACAGTTTCTGCGTGGTGTTTCATGAATAAAACAGTCTCTTAAGCATATCCTGGGCAAAACCACTTGAAAGCATTTTCTTGGACGCTTCCAAGGCAAAAAAATTTCCAGGACACTTTCAGGGCAAACCGATTTCTTTGGCATTTCCTAGACAGAACAGATTTTTGGGACGTTTCCTGGACAAAGCAGTTCCTTGGATATTTCCTTGACAAAACAATTTCCAAGGCATAACACTTGTCTGATCATTTTCTGGGCAAAATATTTGTTGGGCATTTCGTCGGCAAAACACTTCCTAGGGAATTTTTGCCAGAGTTCCTAATGTAACCAGCCCTAACCGCAGCTTCATTGGCAGGTTCGTTTTCAATTCTTACCACCAGATGCAGCACTTGGCTCCTGATGATAATACTGGTCATGTCGGACTGAAGGTAAATTTACCCCGTCTCTCACACGCTTGTTCTGCCAAGTGTGTTCTTACGTTATGCTATTGCGTTCTTCTTGAGTTTAATACGTCTTGGCTACTACGTCTAGTATTTATGTATTCTCTCGAAGGAAACCTATTGTCCCACAATGTCTTCTTCTGTCTAGGCATGTGTTCCGCTTGAAACGAATAGCAAAAATGTTAAGTCTTCATTGTTAATATTACTTTCATGGAGACACTTTGCAAATTATCAGCAGGATACAAGGATCGTATGGGATAGAATATCCAACGTGGAAATGAAAGGGATAAAAGCGTGCGTACGTGCGTTAGGGACTAGGGATATCTAGTTGGCTCGTTGGAAGCTTATCAAGGGTGTAAAGGCAAGGGTAGATAAAGGACATCCGTTCGTTTCTCTTCCGCTCCGGTGAATACGAGGCTCTGAAGTCTGAGCTGGCTACTGTGTTCTCTTTGTAAGCAGTCTCAATGCTTGACTGCTTGTTCCTCGTCATCTTCGTTCAGAAATCTTCCCTTGCTCGATACGGCTCACGTAACAGAAACCTTTCAAGTGGAGCAGAATCTCGTTTATTTTAAGAAACGGCATCATCTCGATCAGGAAGCGATGAGGATGGAGTTGCTTGCTTAATATCGAATTATCCTCGCAGAAATCAGTTTCCAATAAAGCTTCAGTGGAAGCAGCGAACAATAAAAGAAACAAGAGGTTGCGTGACGACCAGAAATTTTACTGTCGATTATTGAGCAATATTTTCCAATAAGCTCACAAGTTTAGGTTCAGAAAGGACATTCTGGTGACGTTAGTTTGGGTCGCTCCAAGAGTGGGATAGTGGGGTTTCTATAGTGGGAAAACTACTGGAAACATTTTGCTAGCTGGCTGATCAATGTTGGCAAAAATCTCACTGATAGTCTGAATCGCAGGTATAGAGAAAGATCAGCACATAGAAGAGTGATGGGAATTAAACAAGGGGGCATTTTCGCTATTCGTTTCTAGAGAAACACCTGCCTAGAAGATGAAGAAATTGTGAGGCAATAGGTTTCCTTACCTGACGGAGTCAGCGAGGAGTTTGTGGTTTGGAGCAGGCGAAAGTTTGGTCGTGAAGTCTGAAATAATTTGAGTGCTGACCTTGGCGAGGAGAGAGGAGCAGCAAGTTGAGACAAGACAGGGAAAATGCAATGTGAGCTCGAATACTGCAATGCTGATGTCTCAGGATCTTCAGCGATGGCTTCTGAATAACATCCATCTCCTCATATGTCAGAGCTCAAAAATTGTTTGGACTCCAGGGGATATGAAATGATTTTGAGGGTCAAGAAGCCGATTACATGGTCAACAACGTACAGGGTGGGGTTTGAAAATTCAAGACCATGAATTTATACAAGATTATCAGGTGCCTGTATTTGTAGAGTACATTTAAACTTTTCCCCCTTCACTTTACACTATCCAATATTTTTTATGTCAAACTACGGCAAAGGGAAGAGAGAAAAGTGCCAGAGTTGAAAGGTAAAGCGAAGAGTTGGACGGTCTTGCTGGTTTTTTGAAAAACCTTTCAATTTTTCACTTTTTTTGTTGTAGAGTGAAAAGTTGGAGTGGTTTTTCATATTTTGGAGGTATATTTCCCACTTTGTAGAGTAGATACGCTTCAGCAGAGTCTGGAGCACCTCTACGTAACCCCTCGAAGTTGAGAGAATGTCCTAAACTGGTAAATTCCCATATTTTTTCGTTCAGGTAAAACCATCAACTATCATCAATAATAATTGAAAAATGATGCTCGAATCTATCGAATCTCTGATATCCTCATAACCTTTTTCAATAAAAAATTATGATTTTTAAAACAAAATATCCCACCCGTTTTGTGAACAAGCAGAACATTTCGTTGAAGTTACAAAATCGCATTTTTTAGAAGCTACCGTTAAAAAATGAACCATCTAAGTTGAAAAGCGAAGGGATGAACAATAAATGCACCAGTTAAAAAAAAAAAAAAACCAGAAAACTTAGTTGATTTTCAATGGTTCCAAAAACCTGAATCACTTTTCACCTCGCATATATTTCCCCGTTTGAAAAACGAACAGTTGAAAAGCACTTTCAAAAAATAGGCTCCAGGTCATTATTATCAGTGTTCAGGCATAAATTCTTTTCTCTAGACCTCCGCGAGAAGTTCAACCACAATTCACACGAGAATTGTTCTTGCAGAAATGTAATAATAGCCAATATGGAATAAAATCGAACACTGGGGACTATAAAAATGAACAGTTCACGCTCACCCTGAAATTGCGGCAAACCCTTGATGAAAATCGCCATTCCCCATTCACTTTTGCGATTGATAGTGACGGTATTGAGGCAACATGAAACAACTTAGTTCAATAAATAATTATCGATACGTTCCGAGTAATTTCCATTTTTATCCAATGACATTTCCAGCCTATCTCGTTCCGAAGAGGTTATTGATTATGTTTTAATTCAACTCGAGAATTCTCCGCCCTTGACCTTAAGCCGAACCTACTGACTTTTTCATATCGAGGTCTATCGCAATCCGCATTGGAGCAACGATGGTTGGCTGTCTTTTTTCAAAGTTCGCCGCAAAGCAGTAAAAATAATTCCGCGCTGACGCAACCGTCGACTACCCTTCGAGTGACTGAAGGTTGAAAGGCGACTTCAAGTATGTAGAAACAGGGGGAGTTTAATATTGAACGAAAAACCCGCCTTACCGCATAAAACAGCTGAGTTCGTTTTTCAGAGAATTTCTTACGGTCTTAATAGTCACTTGATAATTTTTAAAACCCTTTCTTGTGCAATGTTTGGTGAAAAAAAAGGGCCACAATTCGGTCACAGGATACGAATTCAGAATTTCCTGCATTCAACAGGAGAGAATATAGTCTTCTACATGAAACTGAAGTGAAGAATGAACTGGCCGGAGGGAATTGGATGAAAAAAATAGGGGTTGTTTAAAATTTAAGACCCCCGTCTGAAAAAATCTTAGAATTTTGATTTTCAACCTTGAAAATTTAAAAAAAATCGAAATTTAACAAAAAACGTCGTTTTTGGGAAAAGTCGGTTTTCAGGAATTCGGTCAGGAATATTTTTGTAATTACTATCGTACGGTTTGCTCTTATCTCCGCAAAGATATATAGCTTTCCAAAGTCGGAATTCAAAAATTTCAAGAACTTCATCGGCTGGAAAAGTTTTATTTTTTTAAATTAAGCCTTCATTAAACTATTATTGCATTTTGAAATTTTATGCCCCGGATTTTCGCGTTTTTTTGCCTGGTTTTTGCAAATAACTTTTGAACCGTCCTTTTTTACATATGTATATTACTCAGAGGCTAGAAAGAGCTATCAAAATCCCACAATTTGGTGTATTTAATTATATTTTTATGTTATGTCCCCGCGGAGCTATTAGCGCTCGAAGAAAACTCAAAACAGGTTTTTTACCCAAAAGTGGAATATATCTCGAAAACAAAAGATGATCACTGTCATTTTTTATTTTTAATCGATTCTAAATTAAATTTTCTCAATTTTCCTATACAGAACCTATGTTTTCATAATTCGCGAACATGACGAAAAAAAATTCCAAAGTTGAAACTCCGAAAGTATGAAAATCGAAAAAAATTCAAAAAATATTATTAATTGTTGGAATTTTATTGTGTTCACTTCAAATTCGAATTCTACGTCTAATTTCCTGTAGGAATCATTCACTAATCAAATTTGAACAGTACTGTAAGTATTTGCAACGAATTTTCAAAGTTGAAAAACATACAAGTACATACTAAAAATAAGAAAAACTGAAGGTTTTCTTCAAATTTCTGCCATTTTGACGTCAAATTCGGATTCAGCGTTAAATTTCCTATAAAAAGAGCTTTTAAAATCGCTTTAAAACAAAATTTTAATTTTTTACTCTTACCGAGCTCGAAGTTTCGGCCGGTGAAAAAGTCGATTTACGGAAAATAATTTCTCTGGCTCTGTTTAAAATTTTTTCGCCAAATTTTTTGCTACGTACGTGTGTAAGGCGATCAAATGAAGACTCCTGCATAATAAAACAATTGATTCACATGAATTTTGACCCCGAAAAGCACGGTTAAAGGTCAATTTTTGAGCTTTCAAAAACCGATTTTTTTGGACCACTAGCAGATTTTTCCGAGAAATAAAAAAAATCACAAAAATACATCTTAGTAAGATACAACTTTCCTGAAAATTTCAGATTTTTATCTGTATTGAGAGACGAGTAAAAATTCGTTGAATGATCGGCTGAAAAAAATCGCAGGGGTACCCCTTGGATTTTTCGCGAAAAATTTTTTGCAATGGATTTTGCTCAAATTCAGCATAATGATAGTTGATGATGTGTATATCAATAATATATGGTTCATTCTTTGTTTCTTTCGCACTAAATAGATGAATAGAACGGTTGAAGTTGAAAAATGTGATTTTTTCGTGTATAGTCCACTATTATTGTTGAATAACGCAAAAACGGTTGAAAAATGGATAGGTATATTACATGGGGGAAATGTGCACAGTTAAATTACCTATCTTTTGGTATATTCCAACATTCGAATTGACGATTTTTTGTTTGAGTTATCCACTGTGCAAATTACAAATCTTGGAAAACTTGAAGTTGTCATGTCTAATTCTGCTACAACTTTGCTCCAGTTGAAAAACTCAATACTTTATGATACAAAGTACATGAAAACACCTCCACCTACATACCAAATTATAGCAATTACTAATAATAATATCAATATATCAATATATGGACAGGACAACACCCCACCAATTTGTGAGGCATGGCAGGGGGAGTGGGGGCCGAGCCCCCTCCCCCGACAGGAGGTTGGGCGGCGAAGCCGCCAGGGGCGCTGGGAAAGAGATTCTCAATGCGGTGAGGTGTCCTTAGTGAAGTCTAGCAAATAAAATAAATTCAACTATCCCTCTTCTTTTCTTCTTTGTGATAAATCACGTGGTGTGTAATCAGATTGGAAGCACCATTTCGCCAATCCTTTCCCGAATCATGCCGATTATCACGGCGTGAGCTAACGTTAACTAATACAGTTGATATTCGAAAGGGGATGATCCCGTGCCGCGATTGTCAAAGGGAAAGAACGCGAGTGTCCAAATATTCGGTTACTCGTTTTGTTACGTCTAAATTAACCATGCGGGAAAGTGATGGGCTCAATATCGATGAAAAGGGACGTTTGACAAAATTCAAGCCACTCTAGGGCACTATCGGCCCTCGTTTTCTCTATCGGCCGCATGTAAATGGATCGTTTGAAAAGTTCGCTCCGAATCTAATCAGTGGAAGCAATTTGTATTCAGCGCGCTGACCGGAATGGTTGATTAGAATACGTGAAGGCCTGGATCAGGCAGATAAGGGAAGAGCTTCGCACTGTTGGAACCGTCCCCAGTTCAATGTGAGAGCAGTGTGCTTCATGAGTCTGTCAAATTCATAATTAATATCCCAATTGATCCAGTTTTAAGACGCGGCGTCCATTTTTGGTTCATTATTCAATCATGTTGTAATCGCCAAGGAAAAAAAAAATTTTCTAACCGCCCGGAATTTTATTTATTGGATATTCGGATTCTACATGCCTTGAAACGCAAAACATCACATTTTCCCTCAAAATCAATTTTCCACCTCCCTCAAAATTTAATTATCAATTTGATTATTATCAATTTCTATAGATTTTTGGACGCTGAATCGAATGAGATCATCGCGGGGTCGATAGCTTTATTGGTTCTCGAGTTATCGCAGCTAAGGGTATTTTTGGGGGGTTTTGAGGGGGAGAAAATTCATATTTTCCGAAGTTTTTCAGAAAAATGTGTACGTGGTATCAAATTATATAGATTTTTGGACGCTGAATTGAATGAGACCATCGCCGGGTCGATAGCTTTATTGGTTCTCGAGTTATCGCAGCTTTTGTGCCAAAATTGGGATATTTTCAGAAATTTGGCACGAGGGTTTTGAACTCGAGAGTTTTTGGAGCTACGAAAATCGTTCTATATTCGTTGGAATGGTCCTCAAACACTCTCTTCGGCTGTACCGTTAGGCAACAAATTTAGCTTTTAATTTGGAAATTAAGAAAAGAAAAGAAGAAAGAAAAAAATTAATTTTTTCGGTGGGAACGTTCACAAATGTTCGGAATAATTTCTATCACAAATGGATAGTCTTTTAAAATCATTATTGAGGCGAAGGAATAATAAACCACTACTACAATCGTTTGCAGCGTTTTATGAAAAGGAGCTCGCCAAATCGACCAACGAATTCGTTTGAAACGTTCGATTTTCCATTTTCCGTTATTTCGACTTGATTTCGAAAGCTTGAGTAGGAAAACGTATTTCGAACTCGAGAATAACTTCCGTTTATTCACCGTAGACGCGAATGTCGGCTTTAAAAATGTTTACAGTCTTAGTTCGACCGATGATGGTGGTTTTTTCGTCAAAAAAATTCCGAGTTTCGACAAACAAGCGAGTTTTTAACTATAGCCGCGTTTCTTCATCATCGATTTTGCCATAACTCGCTAACGAAGTTATGCGCTGTTATAAGCCCGTCGCAATGGAGCCTGCGAGCTCTCGGACTTAATGTTCGACGGGGAACTATGGCAACAATAGGCCGTTAAATTAGGCGGAATATTACGGAAAGGGAGTTGGGTTGGATTATCCATAATACCCTGCTGCGGCCGGAGGTTTGATTCAATGTAGCTTAATTATGGAATGACCAGTCCGATTACTACTTAATGGGCTAATTAGATCCTTATAAGCCAAGGAAGCAGCGAATGAAGCGCAATAGGAAATTTTGATGAGATATTGCAGCTATAAAATAACGAAGTACGGTTCGGTAAGTGACCTTCGATTGCCGCCAGTGGCTGAAAAAGGTAACAACCAATTTATGAAATTGCTTGGGTTTCTAAAACGCTGGAAAGATTGTCCCAGGCTTTATTATTCCTTTACTTCAATCTAGATTAGAAAAGACCATCCATGTGTTATGGTGACAGTTACTAACTGTGAACGTTTCCACCTAATAATATAATGGGGCAAACAATTGGCAAAAATCGTATCTTGGTTTATCATTCAATAATTAACCATTGTAATCGCCCAAGAAAAAACGCCGCGAATGATACTGCAGTGATTTATTATTCCTTCGCTTCGATAATTTAGGAAGACCATCAATTTGCGATAATTGTACGACATTTATGAACGTTTCCACTTAACAGATTGGTTACTATAAGGGAAAACTCCGTAGCAACTATTGTAATTAAAAGCATTTGTATTTTTCTTAATTTTCAAATTAAAAGCTTAATTTTTCAACGGTTCAGATGAAGAATATTTGATGAGTATAGAACGTTTTGTATAGCTTCGAGTATTCTCGAGTTATGCCCAATTAGTCAAAATCTCCCAAATTTTACACAAAAGCCGCGATAACTTGAGAACCAAAAAAACTATCGACCTCGCGATTGTGTCACTCGATTCAGCATCCTAAAATCTATTGATTTAGATATTACTTTTGTCATAAAAGGATTCGAAAATTTGAATTTTCTTCCCCTCAAAAACCCCCTGAAATACCCTTAAAATTGAAAGCGCGTTTCGGTTTGAAAATTGAGCCATCGTAAGGCAAAAAAAAAAAAAAAAATTTACATAATATTTAATAATTTATTATCACCTTATAGCCTGTATTACATAATTTTGACGGGAGGAACCGTCGAGAAAAATAAGGGCGATCGAAAAGTGGCGCGAAACAGAGGAAAATTGCTAAAGTCATAAGCCCAGTCTTTACAAAGAGCGTCTACGTTCCATCCCACCTACCACCCACAGAACTGATTCACTGCCCACCCAGGACTGGAAAACTGCTGACGTAGACAAAGAGGTAGTTCCTTGGGTTCGAGAAAGTTTTCAAGACCGAAAGTACCCACTGGAAACCGTGATTTTTGGGTGCTATTCAAACCTTTGAGCATTTGAACCCTATGAATTGTTGTCGGTGCAAAAATGTCCTCATTGTGGTAGACATTATTTTCTTTGCTGACGTCGACAACGAGGTAGTTGTGTAGGATATGCAAACACTTCTTATCAAAGCCTATAGAAAACCTCAGGTCATGTAGACAACAATATATTTGATAGAATTTATCGTACAAATGATCTCACTTCTTTTTGGCGTGCATCAATGAGGAAATCCGTCGAATGACATTTTTCTGCGTTTTTTCAGGCAGTTGGGACATCATAGAAAATTCGCTGCTGGTTGGGTACGCAAAGTGGACCACCGGGTATCTTGTTTCGGCACCTTCAGAAGGGTGGTCACCATCCGTGAATACGGTGCGGGATGCCGGCAACGTTTGCGCATCATTGGCAGAATTTTCAGGGCGGGCGCGCGTGTCGCTGAAAGCGGGAACCTCTTCGACCGATTGGTAGGTACTGCTTTGACTTGTTGTTCTTTGGCTCGCATTTCCCACGGATTGCTTGGGCTTGTTGCGCTTATCGGGTATGATCGTCCGGTCTATGCTAACACCATCGCTGCAGTTATCATCATCATCATCAAACGGATTTGTCGATGGTTCAGGCTTCATTGAGCGCGCCGACCAATCGGTTTCTTGAAACGGGTTCAAATCCGTGTCGCAAGAAGACGTTTTACTACCCGAATTTAAGCTCAAGATGCAATTTTCTTTGGATTCCGAATACTGCAGGGTCTCTTCGCCGCACGCATTTTTCTCGGTATGCCTTGGGATGCGGCAGGTCTTGAAGCGAGGACAGGTTGTCTTAATCTCAGCCATATCCTGAGACCTTTGATCCTGCGAGCGTCCTCGGCTAAGGCTGTGGCACTCTTCAGGGCATTTCGGACAGCACGAACCTCTGCTATACAATGATTTCTTCACACTTTCAATTCCAGGGCTTGTACTTTGGTAGCTGTCTTGAGAAGGTTGTGGAACGTGCGTCACGATAGAACTCACAATCAGCTGTCCGTTGAGGACGGAATTCGTCTCCGCGTTTGTGGAATCTGGAGCGCTAACTGTCTCGACAGTGGTGCTCGAAGAGCTTTGTGTCGAAGGGCCGGCCGAAAGGTTGAAATGTCGGCTGCTTTCGATCCAAGATGAGCGGTAGTTGGATGGACTGCCCCGCAGCGCTGATTCCAACGAGCTCGCAAGAGAAGGCAATTTTTTTCGATCCTCCGGCGACAAAAATCGCTCAGCGACATCTTGATGTTCCACTTCTGCAAAATGCGAGAGCAGATACTCAAATTTACCTGTTTAAGGCATTGGAAAATAATGATTTGCTGCCTTCTTGGCTCTTCCTCTTCTCAATTCATATTCTCCAGGCCAGCACTTCCTCCATCTCATCCACAATGGCTGAAGAGAATGAATTGAAAAGGGTAAGATATGCTTCAGAGCCCAAATAAAGCCCCATGTCGACGAGCAACTAAATTCGACAATATTCCCTTTCGGTTGACTGTAATTGCTGGAAATTATTCGCCGACAATTATTGCCCTGGATCGCTCCACTTTTTCGAAATAGAAATAGATCTAGTTTGCGTCTAACTGCTTTTCAGGCGTTGCCTTTTACATTGTTTTCCCATTGAGGGAAGTAGAATATCGGTAGGAAATCAATCCAGCTCTTACCCCTTCATCCAATCCTCTACTTCAAAGGTCCTATAGCATCGAATTGACCTCTAACAAAAAATAAAATACAATGAAATAAACATGAATAAACAAAATAAAAACAAATAAATGAAAATACAGAAATTATACGTAATAAATAAAATTTAATGAAATATAAATAAAAACAACGTAAAAATATTGGTCCAAAAAGGTATTTTAACCAACAACTTCAGTTTTTCGCGATTTTAGGATGTTTTAGTCATTTTTTTGCGTTGAAAGTTGAGAAATAGCTCTGTGGCTACTCGATGGAATGAATTTCAAAATAAACATCGCTTTAGGACATTTTTTGTGTTTTTGTGTTTGTGTACGATCCATTACCAATCCGTTTATGCCAATAACTTTTCATGAGAGTATTTAAATATTTAATATATCCAAAGAGATATGGAATAAAAATGGATAAAATTATTATTAAAAATGAATTAATGGGGGTACAAAATTCTGTTTTCTCCTTATAATAATTCGTAAAATAAAAATATTTAATATATCCATAGAGAGATGGAATAAAAAAATATAATTAATTGTAATATGTTTACTTTAAGAGTGTTTTGAGCCAAGCAAAAAATATTTTATTTTTTGAAACGCGAATAATTCAAGTTAATTATTATTAATTTCATTGGTGAGATATTCATATTAATGCAACATAAATATAGTACTGGTAATAATATAATCATAATCATATAAATAAATAAATAATATTATATTATCATAGGATCATTATTATATTTATCATTATCGTCATTAATATTTAGATCGATTTTTTGTGAGTGATATAGTCACCCACAGCGGGGAAACAATAGTTGGTTGAATTTTTTAAGAAACGCCAATACCTCTTTCGGACAATAGTTGCCAAGAATAATGCTAAATGGGGCTTCATTACAACATAATGGCAATAAAGAGAATATTTTATGCAGTACATTTTTCCTCCTCAATGACTTTGATTAAATCATAACGGTTTTAGGATTAACAAAACCGAAAATTTCCCTCTATTCTTCAAATATTTTAGGAAATACTTGACAATATTGCAATGCTCACTAATTCGTTGGATGTCTTCCTTGAAAAATGCCAACTTCTTCCTGTACCACTCGACTTCTCTTTCCAATTTTTCCGCCTGTTTCGACGGCGACAGAAAGGGAAATTTGTACCTTTTGCTTCCGTGTTTCAAAATTTTCGCAATTGTGTCTTTCAACTCGAGCCCGTGGAAAGCGGCGAATTTGTATTTCATCAAATTGAATTCAACCCATTTGATGCGGCCCTTGAGCTCGGTCAGCTGCGAGTTTAAATCTGATAGAAGGCAAAAATAATGCATTTTTACACAAATAAAAAACAAAATGTCGAACCTTTTGGCTGTATTCAGCCAGCAAAACGTTGAAAGCATCTTCAGTAAAACGTTCGCTTCTAAATTCATGTTCAACAAGATGGCATTTTTTTTTTTTTTACGATTATAGTAAAATTTGCAGATAATGACCCTCACATTCCAAGTAGCTGGGAACGGCTGCCGTTTTTTCGTTCGAACTCGGCAACGCCACAAAATCGCTCGCATGTGTCGACTCGTCAATTTCCCCGGCGTATTGACCAACTGCGCTCTCCCTGTTGAGCAATCGAAGAAAACAATTAAAAATACTTCATTTGCACTTAAAAAAGTGAATTATGTAGTTAATTAAGTTAATTATGTACTTAATTAGGTTAAGTTAATTATGTAGTTAATTAAGTTAAGTTAATTATGTAGTTAATTAAGTAGTTAATTAAGTTAAGTTAATTAATTAATTATGTAGAAATATACCCCAAAATAAAAAAATAAGATAATTAAGAGCAAAAGGTAAAAAAACCTTTCAAGAAAGATATATTAATTTATCATAACGAAACCGGGGCAAAGTGCCTCGGACTCAGATAAACATAAATATAAAAAAAACCATTTAATATAGAAATAAATACTGCAAAAATCCCCCCCCCCATAAAAATTAGAATAGTTAATATAGATATGAAAATAATATTCATATATTCTGACAAAAAAAATAAAAAATTTTTAAAAGCAAAAGACCCTCTTTTGTATTTAACATTAAACCCGGAAACCAACTCCGATTCATTTTCAACAAAATCAAAGGGAGCCCGATTCGTCTCAGGAGGACCTGTTCCTCCTCCTCTGTATCTGCCCAGTTCTGGCAGAATTTAGGGGACAGGTATTCGAAAAAATAAGCCTCAGCAGGGAGGAAGCAATAATATTTTTGAACAGCCCAAATTGGGAGCGTTTGGCTCAGTTTGGTAGGCTAACCTGGAGCTCTGGAAATATGGTACTGAGAGAATTCAATTTTTGAGATAGCGCATTATTTATTATTTTGTATTACCTTTTTTTTAATATTATTGCTTATTATAATTTTGTATCATTGAAAGAAGCTGTACAATTTAATTTTGTAAATAAACTACTTTCTTCTTCTTCAGTTAAAAATCAGACCGACTAATGCGCATTTCAACTCACAAATTGCCAAAAGCGACGAGTCCATCGATTCCTTTCCGTCGAGGATTTCCATAATGTCGAAAAACGCCGTCGTTATGAAATCGACGTTGTTCCAAAATTTGGAAATAACCTTGTTCACAGGTTCGCACAGACCGCGCTCCTCGACTGTTTTCCATTCTTTTTCGCTCAGCTGTACGGTTTTCTCGTAAGCGTTTTTCAATTGCGAGTATTCAACGTGGAGACCGATGTGGTAGTTTCGGGCTTCGTACAGTTCCCTTTGTAATTCAGGGGAAGGACGTGGCTCTTCATTGCGAGCTGAAGGGCAATTCGTAGGCGATTTATTTGGGAAATTAGACAAAACATTGTTGCGCAAGATAAGCAGTATAATGGGATAGCAAGGCATGTGAAGGAATATCGATATAGTTGTATCCAAGGACATACTAGATTTTTCAAGAATTTTTTAGACAATCAAGGAACATCAGTCATTATCAGGGAATAGCAAAGTGAATATATCTTCAAGGCATATAAATGATTATCGAGGAATATCATTCACTATTAAAAAATATTATTATATACCCAGGGAATCCGTAATTCAATTTCAAGAATCCCAGGAGTAAATATTGAAATATTGGAAAATGTAGACATATCAAAAAATATCTACATATCAAGAAATATCTATAGGTACCAGAAATATCCAGGCATATCTAGAATAACAAGCTCTACTCAAAGGAAATCCTACTCAAGAAAATCCTTTGTCTTTTCTACTTTGTTTTTAGTAATGATTGATCATTGCGAATTTTATTTCTCACGGCGAATTTCCATTTTCCAACGGCATTAATAGTGACGCTGATATTTATCAATTACTTACTCATGAATCATTACTTGGTGGGTACGAAAGTGTGACGTAAGTTCGCTTCCTTATCTATACTTCGATAATTTCATAAGATCAGGCGTGACTTGATACATGTAACAATTCGAACTAAAGTTGGTTCATATTATGGTTACAGCGAGTTTCCAGGTATATCGTCTTAGCTTCGCGATGCTATTGTATTGAACCAAGGTCTCTACGCCTTGGGCCGTAGAATAAAATTACAAGTTAAAAAAATTCTAAATAAAACTTTTATATCACGATTTTTCAGAACAAATTTTAATCTAATTGAAATAAATAAATCAAAAAGAATCATTTTTTTAAAAGAGCGATTTTCCTTAGAAAACATAAACCTAACAATAATACTAATTATATACTTATTTTTTACTTTTTTTTACCTATACTTATTTTTTTATTTTTAAGAAATCTTTATATTAAAAATATTTGCTCCCCATAATCGGCGCAGTTAAGGTTTTTCATCTGATTTATCCGGGGAGGAAAAATTCAACGTACAAGTTTAAAACTGGAACAATTTTGAATTTTAAACTTGAAAAATTAAACATAATACTTGAAGGAAAAATTAAACCGAAAAAATAGACTAGATGAGTGAAATATTGCGGAAATTCCTCGTAACGTCAGCGTTTCATTTCGTCGCCCTTTGTATAATCCAAGTGATTTTTCACCCATTGTCGTCACTGCAATACATCTCTCGTAGTGCGAGGGGAATTTGAGCGGCACCTCAAATGAAGATAAACCTTCCATCTCCTTTTCTTTTCAGGGGCCAAGTTCTTGCGAACTCATTCAATTTCCATGATTACGTTTGTCCCCTTTTACCCGTTGTTTTTCGTAAATCCCTCTTCCCTTCTCATACCTTTATCTTATTCCAGCAATGCTTTCATGTTTCTCAAGCTAATGCCACCTGCTGATAACTTATTTTACGCACTCGGACTCAAGAATGCTTTTAGATGCAATTTTTTATTACATCGTAAGTCTGATTCTCATTTACAACAAAAAAAGGGCTGGGTACGGGTCGTAATGAAAGACTATTAATTTGGATAATTGCATTTGCGTAATCAGATAAGCCCAGCAAAATCCCCAGCAGTTGGTCTAGAAAAAAAAACTGGTCAAGAAAAAAAAAATTGGTCTAGAAAAAATTCAACTGCATACGATAACAACTCATCAGTTCAAACTAAAGCGCGATTTCGAAGGTGGCTTATTTATAGTACCATTTGAACACGGTTTCAGTTGACTAGGTTTAGTTATAATCAGCTAAACTCGGTTTAGTTAAACGTTGGTAAATTCGGTTTAGCTACAGGTTGCAAAACTCAATTTAGCTTAGACCAGTTTTTTTTCTGGCTTGATATATGCTAATGAATATATGATAATGAAGATTAAACTAGGTATTTTCATGATATTCTGACTTTTACATAAAGTTTTCTTTCAGTTGAATTCATATAAATTTTCATACTATTTTCGAAGTTTCTAAAATCTGTTTTTTTTTTTTTTTTCATTTCAATTATGATTATTTATCTCCCAAATAACGGGATTTTTCTCAAGCGCATAAGCGGTTATCTCTGAAGAAAGTTTCTTCGAAGAACTCGTCTTTTTACATTATGTGAAATCAGAATTTCGAATTAATGCACAAATAAGTCCTTCGAAATTTTATCAAGGAGATGAATAATCCTAGCCAAAATGGAATAGTTGAACTCGTGGCTCGAGCTGCGGAGTTGGGCTTGTCTGACGAGTATCCACGGCTTACTAGATGAAACTGAATCGCCACTTCTGCGATACCTATCGCAGGCCGGCTGAAGTTCGAATTCACCAGGCGTTAGTAGAGAGTTCGGTCAGGAGTATTTAAGCGTATTCTACCGTCGAGTTGGCGAACTAAAATGCTTCGTACAACCAGAGGCCAATAAGGGGATCGTGGAGCAATAGATCTGGAGATATAAGCAATAAATTTATTGCTTCAGATTTTCAAAACTGCCGAGACAAATATTACAAGGAGAGTAAAAGATGAAATTTAGGTTGGAGGAGCGTCCTTTTTTGCTTAGCAATTCCTAGGACTTCGTAGAACCAAAAAGCCAAAAAAAAACCATAACTAGAAAATTTTTCAATAAATATATTCTCTCTAATTGTGGAATATGAGGCTGGCGTGGACGCAATCGATCCAGGAGAAAATCGTAGGCTAAGGTGCGGCTGTTTGCAGGGCAGCGAGGGCAGACAGGATTACTATCGGAATATACTGACCACCTGTTGGGTCTCAGGCTGCCTTATGCCTAGTCTTCCGAATGTTAGACGACGCTGCTGACTCAATATTACTATAATACGACCTTTCGCCATAGAATCCAAAAACTTGGAAACTAGAAAGCGGAAGAGACGCCTAATTACACGTCCTCTAATAAATAGATTTCTGTTGTACGTCCGGAATGTTTTCGAGATTCGAAATATCTCCTTGACAATTTTTCGACTGAAACGCCTCACGTTATTGGCAGTAGACTATTATTCCTCTGCTTAAATGATTATTTTAAAAGACCATCCGTTTATGTTGCTAATTGTAACATTATTGAATATTTTAACCGAATAATAGGTGGGCAGCTTGTTTGGTTATTTTTTTTCAGAACTCTAATTTGTTTTTGTTTTTATTTTTGTTTTTTATTTATTTATTCACAATAACATTCACATAAAAAAATAATGAAAGAAAATACAGTCGAATATAATTGTCCAACTTTACTATAATTACTATAATTCGTGGATGTTAACTATATTAACTAATTGTATCGGGGATGTTGCTATTTTGATAGTTATTGCTTGGATATTACATTTTGGGGGCTGAAATTATATTTATTATATACATTTTTTTATAAAGAAATATCTTTAGTGGTTTTTTGAATTATTTTAGCTGGTTTTACTAAAAGTGCCCAAATCCCCTTTTCTTCATGACTGCCTGACTACGCCGGTTTCTGCTTAGGTCTATTCCCCCATATTAATTTCCTAATTAAGAGCTAAATTTTTTGCCTAACGTTACTGCTGGAGAGAGTGTTTGACGACCATTCCAACGAGTATAGAACGATTTTTATAGCTCCAAGAACTCTCGAGTTATAGTCTCATGTAAAATTTCAGAAAGTCTCCCAAAGCTCGAGAACCAATAAAGCTATCGATCCCGCGATGGTCTCATTCGATTCAGCGTCCAAAAATCTATATAATTTGATACCAAATACACATTTTTCTGAAAAACCCTGGAAAATATGAATTTTCTCCCCCTTAAAAACCCCCCTAAAATACCCATAAAATCGAGCTAGCAAGTTGGTTCAAGAATTAGGCCGTCGTAGGACCGAGATTGATTTTTGGTGAAAATTTCAAGAATTTAGCTATTATACTTTGGCCGGAAAACTGCTAACGGCGTACGGCGGACGGACAGAATTTTTTTTATTGGATATTTGGATTCTACATGCCTTGAAACGTAAAACATCAAATTTTAAGGGAGGGTTAGCAAATTTTTTTTTGGGCGATTACAATGGTTTGTTATTGAATAATATACAAAAAAAAAAAAAAAAAAAAAAAAAAACGAAAAATCGGCCGACGTACGCCTTTAATAAACGCAGTAAAATAATATTACGCTCGTCAGTAACTATCGTACCGCGGTTATTTCCGACGAATAGAACAATACAATTGAGACATGAAATTTTACGGCAACACTATCAATTGCGATATAGAGGACGTGCGAGCGTTTATATTCTGTTCGCTAAAACTGAAATCGATCGAAATACTGTTCACTTATTCGCGATCACAACTGCAAAAATGAGGTGCGCCTTAATACTCGTGAGTACTTTACTGGCAATATTTTTTCTCAGCGCTAAAGCTGAAGAAGAGCCGGAATCGATTGGATCCCCGGAGAGCGACAGAGATACGTTGTACAATGTTTTAGACAGGGTTGGTGAATTCGTCAGAGAAGCGTTTGACGATTTACAAAACTATCTCGGTTTACTTGGTCGCGAGCTTAGAAAGGAGGAGTCGCCAAAAGCGCCCGTAAAGCAGGAAACCAATGCGGACCAAAATCAACAGAAGGAAAACTAGCTTCGGAACGACCGGATCGAAGAAACGCCGATAATTTCGTCTCCCATCGTAGATTTCCAGGCACCTTCCGAGCATTTTAATTTCATTATCACGAGCCTAAAGTATGAATACGATGTGGATTTTTTACGGCTGTTTTTGTTACGAATTAAATTCGCATTTACAATTTTTTTTTTTTTGGTATTCCCCGAATTTTCCGCGTGCTCTACGCCAGGAGCCGGCAATCTTTTTACTTTGAGTGCCAATTCTACATTTTTTAGTTCTGATTTTTGACCCTTTAAATTTTTCTTCAGGTCAGTTGAATGTCGCTTAGTTTTAATTATTAGTGTCACTCACCGAACTTCCTCGTGATTCGCATTTTGATTCTTACTTGACACGTGTATGTTTCACGGCTATAAAAATGTTTCACAAAATTTCACAAAACTTTTTTGAATCCTTAGGATCACGCATCGTAATTTCACCTTATTCGTTTTTTTTTTTTTTAATATTTCGATTTTTACAGGCCGCAAAATTAATATATTTGAGCTCACAACCCCCTGAAATATATTTTTTTGAGGTTCATTTTAGGGTCACACATCGAACATTCGAGCGATTTGCTTATTTTTTTGTATATGGAAATCAAAAGTCAAGATATTTGAACGTGTAAGGTCGTGAAAAGTTTACTATGTGGGTGAATGACGATTGATATTTAACTTCAGGGACACGTACCCGCGAGTAATCCAAATATCGTTTCTATTTAGAATGTTTACGGTATTTTTATTCCTTTGAATGAAATTCTTGATTTTACAATTGGTTATACCTATTACCGACTCAAACATGGAAGTACTGTGTGATGCACACCGCTGTTTTTGGGATTACGATCATGATTATATCAGTGATTATTAATAATAGTGATCATATTAGCGACTCCAATAATGGTAGGCATCGTTTACAAGAACGATTATAATCACACCAGTGACTTCAATAAGATTGTAACCGTGATCACATTTTTTATGCGATTGCTATTATAATTGTGATAATATTTTTGCGATTGCTATTATAATTGTGATAATATTTTTGCGATTGCTATTATAATCGTGATAATATTTTTGCGATTGCTATTATAATCGTGATAATATTTTTGCGATTGCTATTATAATTGTGATAATATTTTTGCGATTGCTATTGTAATCGCGATAATATTTTTGCGATTGCTATTACAATTGTGATCATATTAGAGATTCTTGTAATCGGGATCATATTATTGCAATTGCTATTATAATCGTAATCACATTTTTGTGATTGCTCTTATAATCGTGATCATATTTTTGCGGTTGCTCTTATAATCTTGATAATATTTTAGCGATTGCTGTTATAATCGAGATCATATTAGTGATTCATGTAATCGGGATCATATCAGTAATTCTTATATTTGTGATCATAATATCAGCGATTCTTATAATCGTGATTATACTTTTGCGGTTGCTCTTAATTTTGATAATATTTTAGCAATTGCTGTAATAATCGAGATCATATTAGTGATTCATGTAATCGGGATCATACCAGCAACTCTTGTAATCGTGATCTTATCAGTGATTCTTGTAATCGTGATCTTATCAGTGATTCTTGTAATCGTGATCTTATCAGTGATTCTTGTAATCGCGATATTATCAGTGATTCTTATATTTGTGATCACATCAGCGATTCTTATAATCGTGATTATACTTTTGCGATTGCTCTTATAATCGTGATCACATTTTTGCGATTGCTCCTATAATCGTTATTACATTTTCGCGATTGCTCTTATAATCGTGAACATATTTTTGCGGTTGCTATTATAACCGTGATCATATCAGCTGTTCTTGTAATCGTGACCATACTTTCGCGATTCATATAAATATGACCATATTTTTGCGATTATAATTGTAATCACTCCTCAGATCAGATGATATCATCATACAATACATTATATCAGCTAGTTCAGTTATACTCGTGATTATATCTGTGATAAGGGCTAAAATCATCATCTTCTACCTGATGAAACCGTAACCGAGCGATCACGATAGTTCCAAGCCACGATTTCCACCTTTCTCTCCTCAGTATATAAAAGCATTTCTTTCAGCAGTAATGCGAGATTAATTTCCCCTCTTATCGGCTCGTGTATGGTCTGGATTATCTTTCGACGATAAAGCGAGGGTTGGGAGCTCTAGATACGGTGCCAGCAACGATTCTAAGCTGGAGTTGGGTGGATGGGAATAGGTAGTGCAGTCTCTGCACCAGGCGGCCGGCTCCTGGCCCTCCACCGGTCCCAACCCATCCGACAGTCCCAAGAGCCTTAACCAACCCCTTCCATGCCTTGCCGTTCGAGGGAGCCACGGATCACGCTCAGTCTACGCTCGTTCGGTGTCTCGACCGCGTGCCACGTTAGGTCGGTCCCTGCGTGAAATCCGGTATTCGTCCGCTGGTCCAAATACGAATTTTTCCTCACCCTGACTTCCTCCGATTCCTCGGAACAGCTATCGGCCGTACCCGGCATCTCGCGAGCGGTGACCGTGACGTCACGATGGGACCAGGCGGCCGGTGATGACTCAGCTATGCCGGGTCGGAGGGCCAGATCCCGAGCTATAGGGCCCTGGGTCGACTTGCACGATCTACCGCCGGTTCCGAGGAACAAGAAGAAGAAACCCAAGAACAGGAAACGGCTACATCCGTCTTTCCGGATACCGCTGGCACTCGGTCTCATGCCGTCCAAGGCGAGGCAGTGCGATCCTTTGGGCTTAAATCTGAGGTTGGTAACCTTCTGTAACCTTGAATGTAAACATAACCTTCCCGAGTTGTCTCAGCTGTCGAAACCAAGTATTTTAACTGATTGAACAGTCTTGGAACAAAATGGTCGCCAGTGTTGATTGGTTTGTTCCAACATTTGTGAGCTCGAAGTTGCGACTAAGAGGTTATCGAGCTGATAAACAAGCTTAGGCATCTGGTGTACATTTTTTGGAACATATTTTTGACAATTTCCGCACTTTTCGTGCACCGTTTTTTATCAAAGCGTGGAAAATATCGACAGTTTGCTTGAGTTTTGGGCTCGCGAGTCTCTTCATTGTAAATTATGCCAATAATTTTAAACTTATTGGAACAAACCAGTAAAAATATTATCTTTCTGTGTCCTATTGCTATTGAAGGGTGTTTAGTATAGTATAATACTATTCAGATGGCTTTAATAGCTCTACTCGTGCAATCTTGACGTATTTCTCAAAAATCGTCCGAAAAAAATGACTCCCAGTCAAAATTATTACTGTCTCATTCAATTGAATGTTCAAGAATCTAATATAACCTCTCCTCCGACTGACAAATCGAGCGAATTTCAGTAGGAAGTTATTATTATTATTTATTTCTTTATTATTTTTTTTATTTTTGGTGAAATTTCGTTGATTTTGGCACTGAAATTAAATAATAGGTATATTTAATTAAACACAGTAATTTGATACGTATGATAAATTAGCTAGATTGCTAAATATTTGAGTTCAACCCCTTAACCAAACGCTTGGGCACGTAGTTTGAAAGCGAATCACCTATTAATTTTATTTTATTTATTTATGTATTTATTTATCCTATTTATTTTATTTTTTTAAAAAAATTTTTTTTTTGATTAATTTTTATCTCAATCGATAAATTTGAGTTCCTTGCATCGGAAACTATTGGCCCTTCAGGTTTATAGAACAGCTCAAATTGATTAATTTGCTTCACTTAATGTCCAACGGATTATGGTGCGACGATTGGGCGTTTTAAAGAGCCCTCCCTTCGCCCTTGGTTGGGTTTTAAATGCCCCGTACAAGGGAGAGTCGGTTTTTTCCTCCTGAAGGTCACCTTGAGAACGTGAGGTTGAGGATCCGCTGGGTAGAGCATCTCAACTACGCAGCTTGAACCTCCGCAGCTGTTCTCCCTAGAGAAGACGAAAAATACATTTCTAGCTCGAGGTAACCTTGGGAATTTGGGAAATCGGAGAATTTCAGAGGGAAAATCAGAAAGAGAGGGATAATTTTCAGTTTGGATCATTTGTGTAAGGAATTAACTTCTTCACGAAAAAAAAAAATCATGAATAAATAAAATTATGAAAAGTTATTGGATTAATTGATTATTGCTTTTTTCCGTGTATTTCTTCCTTTTTAATTTTTTATTATTTTTCCTTCGGTTTCAGTACCTAGTTATTTTTCGCGTGAAAAAAGAAAAAAAAAAAACAACACTAAGTTAAATCCAGGGATGTGCGTCGAAAAAATACAAAGCAGCCGAGAATGTTCCTTCGGAGTTGGCTTCTCGAATCGGAAACCTTGACAAAACGCTCGGCTCGAGCAAACAATGTTTCTTTTGAAGTCGATTCTCCTTCTCTATCTGTCTCTTGTTCTTTCGACTATTTTGAAACACTTTGATTATCGCTCGACCTTTCACAGTTCGAATCGATATTCCCGGCGCCGATTGACATTTTTGCGTTTGGCAATGTTCAAATCGCGGCCAGTTAGCTTACAATATTTAGCTAGACGATTGCTGTTTATAGATGAGAAAGGAAAGAGTCTAACGAGAAAGCAACCTTTCGTTACTTTGAAGTTCGAAGGTTCCGTAATTAGGAACGATATGACACAAAATTTTAATAATTGCATCATAAGAAATTTTTGCAAGAGGATAAGACTGTGGCCTTCGGATTCTACGTTGGAGAATTTTCGTAATCAGCACGATTGCTGAAAAAACGTCTAAAAATTGAATTGCCGTTTTTATCGTAAAAAATTACACCATTGTCAATAGTTTCATTGTAAGCCGAAAGATCAAGCTGGGTTTCTTCGATCGTCGAGATTTCGCTTCATTACCTTCGTTTTTCTGAGCGCTTTCGAAAAATTTTGGAACTTCGATAACTCCGCCAAGTGCTACAACGTGTTTCGACAAAGAAAAACTATCCTTCACGTATGTCGTGTAAGTAGAAATATCTCAAAAACCATCGCATACCTGTTGAGTCACGAGATGTCTTATCTTTGGTCGACTGAAGAGGGTAAGTCGAGTAAAAACTCGTTTCTCTATGCGGCGAAAGAGTCCGAACCAAATAGTTTCAACAGATGGTTAAATTGTTATCAGTTATCAGGGGGGGCTACAATATAACGGAATGAGCACAGAAGCCGAAACCGGTACAAGAAAAAGTTCCGAAAAAAAGAAAAAAAAAGAAGAAAAATGTGGATTACGAGGAACTGTGATAAAACTACGATAAAAACCAATCGTCATCGAATCGCAAGAAAATTCCAAGACCTTACGCGAGCCAATATGTTGATTTTTGCATCCCGTATGAAACCAGAAACCAAAATACGTACTGGTGAAATAGCGAGGAAAGGTCAATCGGAAGTACGGTGTGTGAGCCAAAAGATAAAAACCAAGCGTCATCTGCTTTTGGAAACAAACATTTTAAGACCAACCGTTCGAAATTATTGACTTTTAAAGCTTTTAAAAATCAAAACAGAGAAAAACTTCGTACGCGTAAATCTCGGAAGTACTGCGTGTTATTAAATGCCCAAAGCGGCTAGTTTTGCACATTCACTAGGCGAACATTTTTGAAAATTTCATTGAATTCCAGTCATTTTTCAAACTTCTACGTCAACTTTTTTCACTTTTTGACCGCCAGAAAATTTTTTTGAGTATAGCACTACGAAAATTTCTTACGAGTTCGATTTTTCGAACGATCGCAACACTTCCATTTACTACGTTAACATGTAAAAAAATCCGGTCGCACGATTTTTGAAAACCCCATAATAGTAGGTACATTCTTCTACAGGAAAACGAACAGTTAACAACTGTTCACATTTGAAAATACGCTAGTTTTGAAAGCGTGAACTACTCGTGAGTTGATTTGGAGATGTCGAGCACTTGAAGTGACGTGGTGGGAAAGCTGACTTAGGACTGCAATGCAAGAGATGGATCTGGATGAGAAGGGAGGCGCGAATGAGATCATTAGGTGGCCTGTAGGCGTTGAACGCGTCACCCCGTTTCCCATTACATGGCTTATTGATCGCCTAGGCCTCAACCCTGATGCTCAGTTAGCAGGTACCCAGCTCATGGCTTTTGTGACAGGTTTCATACATCTATAGGTTCGAGATAAAAACTGAAAAATGACCAGACCACAGGATTGCATTGGTGTTTAGTTGCCAGGAAGAGAGCAATGATGTGGTGAATAGCAGAAGATTCAAGGCTTAACCGAGTCCAGCATATCCCTTTCAGTTTGCTGGTTCAGCTGACTCAAAAATTGTTCTGTTCCGTTGACTGTAGAGCGAAAATCCGGCTAAAGATGTGGACTAGCTTCGAAAATCTACTTCTTCAGCAGCCAGGTCTGCATAGGTCTTAGTTAGTCCTCCGTGAGAGCGCTGAAAATGATTTTATTCGCTTGTCTGCATTGGAAGCACCTGAAAACTGATTGCCAGGAATTGAAAATATGATCACGGATGTGTGAGAGAATGTCGTTAGTCGAGAATTTGTCAAGATGGAAAATCAGTATTCATGGAATATCAGTGGAACCAAAGCTTCCATTATAACTCACTTTAGCGAACAAGACAGAATTGCTGTACGGTCGACTGCAGAGCGAAATTGGGCTAGCGACTTAGATTGGCTTCAAGATTTAGATCTTGGACCTCAGCACTTATAAAATCTATAGCATTCATCTGAAACAATGCTGTTTCAATTCCTTCGTGAGCTGTTATGTGGAGAAATATTTTAGAACACTTGGGGCCACTGTAAGCACCAGAAATCTAATCGATGGGCAAGGATGTACTATTGATTCTCTAGCAGAAATTAAAATCCCGAAAAAATGACCTACTTTTTCAGTCCTGCATGAGAGGATTTTGTTAGTTGGGCTAGAAGAAATCATTGTAAGTCCTGCTGGAGCAGTGCTGTGGCCATCATGTTCCCAAAAAGTCGCAAACGCCTTACTTAGGTCTTAATGAATCAAACTATGGCTTGTTGCATGATTCAATGCACTCGCAGAGTGGAATCAGAAATTTTACTGATATCCCATGCATACTGATATTCCCTCTCGACAAATTCTTGATTAAGGACATTCTCTCACACAGGACTGATGATCATACTCAAGTGGATCATCCTTTTAATTTTCTGGCAATCAATTTCAGGTGCTTCCAATGTAGCCAAGCGTTCCGAATAAAATTATTTTCAGCTTATCAGCTGCTGCTCTTGCGGAGGACCCTCAGGGACCTTTGGTTGATTTCCTGGCTGCTCACTTGAAGAGCAGTGCTTAAAATGCAAGGACTTTAATTGGATCTTTTTACAAGGAGGAGTCCATTGGTCTGGAACCGATTTTTACACTTTCCCCCTTATATTTACATGCTGCTACTAGTCTGAGTGATTGTTTTACTATTGCAGTTCACTTCGCAAAAGCTTTTTACAGTTTTTTTCCAAAATCATCCGAGAGACGATATTGGTTTCGTGCAAAGTTTGTTATTTTTATCGCTTCCTTTACATCATAACCACTCCGACCTCGTTGTATCATTTCAGCATAAAGCTTCCCATCATTTGAAAGCGAATAAATAAAAATCGGGTGAAATATCTCTCGAATGTGACGTCCACATTGAAATAACGTCTTGTCGAAGATTTGACAGCTTTGAATATTGGCGAGATACTCTATCCTCTGAATTTGACCGTAGACGAGTGGGATGGTTGGAGAGCATCGGAGCACACCCTCTTGCCAACAAACCGAAGGGCGAGGGTGAGATGGGAAATGCTCGCAAGGCCGAACAGAATCGATACCCAGTGTACGTACCACGAAACCCCCGATGAAAATGCTTTGTCTCGTACAGTATTGGAAAAGACTTTTCCTTTCAAATAATCCCTCAATACACGTCAGTAGTTTTGCTATCTCCAAAGCTTGATTCGAAATGAACATCAGCCAGATGGGGATTCAGGGCTCGCTTATTTTCACAGGTAGTGCGAACTAAATTTTGCAATTATTGCAAAAATTTTATAGCGGCGACTCGCGAATAATTGTGGATGCAGAATAATTTTACAGTTATTTCGATAGATAACACGAATGCCCTGGGATTATCCTTGATATTGGAGATTACTTTGGTATAGCAATTTTTCAGACCATCTTATATGCTAACTTGAACTGCTATAGTCAGTGGGTG